>CADWAE010000242.1:7800000-8311815 GCA_902982915.1 Phalloptychus januarius | reverse complement strand
TTCCTTTTAATTCAGGAAATAAATTAATTCATGTAAAGCACTTTGTATTGCCTTGTTGCTGAAAATGTTCTATATAAATAAAATTACCTTTATCTTTACATATATGTAAACCACACAAAACCATTCAAATAAGTTCAAAAGTTACTTTATTAAAAACAATTTATATTTTGTTTTGCTAATGAATCCTTTCATAGTGATACATTTGTTTTGCATTGCTCAATACATCTTTGCTGAGGTTTGAAAGTTTTAAAGTTGTTTGGCAGCATTGACAGAAGTGGCATTGAGAGGGTGTAAAGGTAGTATCCACCTGCAAATATTCCAGAGGAAAGAGATTTTCACTCTGTAGTACGTTCAATACTGTCACATTCATCTCTTATTAGCTGAGTATCATTAAGCCACGGGCGACTCCACACTTCAAATTTGCACCGATGATGCTGAAAAAGAAAACGTTTAAATAAAACAGAAAATACATGTACATTCATCCAGACAAACATTGATTGCTACTGCTTTTTAGGAGTGCCTATGATGACATATTTTACAATGTTAACTTATCCATAATTGGTGTTTGAGATTTCAAATATCAGGTTTTTATTATCTAGTCTAATTACCCGAGTGAATCCTGGCTCTTTGTGGACGCCACAGTTGTCTGCTGGTGCCTCCTTCTCACAGTTGGTTCTTCCCAAAATCACAGTCATGATGTGTTTGAGCCCCGCTACCACCTTTCGGGAGAGACAGACAAGATAGTTATTCACAAAGACTTGATGTAGTAAATAGGTTCAAATGAAATCTTTTAATATGTGACGTCTGGCCTGTGTTGTGTCAAATGGTTACATTTATTTCTAATAGCAGGTGTTGAACAAATAAATATCTACAATATACTGACCTGAACCTCAGCCGAAACCACCTTAACAACCTGGTAGAGGACCGTGTCATTGGTGCCATTGTTGTGTTGGACGACAGAAAACTTCAACGCTGTCTGAAACATCTCATCGTTTTCTGCATCTTCTATCTTATTTATTCCCCCAGGAATACAAGGTAACCCGACAAAAAGAGCGGCGAGGAAAGGAAAAATAGCCTTCCACATCTTTGCCTCAGAAGTGAAACTACAAAAGCATTGAAGTAGGAATAAACCTCTGAAGTTCTCTGCCTTCTCTCTTAATTATTACGTAACAGATATGATCCGCCTCTCAGACATCCAATCAAATAGCTGTCAAACAAGTGGGCTTGCACTTATCTCCAATGGTCAACGAGCGAGAGTGGAAATCCACGTTAAAGAGGTCGACAGTTCATCACAGGGATGCACAAACACTCACACACACCTATGTATGCACACCCCTTCATACACACACACACACACACACACACACACACACATCTAGAGGCAATCTGGAGTGACCAGTGAAAATAATATACAGTACATGTTTGTATAAAGTTGGAGTCCCCAGAGAGAACCTCCAAAAGCATGAGGATTTTGAAGTAGCTCATCCAACCAATAGATGTAACCAGTTTGTTTTGTTCCTAAGTCTTTGTGCAATTTAAGTTATAGGGGTTAATATCACCTCAGAAATTTAAATATCAAACACTAGCTTTAAACAAATAGGGATTTTTGCAAAAAGTAATAATGCGTTCTAAAATAATTAATTAACGAAATCCTCAAAACATAGAAACCATAAATGTTAACAGAAGAAAAACAAAGTACAAATAATAACAAACCAAACAATTAAAATAAAATGATCATAATCAACTCAAAAAAAGAGTAAGAGGAATCAAAGCTTATTAAATCCTACCCTTAGTATTTCCATCATGTATATTTGAAATATTTATACCTATATTCACCTTATAGGTCATAATTATTCTGTTTACACCCAATATATTTGTAGCTGTATAATTAACTCTTTGCGATACAGTCACCATTTATATTTACATCTATTAAAAAACTGTACTTTAGTGAGATATACATATTTTAATGAAGATTCTCAATCATTAAGCAAATGGGCATTTCTTGTTTCTTGAAGTAAGTCAATGTATACACAAGCTGAACATGACAGTGAGGGTGCTTGCAGTTTTAACCCTCAGCATGCACATAATGTGTAATATTTTTACACTTTTACTGTTTAACTGTTTTGATGTTTGTGAATGAAATTCCATCCTGGAAAGAGACAGAGATTTAGATCAAATATGACAATAAAAAACTATGAAAAGTTTTTTATTGTCATAAAAACTTGACAGTCTTTATTGTTTTTTTTGTCAAGTTTTTTTATTGTTTTTTATTTTCATAAAAAAACAATACACACTCAACTCTCAGCATGTTCTACGTGTTGAGTCGAAATAGAACAAGAGGGGCAAGAATAGGTTAAAGAGGGCTTTAGGGTGAGATAGGAACAAGTTAAATAAAAGCTATTTCTCCAAGTTAATGTCTCAGTACACACTCAACACACAACATATATAGACCATGTTACTGTTATTGTGCTTGCATAATCAGGTAATCAATCAATCAAGTAACTCCTTTGTACTTTTTAATTCACTGTCCACATATTTTAGTTTATTCATCGGTTCATTTTCCTGTAAGTGTGTCATCAAGTTCTAATAAGAAGATTACACAAATATTAAAGGATAATGAAACACTTTAGACCTTTGTTTCATTTGCACAAACCAAATATCAACATTGACCCCCTGAGGAGGTCACCAGCAAACTGATGACACAGCAATGTCAGAGGTTCTTCAGTTATTTAACACTTTTGAGGAAGAAATATAATTGTATATCCAATAAGGCTCTTTAGAAGGTACTGTAGTGCTTTCTAATTAATTTCACTTTAGGAATAAGAAAAACATTTAAAACTTCATCATCATCATTTAATACTAATTCTAGTAAAAGAGCAAACAAAATAAACCAGAACCAATAACAGTTGGGTTCAAGGATAATGAGCCCTACGCTTCTGCTTAGGATTGGTTAAGACTGGGAGAAACTGGACAGGCCAGAGTGAAGAAGTGAGAGCGTAAAAGAGGAGAAGCTCGGACAAAAAAACCCAGCATGATAAAGCTGTTAAGAACTGTAAAAACTTAAACATTAAACACACAAGCAGCCAGTGGAGGAAACCCAGGAGAAAGATAACGAGTTCCTGTTGAAGACCTGCAGCCTCTTTTGAACCAGTTCTTCTGAGGAATGGGTGATTATGAGAAAGAGTGCCCACAGTTAATGAGGAATACTTCATTTGATATACTATATTGTAAAATAGTATTTAAAAAAGCAGTAAACACAAAAATATTTAGAATTGCGTTAGAATACCTTTGGAAATTCCTTCCAAAGGAAGGAATTTTCTCTGAAGGAATTTTCTCTGAAGGAAAATTCCTTCCTTCTACTCAGTCTTTCCAATTTACTACTCAGTCTTTCCAATTTACCCAGAAAAATAAACAGCAATATAAAATTGAATGAATTTATTTGGATAAAAAAAACAGTTTAATTTAATAAAATTACCAGAATTTTACAGAAATCAATTAAATGACAACTTGCCAGAGGAAAAAGAAAAACAGACATTAGTGGGCGTTGCTGAGATTAATCTTTGACTTTGAGATAAACTTCTCTCACATCATTGTGTCCATGTGATGCATGGACAGCAACTGGTAAAAGAATTAACACCTTTACATTTGTTTCTCCCTTTTTTCCTGTTGCAATCACAGACCTCAGGGTATTTTGTAGTGATTTTAGGTGGTTGATCAAGACAAAATGGTGCATAAGTGGAAAGATACATAAATAATAAAGAATTTTCAGACTTTTCAGAAATGAAAATCTGGAAAGTGTGCTGTGTATCTTTAAGTCAATACACTGCAGAAACAGTGAGCTTTCTCAACTGTTTTATATACATTTTATTTTAAATGATGACATATCAGCAATTAATTACACATGAAACATCTCTATTGGCACTACAGTATTTAATAACTGCTGACCAGCATTTTGCTTTGTTGTATTTTAACAGTTTAATATTTGGTCGTAAGTTTAAAGTCTTTGAGGGTGGAATGCCACCCTGCCATTGCTCTAATCCTGATCTCCATTTTAAATTATCTATTTAATTTGATATTCTGGATATGCTACTTTGAATACTTCATATTACTTCAAATCAACAGAAAAAAATACTTGAAACATTTATCAGACAAAGTGAGACAAATTTGGTTATACCTATATGTGTGTTTCTAATTTATTACATCTGATATTCTGAGCGCAACAGCAGTTTTATGTGAAAGGTAAGGAATCCAAAACATGGGGCGAGACAGTCTGGTTCCCTTGCAGCTGCAGTAAAACAACCTCCAACCTTGTACATGCAGCCCAAACAGGTTCTTTTGGTGAGAGTTCACAAGCATTTAATATAACACGATCAGCAGATGTTAACTTATAGTAATTTTCCACCACAATTTCCCTCCTTTTGATTGCAAGTAAATATGTGATATTTACTATTAATCACACTTCAAATTTTATCCCATCCCCACTGATTATGTAAAGGAAATTTCTACAATTTTTATGCTGAGAAGTGGAAAAAATTATAGAAACATTTTAAGACATTACATATTCATTCGGTCATTGAAAAATTATTCTGTGTGATCAAACAAAAACATATATGCAAGATATGAAAAACCTACCGGCATTCATCCATTCATCCCTTTATTATTGTCACTTCTGTTAGGTAGGAAAACTTATCCTGCAACCTCTCCTTCCCAGGGAGGGAGATGCTCCTCTATATCTTTTGTCATTTTTCAGGAAACTTCAAAAGGAGAAATTTGAAATAATGTATTTGCAAGTAAAGTAGCAGTGGAATACTACATTGCTTGGTAAAATAGTTTTTTTCCACAACAATAGAGGTAGAGAATGGCCTCTACCTCCTAAAAGGTTTTATTCTCACTCAACAGTGTTGAATAGCTGAACAACCTCAACTTCAAATATCATCAGCTTGCTTGAAAACCTTTGATGTTTCACTGTTTACTTTGAGGTTGCGCAAATTAAGCGAAGAGCTAAAGTTTTTCCTTTTCCAAAAAATTTTGCTATTTGTGTGACCCAGTTCAGTGTTTAAACTTGATAAAGCTCTTACGGGAAGCAGGTTGATAAATAATCACAGTTATATAAATACTGCACAAAAAGATGTGCAGGAATCGTGCAGCAAAGGAAAGAGAGTGTAAGGTGGATGTGACCATGTGATCACCTCAAGAAGAAATGCTTTTCAGCCTCTAAAGAGGCACATTTTCCCTTTAAACCTGCAATAAAGTCAGAATTCTGAGGAGTGAAAAGCTTCAATTTGTTGTTATTTAGTGGCCCTTTATCTTATTCTGAAGTCATGAACTGGAAAATGTAACAAAACAGACACTTTCAAGGAATCTTTAAATCCTGTTTTCCACAGTAAAGCTACATTGCTATTGACTGAGAGTGAACCCTCCAAGAAGAACATATTCAAGCTTGCCTGAAATGTTCTCCTAAAAAACTGGTTTTATGTTCAAACCTGCACACTATAAATAAAATAACTAGATAGTTGAAATTTGGACACAGCTGGGTGTCTCAGCAGGAAGTGATCTCAAACAAAGTAGATGGACAAAGATAAAGCTCAACTATTACACATTTGTGGAAAAAGCTTAGAAGTTAGCAATTTTAAACAAGCAATTAGAGAGAGCTGTGAAATATACTCAACCACAATTGAGCCAGCAATTTTAGTTTTTTTTTGTAGGTAGGAGAAGCTTAAAGGTTTCACCAGAAACATTAGAATATGTTAGAGAGGCTTACAACTTTCTTTAATTTAAGAAAGTTAAATTAAATCTATTTAATTTTGCGACCTCTTGTGGCCAGGTTAACACACTGACATTTCAGTGTGATAATTCAAACTCAAAATAATTCACATCAGGGGTAATTTTTAATTTGATCAATATGTTTTTTAAATAGTAAGTGATTGAGAAACGGAGAAACGGAAAAAAAAAATAAATCTATAAGTTAGTGTTGTGTAGATGTAATGTTTTGTATTGTATTGTAAAATATATATTAAAACTTTTTCAGTGAAGAAAGCTCAAAGAAAGGTATCATGGATACATCCATAAGTATTATTATATGTTCAATATTAATTGTGTTATATAATATGTTTATTATATTGATACTGTTTGTATGAATTCTTATTGTTGTTGTTGTTATTATTATTATTATTTGTAATACAGATTCAATCCACTCGGGTCTGGTTTAATACACTTTAGTGCTGCGAAAGCGGAACAGGCCAAATCAAAACAATGTAATAACCAGGATGTACTAGGGAGGCGGGTCTTGTTTACATAACAGTAAAGCCTTTCCACCAGTCCTTTCCTATTTCCCTTTTGTTGCACGGCACGCATAACAACGATGTGGAAGATTGTTTTTGCTTTACTTTCAGCTCTTTTAGCTGTGGAGGGGTCTTTGTTTCGTGGCAGGACAGATATAGACATCCACAATGACGATGTCCAAAATGTGCTTAACTTCGCTGTTGCCCAACACAACAGAAGAAACAACGACATGTTCCTCCGTCAAGCAGCTGAAGTGCTCAAGGCTCAGGTTCAGGTATGTTATCCTTTAATACTTTGAAATGTTTTTATTCATTTAAGTCCGATAAGACGATTATTACAAGATACCACTAACGTAAATAATCCCTTAACTGCCTGAAAATTGTGTCTGTAAAACAGTAAGCCGAGTGTAAAGCATCCCAGAGGTATAGCCTTGTTTTTTGTCTGCCCAACTTATTATTTACTTCTCTTTTAAGGTGGTCGCAGGCTTGAAGTTCATCTTAACTGTGAAGATGGTAAAGACCTGCAGAAAGAACACTTTAAATCAAGGGTGCGACATCCGAAGCCTGCCAGCTAATGCTCAGGTAAATTTTGCTGATGAACCTGCAAGGCCACTCCCTGTCTGCATTAGGAAGTGTGCAAATGCTACTAAGCTAAAAGGATTGTGTTACTCATTCTCCTTCTGGGCTTTGTTTTTTTTCAGTCTTACCTGTGCACATTCACCGTGTGGATCCTCCCATGGCTCGATGGCATGAGGTTGGACAAAGAGGAATGCTAGAAAGGAAACTTCTCAGCACTGTTTGTAGAGCAAACTTCATCTAACATCTTTCTTTTAGATTAATTAACATAGCCATCACAGGAAATCTTTTCTGTTACTTTCTGTTTCTCACCTCATTGAATTTCTGTTTTCAGAAAACTTACTGTAGCTCCAACATGAAAAAATAAATAAAGCTTTAAATTGCTTACATCAGGATCCATGCCACAGGCACTCCATGAGTGTCCAATATGCAGCAAGTTGGAAAGTTGCTAATTATATTTTCAAAGTGCCTATAACCCTTCTCATCCCCACCAAACTTCCAGGTTTTATTCACCATGTCAATGTGTGAGAGGCTGAGAGATGAAATCCTTGATTCGAGTTGACTGTTTGGGAAAAAAGAAAAAACATTTATTTTTTAAATCAGCACCCCTCCCGACCCCCTTAGGGACAAAGATGTAAGAAAATGGATGGATTATATTGAGTTAATTGTATTTTGAAGCATACCTGTCAACATCTGGTGCACGTAAATGGCTCATGTCTGGAAGATACATAAGATGCACCAATGTGAAGCTCCTGTTGTTCACTTTTTTTTCTGAAGAAACTTCTTTGAGTGTGGGAGCATGGGAAATATCAAATCCTAAGAGGAAAAAATCTTTAAATGTCCTCTTCTTATCTTGCTATTTCAGTTCAAAATAGCAAAAAAGCAGAGAAAATGAATCAGAGCAGTTTGATGAAAGCTCATCAAGCTATATGCTTCTCCCTGCAGGATTTTAGCTGAAATAATGAGAACAGCTGTTGATTTTCAGGATAACTGACCTCCAATTATGAAATAAGTGCTCCAGTCAACTTCTTCGCTCAGCAGTTTCCTTAATACTTCCTCATCTGTGCTGAAGAAGGACACCTTCTTCATGAAGTCCTCGGATCGCTTGTTCTATATTAACAACCAAAAGTGCAACATTCCAATAACAATAAATAAGTTAAAAATAAATATACAATTTTATTTACATTATTACATACATCAATATTGATTTGTGGCTCTTTTGATCCACAATAATAATGTTAATGTAAAATTATGCAAATCAGTGACACCACATTTTTCGCGCTGGCCATGAACTCACCTTAGGATCCGGACGCAAAAGGATCACTTTAAACTCTGGCCACGAATCAACAACAACCTCCACAATGTTCGGCTTGTTCCTGTTACAAGTGTAGAGGAAACCGTACACCTGAAAACAATCAAAACAGCGGTGATATCTTTTTTTTTTAAGCAGAAAAGTGTCACTAATAAAGGCTACCTTGTAACTCCTCGGGAAATGTTTTAGCAAAATTCCCTCAGCGACCTGAAGCTCGTCTTTATTTAGCACCTTCATGTCCGGTTTACGTGTAGCTTGATTTCCAACTTCTATGGCGTGTCTCAGGTTGAAACCCCTTGATGAACTCGATACTTCAGCTTTTCATATACGTCTATAAATAAATGATTAACAACCGGTTCATTGTTTTTAAAGTTGTGGAGTTTAAACAACTTCCTGTTTTAAGTTTTTGAAAGTAAAAGCCTTTATTTATTTTTTGTTTAGTGTTGGTCTGGCATAAAATGACTTCCTTCTTGCCATTTGCTAAAGACCAGATTTGTAGAGTGAATGAGTCATGTTACATTTGATCTGTTTTGAAGTCAGAATGTTGTCAAACGAGTTTAGCACTCTCTAGCAGCAGAACATATTAACTAGCAGCCAGTTAATAATCCAATTATTAACTGGCAAACAGTTAGTAATGAGATTAACTGTTTGGAGTTAATAATAAACAGTTAATAATGAGATTAACTGTTTGCAATGAAGAATAGAAACCCAATCAAAATGTATTGCTCTTCGTTAGAAGTTTTCAAAGAAAGAAAATTTTCACAAATAAAGATTTAACAGTAAGTGTGTGTTAAGATGCAAACTGTCTGAAGTAAAGGCTTATAACATTGTATTATGAGTCAGCCATATTGGGTATAAAATTAGTAACTGCTGGCAAACTATTTTACCAAACAGAATTCCATCTTCAAGGGAATGTTTGTAGTTTTTCCAACCGGTAGCACTGAAAACGCACCATAAGTTGTGTCAGAAGTGTCAATATCTTTAATTTTCCAACAACTTTATCGCTGACTTACCCAGAGTGTTTCTTGGTCTTCATGATACTGTTTGTTCAATCTCTTTCCTTCCATTTTTCTATCACACTGTCCGATTTGCTGGTCTACCACATGACATCCAAATAGACACATTGGAGTTTATGGTTGTAATGTTACCAAATTTGAAAAAGTCTCTAAGAAGTCTGATTAATACTTATGTAAGACTGTGTACTGAATTGTTCACTCCCTAGGCAGTTTCACAATCAGTTACACCACAAAAAACACCTAATGTATTTGTTTGTTAGGAATAACTGCACAGCAACCCAAATGACTCACAGGATGAACAGCTGGGTCAGAGAATCATGCGACCTTAATCAATCTATTAGTGAGATTGTTCTAAGTAAATAACTCCCAGTGCATGGTGAGAACTGAAGAAACATTTTGGATAAGAGGCCAAATGTCCTAAAAAAACAAGAGTTCCAGATGTCTTTATACTTAGAACTTGACATCTACACAATGAATGGCTATTTTTATAAAAATTTTACCGTAAAAAGAAAGCCTTTTTATTAAAAACATATGCATGAATCTACTGCACTAAAACTTAAGCTTGTGAATAATTGTTATCTCAGCAATTGGTAAACAAACAAAAATGGTCCTGCTCTCCTTTTACAACATATTGAGTTTAGCTCTATCAGCTCAGTTACTGCCATAATATTAAATAAAGAAGAGGCCAGTTGTTAACAGTTGTTATTCACTTGTTTCTCAACTTAAAATCAATTACGGTGCATGCCAGCACCTTAATCCATTGTGGCAGGTAAACTTAATGAGGATAACCAGATGAAGTTGAAACCGATCGTCAGAAAGCAGCATGGTTGTTGGTGCCAGACAAGTTGTTCTGATCTACTCTGGTTTTCACTGGCAACCATCCCTTATTGGTCAGAAGAAAAAAAGAGAGTGAGCAGCCATTGTGCAGTAGAAAACACAGTTGATGTTCGAGTAGAATAGAAAGACTGGCTATAATACAATAGCTCAAAGATTGTGGCATATAATATCTGCCAGTAACACATTATTGTACCTTGAAGCATATGGGCTACAGCAACAGAAAATTACATTAGACAATATCAGATTAGACAAAGAATATGGCGTAAACGTCACTGAAATAGGGCTTTATCCTTTCTTCTCCCAGTGGTTTGTTCTGGTAATGTAACCTTGTGAGAAGTTTATTTTTGGCGCTCTTTGGGTCCCGTGGTACCAAGTGGGCATTGTTAAGCTCCGCTGATTATGATTGCTTCATTGCATTCTTATACCTACTTCCAAATCATGTGCCTACTTTAAATTACCAAAGCACAAATCACCTCAACCTGGTTTATTGAACATGAAAATTACCTCACAGAACTCAAATAGCATCCACAGTTCCCTGATCTCCTTGCAGACATCATAACATGGATGTGGAGGTGACAAATCTACAAAAAATAAATCTAAAGTTAAAACAAAAGCACTGTCAACATCTCCTACTATTTGTACTAAAGAAATGGCTGGTAAGTGTATGCCTTTACTGGATTTTGAAAGTAATGGGAGACCACATTTTCCATTCTTGATAATGAACTGCATCCATTTTGCATTGCCATTTAACATGCAGAAAGTCTGACAGATGCCCAATAATAAACTAATTTGTGAAGCAAAAGATAAAGATGTATTTGCATGGAGACTTTCAAAAACAATCTAAGAAGAACCTTATTTCAAAACAATTTGATGTTTTCGGTGCTGCATTGCTGTCCAACATAATGTGTACAGTGCAAACAAAGAAAATATTTATAATAATTACATTTAGACATTTATAGAAATTCTAAAGCAACTTTATTTATTTTTTCATGTTGGAGCTACAGTAAGTTTTCTGAAAACAGAAATTCAATGAGGTGAGAAACAGAAAGTAACACAGAAAAGATTTCATGTGATGGCTATGTTAATTAATCTAAAAGAAAGATGTTAGATGAAGTTTGCTCTACAAACAGTGCTGAGAAGTTTCCTTTCTAGCATTTCTCTTCCTCCAACCTGATGTCATTGAGCCATGGGCGGCTCCACACGGTGAATGTGCACAGGTAAGACTGAAAAAAAACAAAGCCCAGAATGAGAATGAGTAACACAATCCTTTTAGCTTAGTAGCATTTGCACACTTCCTAATGCAGACAGGGAGTGGCCTTGCAGGTTCATCAGCAAAATTTACCGGAGCATTAGCTGGCAGGCTTTGGATGTCGCACCCTTGATTTAAAGTGTTCTTTCTGCAGGAGGTCTTTACCATCTTCACAGTTAAGATGTACTTCAAGCCTGCGACCACCTTAAAAGAGAAGTAAATAATAAGTTGGGCAGACAAAAAACAAGGCTATACCTCTGGGATGCTTTAAACTCGGCTTACTGTTTTACAGACACAATTTTCAGGCAGTTAAGGGATTATTTACGTTAGTGGTATCTTGTAATAATCGTCTTATCGGACTTAAATGAATAAAAACATTTCAAAGTATTAAAGGATAACATACCTGAACCTGAGCCTTGAGCACTTCAGCTGCTTGACGGAGGAACATGTCGTTGTTTCTTCTGTTGTGTTGGGCAACAGCGAAGTTAAGCGCATTTTGGACACCGTCATTGTGGATGTCTATATCTGTCCTGCCACCAACCAAAGACCCCTCCACAGCTAAAAGAGCTGAAAGTAAAGCAAAAACAATCTTCCACATCGTTGTTATGCGTGCCGTGCAACAAAAGGGAAATAGGAAAGGACTGGCGGAAAGGCTTTACTGTTATGTAAACAAGACCCGCCCTGTATAAAAGCTATAGGCAGAGGACGCAGCCAATCAACAGTCTGTCTGCGACACAAGTCCCGCCTCCCTAGTACATCCTGGTTATTACATTGTTTTGATTTGGCCTGTTCCACTTCCGCTTCCGCTTTCGCAACACTAAAGTGTATTAAACCAGACCCGAGTGGATTGAATCTGTATTACAAATAATAATAATAATAATAATAATAATAATAATAATAATAATAATAATAATAACAACAATAAGAATTCATACAAACAGTATCAATATAATAAACATATTATATAACACAATTAATATTGAACATATAATAATACTTATGGATGTATCCATGATACTTTTCTTTGAGCTCTCTTCACTGAAAAAGTTTTAATATATATTTTACAATTCAATACAAAACATTACATCTACACAACACTAACTTATAGATTTATTGTTATTGTTATTATCTCCGTTTCTCAATCACTTACTATTTAAAAAACATATTGATCAAATTAAAAATTACCCCTGATGTGAATTATTTTGAGTTTGAATTATCACACTGAAATGTCAGTGTGTTAACTCACACAAGAGGTCGCAAAATTAAATAGATTTAATTTAACTTTCTTAAATTAAAGAAAGTTGTAAGCCTCTCTAACATATTCTAATGTTTCTGGTGAAACCTTTAAGCTTCTCCTACCTACAAAAAAAAACTAAAATTGCTGGCTCAATTGTGGTTGAGTATATTTCACAGCTCTCTCTAATTGCTTGTTTAAAATTGCTAACTTCTAAGCTTTTTCCACAAATGTGTAATAGTTGAGCTTTATCTTTGTCCATCTACTTTGTTTGAGATCACTTCCTGCTGAGACACCCAGCTGTGTCCAAATTTCAACTATCTAGTTATTTTATTTATAGTGTGCAGGTTTGAACATAAAACCAGTTTTTTAGGAGAACATTTCAGGCAAGCTTGAATATGTTCTTCTTGGAGGGTTCACTCTCAGTCAATAGCAATGTAGCTTTACTGTGGAAAACAGGATTTAAAGATTCCTTGAAAGTGTCTGTTTTGTTACATTTTCCAGTTCATGACTTCAGAATAAGATAAAGGGCCACTAAATAACAACAAATTGAAGCTTTTCACTCCTCAGAATTCTGACTTTATTGCAGGTTTAAAGGGAAAATGTGCCTCTTTAGAGGCTGAAAAGCATTTCTTCTTGAGGTGATCACATGGTCACATCCACCTTACACTCTCTTTCCTTTGCTGCACGATTCCTGCACATCTTTTTGTGCAGTATTTATATAACTGTGATTATTTATCAACCTGCTTCCCGTAAGAGCTTTATCAAGTTTAAACACTGAACTGGGTCACACAAATAGCAAAATTTTTTGGAAAAGGAAAAACTTTAGCTCTTCGCTTAATTTGCGCAACCTCAAAGTAAACAGTGAAACATCAAAGGTTTTCAAGCAAGCTGATGATATTTGAAGTTGAGGTTGTTCAGCTATTCAACACTGTTGAGTGAGAATAAAACCTTTTAGGAGGTAGAGGCCATTCTCTACCTCTATTGTTGTGGAAAAAAACTATTTTACCAAGCAATGTAGTATTCCACTGCTACTTTACTTGCAAATACATTATTTCAAATTTCTCCTTTTGAAGTTTCCTGAAAAATGACAAAAGATATAGAGGAGCATCTCCCTCCCTGGGAAGGAGAGGTTGCAGGATAAGTTTTCCTACCTAACAGAAGTGACAATAATAAAGGGATGAATGGATGAATGCGGTAGGTTTTCATATCTTGCATATATGTTTTGTTTGATCACACAGAATAATTTTTCAATGACCGAATGAATATGTAATGTCTTAAAATGTTTCTATAATTTTTCCACTTCTCAGCATAAAAATTGTAGAAATTTCCTTCATAATCAGTGGGGATGGGATAAAATTTGAAGTGTGATTAATAGTAAATATCACATATTTACTTGCAATCAAAGGAGGAAATTGTGGTGGAAAATTACTATAAGTTAACATCTGCTGATCGTGTTATATTAAATGCTTGTGAACTCTCACCAAAAGAACCTGTTTGGGCTGCATGTACACATGGTTGGAGGTTGTTTTGCTGCAGCTGCAAGGGAACCAGACTGTCTCGCCCATGTTTTGGATTCCTTACCTTTCACATAAAACTGCTGTTGCGCTCAGAATATCAGATGTAATAAATTAGAAACACACATATAGGTATAACCAAATTTGTCTACTTTGTCTGATAAATGTTTCAAGTATTTTTCTGTTGATTTGAAGTAATATGAAGTATTCAAAGTAGCATATCCAGAATATCAAATTAAATAGATAATTTAAAATGGAGATCAGGATTAGAGCAATGGCAGGGTGGCATTCCACCCTCAAAGACTTTAAACTTACGACCAAATATTAAACTGTTAAAATACAACAAAGCAAAATGCTGGTCAGCAGTTATTAAATACTGTAGTGCCAATAGAGTGTTTCATGTGTAATTAATTGCTGATATGTCATCATTTAAAATAAAATGTATATAAAACAGTTGAGAAAGCTCACTGTTTCTGCAGTGTATTGACTTAAAGATACACAGCACACTTTCCAGATTTTCATTTCTGAAAAGTCTGAAAATTCTTTATTATTTATGTATCTTTCCACTTATGCACCATTTTGTCTTGATCAACCACCTAAAATCACTACAAAATACCCTGAGGTCTGTGATTGCAACGGGGAAAAAAGGGAGAAACAAATGTAAAGGTGTTAATTCTTTTACCAGTTGCTGTCCATGCATCACATGGACACAATGATGTGAGAGAAGTTTATCTCAAAGTCAAAGATTAATCTCAGCAACGCCCACTAATGTCTGTTTTTCTTTTTCCTCTGGCAAGTTGTCATTTAATTGATTTTGTAAAATTCTGGTAATTTTATTAAATTAAACTGTTTTTTTTATCCAAATAAATTCATTCAATTTTATATTGCTGTTTATTTTTCTGGGTAAATTGGAAAGACTGAGTAGTAAATTGGAAAGACTGAGTAGAAGGAAGGAATTTTCCTTGAGAGAAAATTCCTTTAGAGAAAATTCCTTCCTTTGGAAGGAATTTCCAAAAGGTATTCTAACGCTATTCTAAATATTTTGTGTTTACTGCTTTTTAAATACTATTTTACAATATAGTATATCAAATGAAGTATTCCTCATTAACTGTGGGCACTCTTTCTCATAATCACCCATTCCTCAGAAGAACTGGTTCAAAAGAGGCTGCAGGTCTTCAACAGGAACTCGTTATCTTTCTCCTGGGTTTCCTCCACTGGCTGCTTGTGTGTTTAATGTTTAAGTTTTTACAGTTCTTAACAGCTTTATCATGCTGGTTTTTTTTGTCCGAGCTTCTCCTCTTTTACGCTCTCACTTCTTCACTCTGGCCTGTCCAGTTTCTCCCAGTCTTAACCAGTCCTAAGCAGAAGCGTAGGGCTCATTATCCTTGAACCCAACTGTTATTGGTTCTGGTTTATTTTGTTTGCTCTTTTACTAGAATTAGTATTAAATGATGATGATGAAGTTTTAAATGTTTTTCTTATTCCTAAAGTGAAATTAATTAGAAAGCACTACAGTACCTTCTAAAGAGCCTTATTGGATATACAATTATATTTCTTCCTCAAAAGTGTTAAATAACTGAAGAACCTCTGACATTGCTGTGTCATCAGTTTGCTGGTGACCTCCTCAGGGGGTCAATGTTGATATTTGGTTTGTGCAAATGAAACAAAGGTCTAAAGTGTTTCATTATCCTTTAATATTTGTGTAATCTTCTTATTAGAACTTGATGACACACTTACAGGAAAATGAACCGATGAATAAACTAAAATATGTGGACAGTGAATTAAAAAAGTACAAAGGAGTTACTTGATTGATTGATTACCTGATTATGCAAGCACAATAACAGTAACATGGTCTATATATGTTGTGTGTTGAGTGTGTACTGAGACATTAACTTGGAGAAATAGCTTTTATTTAACTTGTTCCTATCTCACCCTAAAGCCCTCTTTAACCTATTCTTGCCCCTCTTGTTCTATTTCGACTCAACACGTAGAACATGCTGAGAGTTGAGTGTGTATTGTTTTTTTATGAAAATAAAAAACAATAAAAAAACTTGACAAAAAAAACAATAAAGACTGTCAAGTTTTTATGACAATAAAAAACTTTTCATAGTTTTTTATTGTCATATTTGATCTAAATCTCTGTCTCTTTCCAGGATGGAATTTCATTCACAAACATCAAAACAGTTAAACAGTAAAAGTGTAAAAATATTACACATTATGTGCATGCTGAGGGTTAAAACTGCAAGCACCCTCACTGTCATGTTCAGCTTGTGTATACATTGACTTACTTCAAGAAACAAGAAATGCCCATTTGCTTAATGATTGAGAATCTTCATTAAAATATGTATATCTCACTAAAGTACAGTTTTTAATAGATGTAAATATAAATGGTGACTGTATCGCAAAGAGTTAATTATACAGCTACAAATATATTGGGTGTAAACAGAATAATTATGACCTATAAGGTGAATATAGGTATAAATATTTCAAATATACATGATGGAAATACTAAGGGTAGGATTTAATAAGCTTTGATTCCTCTTACTCTTTTTTGAGTTGATTATGATCATTTTATTTTAATTGTTTGGTTTGTTATTATTTGTACTTTGTTTTTCTTCTGTTAACATTTATGGTTTCTATGTTTTGAGGATTTCGTTAATTAATTATTTTAGAACGCATTATTACTTTTTGCAAAAATCCCTATTTGTTTAAAGCTAGTGTTTGATATTTAAATTTCTGAGGTGATATTAACCCCTATAACTTAAATTGCACAAAGACTTAGGAACAAAACAAACTGGTTACATCTATTGGTTGGATGAGCTACTTCAAAATCCTCATGCTTTTGGAGGTTCTCTCTGGGGACTCCAACTTTATACAAACATGTACTGTATATTATTTTCACTGGTCACTCCAGATTGCCTCTAGATTTGTGTGTGTGTGTGTATGAAGGGGTGTGCATACATACTTGTGTGTGAGTGTTTGTGCATCCCTGTGATGAACTGTCGACCTCTTTAACGTGGATTTCCACTCTCGCTCGTTGACCATTGGAGATAAGTGCAAGCCCACTTGTTTGACAGCTATTTCATTGGATGTCTGAGAGGCGGATCATATCTGTTAAGTAATAATTAAAAGAGAAGGCAGAGAACTTCAGAGGTTTATTCCTACTTCAATGCTTTTGTAGTTTCACTTCTGAGGCAAAGATGTGGAAGGCTATTTTTCCTTTCCTCGCCGCTCTTTTTGTCGGGTTATCTTGTATTCCTGGGGGAATAAATAAGATAGAAGATGCAGAAAACGATGAGATATTTCAGACAGCGTTGAAGTTTTCTGTCGTCCAACACAACAATGGCACCAATGACACGGTCCTCTACCAGGTTGTTAAGGTGGTTTCGGCTGAGGTTCAGGTCAGTATATTGTAGATATTTATTTGTTCAAGACCTGCTATTAGAAATAAATGTAACCATTTGACACAACACAGGCCAGACGTCACATATTAAAAGATTTCATTTGAACCTATTTACTACATCAAGTCTTTGTGAATAACTATCTTGTCTGTCTCTCCCGAAAGGTGGTAGCGGGGCTCAAACACATCATGACTGTGATTTTGGGAAGAACCAACTGTGAGAAGGAGGCACCAGCAGACAACTGTGGCGTCCACAAAGAGCCAGGATTCACTCGGGTAATTAGACTAGATAATAAAAACCTGATATTTGAAATCTCAAACACCAATTATGGATAAGTTAACATTGTAAAATATGTCATCATAGGCACTCCTAAAAAGCAGTAGCAATCAATGTTTGTCTGGATGAATGTACATGTATTTTCTGTTTTATTTAAACGTTTTCTTTTTCAGCATCATCGGTGCAAATTTGAAGTGTGGAGTCGCCCGTGGCTTAATGATACTCAGCTAATAAGAGATGAATGTGACAGTATTGAATGTACTACGGAGTGAAAATCTCTTTCCTCAGGAATATTTGCAGCTGGATACTACCTTTACACCCTCTCAATGCCACTTCTGTCAATGCTGCCAAACAACTTTAAAACTTTCAAACCTCAGCAAAGATGTATTGAGCAATGCAAAACAAATGTATCACTATGAAAGGATTCATTAGCAAAACAAAATATAAATTGTTTTCAATAAAGTAACATTTGAACTTATTTGAATGGTTTTGTGTGGTTTACATATATGTAAAGATAAAGGTAATTTTATTTATGTAGCACATTTTCAGCAACAAGGCAGTACAAAGTGCTTTACATGAATTAATTTATTTCCTGAATTAAAAGGAAAAGGAGTCTGAAAAGTAGTCTAACAATGTTGATCCAAAAGTTCCTCTGGCCTTCTGGTCTCTGAATCTAATAGTGAGTACTCTACAGTTTCTGAAAAATCAGCTAAAGAGAGTAAATCTAATTCCTTTTCTAGGTTAAAAGTGAGTACTCCACAGATTATAAATACTAGATACTCCTAGTTAGGGTTGCTAGGCAAGTATAAGTAAGTATCTTCTGGCCTAATTCATTTTCTGTGTTGGGAGAAAAGGAGTCTAAAGTAGTTGCTAAGGTAGATTTTCTGGATTCCAAGATCTAATCCCTGTTCTGGATTGATAAATAAGTGTAAGTTAGTAAGTATCCTCTGGACTTTCTAAGTATGCTCTAAGTTTGTAAAAGTAATGAGTACTTCACAGTTTCTAAGTAATAATTAAAACTAAGTGCTCCTGTTCTGGAAGAATTTTTTCTGGATTCTAAGTTCGTTCTAATTACTTTTCTGGGTTGCAATAATAGGAGTCTCTCTGCATAATAATCTAAGTATAATATTGGTCTAAATGGTGAATACTCTACAGTTTCTTAAGAAATAAGCTAAAGAGTGGCTAATAAACTAGAGTATCTGGATTCCAAGTTTGTTCTAATTCCTTTTCTGGGTTAAAAGTGGGTACTCCACAAACAACAAAGTAAAATGAATGAAAAATAAAAAAGAGGAAAGGACACATTAGGGCACATGGCAACATTCAGACAAAACAAAGGGCAAAACAAAGACATGAGTGAAGGTGGTGACATCACGGGGCCATGAAACCACTTTGCTCAACCTCCTGGCAGAAGTCCAGTGAGGTATGATGCCCTTGGGAGTGCTGAGCTCCACAGCTGCATGGATAACAGGAGGGGCTGAGGTGGGAAGGAGTTATGTTTACATTTCTTCAAGGAGATTGGAAATTGCAGCCCTTCCAAGGCAACATGGGAAAAGCCAATTCAGATACAGAATTGTGAGATTTGATTTGACAACCCCTGCTCATTTTTAAGGTGGCACTCTGCTCAAACACAACCAAGATCAGAGCCGTGGTTTGATGTATTTGAGATTTCTCTCTTTAAATCAAAGTTTTGATGTCAGGTTTTCATTATTTAGCGAATTGACCCGAGCAAATCCTTTCTCTTTGTAGACAGTTATAGTGTAGAACTGAATAGCTAATTTTCCTTTTATGTGAATAAGGAGCAGATATGTTTCTACTTCCTTCTACTCCTTTTCTTTAATTATTTCCTTTAGTTGTCACATGAACTACTCATGTTTGAGTAAATAAAACAAAAAAATGTTAAAATTTAAAACATTGTAGATAATATAGACAAAACACTTACAGAGAAGTTAGAAAGTTACTTTATTTAAAGGTGATGTTTTTCTTTGTTAATGAATCTTTTCATTACAAATACATACAGATCTTTATTGAGGTCAATGACAAATTCAGTAAAGTTTGAAAGTTGCTTGGCAGCATTTACTGGCATGACATTGAGGGGATATAAAGGTATTAATTAACCTTTGCAAATCTTCAAAAGGAAAAAGGTTTTCACTCTGCAGCACGCTCAAGACCATCACATTCCTCTTTGATCAGCTGGGTATCATTGAGCCATGGGCGGCTCCACACCTCAAACATGCACCGGCGAGGCTGGAAAAGAAAGCCCATGAAATATTTAAATAAAACAGAGAATATATGTACATTCATTTAGACAAACATAAATTACTAGTGGTTCAACATTATTCAGAGTTAGCTTATCATAGTTGCAGTTTAAAGTGTTTGAGCTTTCTCTCTTTGAAGACCAAAGTGTACTGTCAGGATTGTCAAGTCTAATTACCCGAGCAAATCCTGGCTCCTTTTGGACAGCACAGTTTTCTGTGGGTGCCTCCTTCTCACAGTTGGTTCTTCCCAAAATCACAGTCATGCCGTATATGGAGCCCTCTACCAACTTCAAGGAAAGTCATGACAAAGAAAATCCAGATTATTGTAACATAATAAAGATCTCTTTTCAGTAGTGAACAATCAAAAACTGACAGCAGTTCAACATAGTTCTTAAACTAGGGCTTGATGCAACAGTGAAAACATAAATATTTACAACATTACCGACCTGATGCTCAGCTGAGACCACCTTCAGGACCTGGTAGAGGACTGTGTCATTGGTCCCGTTATTGTGTTGGACAACAGCAAACTGCAGTGCTCTCTGGAAGCCTTCATCGTTGTCTGCATTTTCTAACTTTTTTCTGCCTCCAAGTATCACCTGACACAACCCGAAGGCTAAAAGAGCAGCAAAAAACGGAAAGACAACCTTCCACATTTTTGTTCTGTAGGTGAAACTGTCTAAAACCTTTGAACAAGAAGTAAAGCTCTGGTGCTTTCTGCCTGCTTTTTTAAAGAAGTTGTCAGACTAGTTAAGCATTAACAAAGGAATCATCGAATCAAAAATCAATTAGCTGTCGAGTTGGGGGCTGGAGTTTATCTCCAGCAGTTAGTGGGTCCATTTCTGAGACAAATAAACATGCACACACACTCACAGGACGAACAGGCAGTCTGGACTTTGCAGTCGATTAACATACATGTTCGTATAACTTAACTTAATGTGTCAGATATGTTTGAGGATTGCAAAAAAACATAGAAACATTGTTCTAGGACTACTTTCAATGTTAAGCTAAAAGTCAATAGGTACCATCTCCTTTGTGGAGCCAGTTGTAAAATTTGTAGGCTGAATGTAAATAAAATGAATTTGAAGCACCAAGCCAGAGAAAAGGAAAAAACGGAACACAAAGTTAATGACAGTAATAATGGGAGTTAGTTCCACGAGAGAGGAGCCTGATAACTAAACGATTTGCCTTCCATTCTACTTTTAGTAACTCTAAGAAGTGAACTATTCATAGCCCTGCACTGTGAGAGCGAAGTGTCCTGTTAGGAACAACTGGAACGATTAGATTACTGATATATGATGACGCTTGATTGTGAAGGATTTCATGAGAATGATTCTAAATTCTAAATATCTCCCCTTTTAAATTAGTTGGAAAAAGCTGAGTTTTGGAGGAGACAATATCTTTCAACTGTATTTTTAGACATCCTGTCAACAAAGAAATTGAATCATCCAGTTATGAAGCAGTAAATGCTTGAAATGTTTTTTTCTGGATCTGCAAAAAAATATTTCCAAATTAGGCAACATTGCAAATTTGAAAGGAGGAATTTCAAGACAATTGTTTATTGTAGGAATTAAAGGACATTTCCAAAAATCTTTACCTTATTAAAGGTACATCCTGATTAGTCAATCAGGATTTACTTTGCCAATACTAAGAGGTTGACTGAGAAGCCTCTTTTTTAATGCTTTGCTTGTTTTTTTATGCCAACCTCTGTCTTCTCTCAATTTTGTATGCAGAAAATTAGATGTCACCCTGGCTTTTATTTCTTTTAGACATGCCTGTGAGCTACATGATGTATTTGATTAACTGGAATTGATAAATGTAGCTAACCCGTTGCAACTTTTGCAACATTTGACACCGGGGTAAAAGTTCAACTTAAAGACAAAACCTTGAGCAACCAATAGAAGCTACAGTGGGATAACTTAAATCAAACATATTCATTTGGCAGAGTGACCCAAATACAAGAAGATAAATCAATAGATAACCACATTTAGTAGATGCATGCTGTCTGTAGTTGCAGTGACTTAGGGCAGGTGAATCCATATGCTTGCGATAATTAGCCACTTTTTTGTGAAACATTTTGAGCAATGTGTTTTTACTTCAACTTTACTATGTTGCAACAGTTTCCTTTGGTCTGTCACATAAAATCCTGCTTTTCATGGGCTCACATGGTCAGGTAAACAAATGATCTCTTGGATACTTTTTTATGCACTCTTTATATAATTCTGATTGTTTATTAGCCCTTTTCCTGTAATTGTTTTATCAAATTCTTAGGAGCTGGTGTACACAAATATTCAAATATTTGTGGAGAATCCTACACTTTAGACCTTTGCCTCATTTGCATGGACCTAAAGTCAACACTGAACCCTCAAGAGGTCACCACAAATCAAATGAAGCAGCAAATGTTGATGTTGCCTTTCGTACTACAATGTACTGACCATTTTGTAGTCAAATTCACCATTTTGTCTTAGTGGATCACGTAAAATCTTATTCTATAAGGCATGTTTTGGAACACAGAATACACAGAGTACATCTGCAGAAAACTTTAAAATAAATATCAGACACACAAACATATTCAGGGAAGTTTAACAGTTGCTTCATTTAAAGCTGTTTATTTTTGTGTGCTAATGAATAATTTCATAGTGAGTGATTTTGAGAGGGTTTCAAGATGGTATCACTTTGTAGATCTTCAAAAGAAAAATGTTTTCATGGCGAAGTAACTTCAATATCGCTGCATTCCTCTTTGGTCAGCTGGGTATCATTGAGCCATGGGCGACTCCACACTTTGAATTTGCACTGGTAAGGCTGAAAGAGAAAACCCACAAAATATGTCAATAAAACTGGGAATACATGTTCATTTATCCAAACATTACTTAGTAGTTTAAAGGAGTGCCTACAACTCAACATTAGACAATGTTAGTTTAACAGAGTTGGCGTTTATGTGTGAGATTCTTCTTCTTAAATACTAAAGTCAGGTTTTTATTATGTAGTGTTTTTACCCGAGCGAATCCAGGCTCTTTGTGGACAGCACAGTCATCTGCTGGTGCCTCCTTCTCACAGTTGGTTCTTCCCATAATCACAGTAATTACGTAATTGGTCCCAGCTACCACCTTTAGAAGAGGAAGCCAAGACAAAGAAAATCCAGATTATTGTGACACAATGAAAAAACTCTTATCAGAAGTGAAACATCAAGGACAGACAAAAACAGTGTTAACATATATTTCTTCTATTTGTTATTCACAAAAACATTATGTAGTTAATGAGTTAAAATTAAATCTTTTAATATGTGACATCTGGCCCCCTAATTGTGTCAAGTATCTATATTTGATGCTAACAGTAGGTCTTGAGTGAATAGTGAACACTTAAATCTGTGTAACATTACCGACCTGACGCTCAGCCGAGACCACCTTCAGGACCTGGTAGAGGACCGTGTCATTGGTCCCGTTGTTGTGTTGGACAACAGCAAACTGCAGCGCTCTCTGGAAGCCCTCATCGTTGTCTGCATTTTCTATCTTGCGTAAGCCTCCAGCCATCATCTGACAAAAGCCAAAGGCTAAAATAGCAGCAAAAAAAGGAACAACAACCTTCCACATCATTGTTCTGTAGGTGAAAGCGCCAGAAAGTTCAGAACAAGAAGCTTTGATACTTTCTGCCTGCTCTTTGAAAGCAGAACTGATGGGACTATTTATATTTTAACAGAGGAGTCATCCAATTGATAATCAATCAGCTGTCAAGCACTGAGGCCAGAGCTTATCTCCAGTGGTCAAAAGTCTCTGAGGACTAACAGACAGTTTGTACTTTGCAAAAACAGCAGTTTTTGAGATTTGGAAGTACCCAGAGAGAAGTCTCTACTGTCCTGCATATACCTGCTATCATTGTTGCTATTGTGTTTATGTTGACTCTGTTTTTGTTCCCTTTATTCAAGTTACATTGGGCCTGGCAATACTGCTATGGTTTCTTACCGTTTTGGAAGTCACCACAAATGGGAATGAATGCATTTTCTTCATGGAACGTTTAACATTACTTTATTAATCTCTGTCCTCTGTCACGAGTAAGTGGTTGACTGAGCAGCTTGTTTTATTTAATACTCTGGTCTAAAAATGACCACTTCAGTGTTTTCTGAGTTAAAAAAAAGAAACTAAAATTTTATCCAGTGTTTTTATTTCTTCAAGGCATGCCTGTAATTGTATTCGTCAGGACTACAGGTTTCACAAGACTTGCGACCAGGTCCAGGTTTAAACTTATTTTAGAATAAATACCCTGATTTGATCAGCCAACCGTAGTTACATGGATTCATTTAAATCAAAGCATATTCATTGATAGAGAGACCCAAACACTGGGTCTCTCATGAACATGAATTAATAGGAAATTTAGTAGAACCATGCCACCTACTGACTTAGATATGTAATTACAGTGAAAGGTCATTCTACTTAAAATTACTATAGGCCTCAAATGATGCCACTATTATTATTAACATATTAAGCACCATGCAGTTTTACTTCGAACTTATGATTAGGGCAGTATTGCCCAAGAGACATCTGTTCACTCAGAAAATATAAACTCTGTGCGGAAATACCAGGATTTGAATGCAAAATGCAACAGTGCTCCAATAAGCATCCACACTTCAAAAAATTAAATAGGACACCTAGCTGGACCAATTACCACAACTTGCTTCAAGTTTATGAATCATCAGGCAAAAATATATTCGATATCTTGCTCGCCTCACAGAGGGAGACAAACAAAAATGAAAGGACAGATTCTGATGAGTCAAATTTACTTTATTGTTTTAATTTGTAGATTTTACCAAGTCTCTAAATAATTGTATCCTGGTAACTTATCAACTTTATATTTCATTACAGCATTCACAGTTGCGAAAACAGTGGACTTCATCAAACAGAGGATGGAAAGATGTTTACAATGTTAAAAGTAGCATATATTTCACGGTGAGTTAAGGTGAGGATTCAAGCACTTCTTTTCGGTGACCTGAATGTCATTGAGCCATGGGCAGCTCCACACTGTGAATGTGCACTGGTAAATCTGAAAAAGAAAGACCAGAATACAATTACAGTTGCATTCCATTATATAATAATTTATGCAGACAAACATGAGATGCATCTGGTTCCAAAGAGTGTTATTTTTTTAACACATTTAAATGATACCATGTCACAGCTTTACATTACTTAATTGTATTTCTTATGTCTGAGAGGAAAATGGGAATATAATTATCATTTTCATCTCTAAAGTTTACAATATCTTTTTAATGTAATTACCTTAGCCTTAGCTGGGTCTACGTAGACAGTACATTCTGTGTTTTCGTTGCCTTTCTGGCAGTTTGTCCGTCCCAATTTCACAACAATCTTGTAGTTAGCTCCTGCGACCACCTATTATGGAGAAGAAGATTAATCATATTGATCCAGTTTATATATATATATATATATATATATATATATATATATATATAGAGCGAGAGAGTCACCATGACAACAGAACGTCATAGTTCTGTTGTCATGGTAAACCGCACAGTTTACACTCACCTGAAACTGTGCGGAGACGATTTCAACCACCTTGTGGAGAAACATATCTGCTTGGTTCTTTCTGTTGTGTTGGGCGACGGCGTAGTTCAACGCACTTAGGAAATCTTCAGAGTGGATGTCGGCGTTTTGCCATCCCCCAGGTATGCCACACTGCCCAACGGCGAAAATAGTAGCAAAAACTGGAACAGCAGTCTTCCACATCTTCCTCCTTTAAGGTTAGACTGCTTACTCGAAGGGAGAAAAGTTAAACGTGGACACTGTTTGATTGTGTATAGCAGTCTGCTCTTTATAAAGAAAAATCGCTCCCAGATTAGTAGAGGAGTGACGCACCACGCTATCAATAAACAATCTCTGCAGGACCAACCCGCCTTGTGTTTTCTTCTTTCCTTCCAGTGGCTCGTCGAAGAAGAAGAAGATCTAACCGCATTTGGATAAACGGATAATCTCCCCAAGGTTTGTTTTGGCTTTCTGACTTTAGACGCGTGAACACCATCTCATCAGGAGGTGGAAAAAAGCGATAAACAAGGTTTGTCAAAGCACACATGGAGATCAAAACTTTTAAAGCTGTTGTACTGCAAATCAAACTTTCTCGACCTTTATCCCATTAGCATAAAGCAGCCCATGCGAGTGCTCACCTTTTGAGTTGCACAATGCAGAGACTGCAACTTTTGAAGTAAGCGCTCTAAAATCACAAATTGACAAAGTATAGGTGTGCTTTACTTTTATCTGCATTTCAACCATTTTTCTCTCAAACTTTGCAGGGACACGTTCTTTGGGCTGGATGTTTCACAACAGCAGCTTCTTATTGGGTGTGCTGTGGCAGCTGCAGCAGGTGGAATCCTGGCTTATGCAATGCAGAGACGCAGCAAAATGAGAACTATCCCTGTTGGTGAGGGATGGTGGGGAGCAGGAGAAAAACCACTCTCAGAGGATCAAAAAATATACCCCTTTACAGTGGAAACGTCAGATGAAGAGATTGAGGTAGTTTGGCTCACACCTACTTTTAGAAAACGTGTAATACTTTCCTTCCTCACAATTTTACACTACTATCCATCACAGAATCCTAATAGAATAAGGAGATAAAATGAGAGAATGGGAGAAAGTTCATGGGGTGAGAACACTTTTACAAGGCATTGTTTTATGTAAAGGGCTCAGTTATAATTTTGTCTACCAGGATCTCCATGAACGCATTGACAAAACCCGGTTCACTGACCCTTTGGAGGACAGTGGCTTCCAGTATGGCTTCAATTCCACTTATCTGAAGAAGGTGGTTTCTTATTGGAGGAATACGTTTGACTGGAAAAAGCAAGTGGCAATGCTGAACAAGTATCCTCACTTCAAAACCAAAATAGAAGGTACGCACCTCTACATAATGAACAGCAGCTGGCTTAACTTTCTATCTGGTCAAATCTGTTCTATGTCTTTTTGTTGTGGTGCAGGACTGGACGTGCACTTCATCCATGTGCGCCCAATACAGAGAGGGGACCATCGGGCTCTGCCGCTCATGCTTGTTCATGGCTGGCCTGGCTCCTTCTATGAGTTCTACAAGATTCTTCCACTTCTTACACAGAACCACGATGGATTTGCGTTTGAGGTTGTAATCCCCTCCATACCTGGCTACGGCTTCTCAGAAGCCCCTCATAAGAAAGGTAGATAATTTTAGGAAAAGCAAGTTTACTTGTGTTCCACCGTTTATGGCACAGGCCAATTCAATTACTTTAGAAAAAGCAAAAAGAAATGCAATCCATACAAATGAACTGCAAATGGTAATTTGGAACAAATAAATAGCGATAACATGCTAAAGTGGAACTTAACAGAAAAGTAATGCTTTAATATTACCAGTGATTTTTGCACATTTCAGATTTTAAGGGAGTTTTTTTCCAGTGCGGAGCAGCATAGAAACTAAATTTAGGATCTCTGGCTCTGGTCCCTTGAGTTTGCTGGTTTCTGGTGAGATAAGGGCTTTCATCATTACTGATGCAGGACTATTGCACTTTACCAAACTCGCTGAAGGGATGAACCCCTTCACAGCCTAGAGAATGATGGATTGCTCCCAGGGGAAGAATTTCTGAGGTTTCCCTCTGGATTTGTGAAGTGAAGATGGATGGAAGGAAGAATTTACTGTCTGCAATATGTTAGATGTATCACAACTAAAATCCTTTAAAAAATTTTTGGGCCCCACATTAAGGCTGTGGATTTCAGGTCAGGTCAGTTTCTATCGGATATACGATTCATGCTGTCTCGGCCTTCCCAAGTTTCAATCAACTGTAGAAAATTAAGATTGCGCTTAAGAGTAAAATTACTAGGTAACAAGTATTTTGTTTTTCTTTTATTTACTGGGTTGAATTAGTCTTTTTACATGAAATGGCACTGAAGTGTAACATTAAATTGTGTCTGTATAATCTGGATATTATTTCTCTTCTGATAGTCATGACCTGAGTCAAAGGTGATTCCTGTAAACTGGGCCCCAGCTGTTTCTCAGGTCAGACTGACATTCTTGACTAAGAGCACACCAGTTGAAGATATGATTGATTGAGGTATCTGAATCCCTTTCTGAGAGCACAGGCCAAGGATAGTTGTAAGGCCTTGGTGGATGTTTGTATGTCATGTGTAGTGGTGGAAACTGAGGTGATGGGGTTTTCGGTTTAGTTGTTGGATTTTTGGATATTTGAGAGGGTGGAAGAGGTGGATACTTGCAGATCGTCAGTGATGTTTGGGGAAGCTATCCTCTTTGTCTTGTTGTTTTGGTGTTGTATCTAACTTTATCTTTAGTATGACGTGTTTCCTGCTTTTGGTTTCTACCTTAGTTTTGGAGTTGTAGCTAACCTCATCTTATATGGTTTATTTCTTGTCTTGGAGTTCCTGTTGTCTTATGTGCTCGACAGGAGTTTTTCTCTTTAGTTTTTAATAAATGTAAGAAGAAATGTCATCCATCTGCCTTCCAACTTCAATAAGCTTGCCTGTCTCCTCTCCTCACAGCATAATGCTGTTATTCTCACAGCGTTTTTGCATATTTTGAAAAAAGACAAAACAAAACAAAGTTGGTAGGTCTAACATGACAAAATGTGAAAAACCCTAAAAGGTTGAATAATTTTGTGTTGTACTTGTTAAAGGATTTAACAGTCTGGCTGCTGCTCGGATTTTCCTCAAACTCATGGAGCGCCTGGGCTTCTCCCAGTTCTACCTACAAGGAGGAGACTGGGGCTCACTCATCACCACGAACATGGCTCAGATGAGGCCTGAGTAAGTGAAAAACAGTCTATTAGAAAAAGCACTTTAGTGGAATTTTCACAGCAGACATTGTGTCATTTGGCTGTGAAATGATGCTTGTCCTCAGCACACAGATTTTTCCAGGATATTGGGACAATAGGCATGGGATGACACTAACTTATATTTCTTTTTTCTTTTCCAGCTGTGTTAAAGGGCTCCACCTAAACATGTGCATGTCAAATAGGGGTTTCAAAGTGTTAGTCTCCATAATCATCGGGCCTTACCTACCCTTTCTGGTCGGCTTTAGCCAGGAAGACGTTCGCAGGTTGTTCCCTTTCTTTCAGAAGAATGTGTGGGAGATGCTGAAGGAATCTGGCTACCTTCACATTCAGGCAACTAAACCTGACACAGCCGGTGAGAACTTACAAAAATATCTAGCTTAATGATATAAAGACAGGTTAAAACTACTAGAGAGTGCAGCCTGCTGTTTAAATAGTTTTTCCCATTACCCCTTATTCCAATCGCATGCTTGTGCAGGACGTGGACTGAATGACTCGCCTGTAGCCTTGGCGGCCTACATTCTGGAAAAGTTCTCCACCTGGACTCACATGAAGAACAGAGATCTGGAGGACGGTGGTCTGGAGAGGTAAAGCAGCGAAATGTGTTTTTGTTTTGAATGGCACTCATCCCTTGGCCCTATTTTCCTTCAAGTTTACAAAAGAAATACTGACATTTCCAGCTACTTTAATAAAATTATTGACCTCTGATAGCAAAACATGTAATGAGTTGGGCTTTACTAAAGATCATTTTTCCAAAAATTTGCTTTTATTGACAGTGTGGCAAAGGGTAATTCTATTGGTTTTATTTTTACATTTAAACCAACTTGAAGCAGAACGGTTTCAAAATCTAAGACAGTCACCTGGGATTTATTTGTATTATTTGCTCATTTTATTCAAATTTCTGTGGATTTGCAAAGTCTGGCAACAATATTCATATCCCACAAACATTTGCCATGTTAGAATCATAAACTTCTAACAGTTTTTATAACAGCCTAACACAAATCTACAATAAGTACTATCAAGCAGGCTGATCATACATGTATTTTAAACCATTTCATGGATTAAAAATGCCTAGTCAAAGCCCAGAGCTAAAGGCACCTGAGAATCTGTGGCAAACTTTCTGTGCAGAGATGCTTTCAATCCAGTCTGCCTGAGTTTGAGTTATTTTATTTTCAAAGAAAATGTGAGAAAAGTGTCATAGATGTGGTTTTACTGCACATTTAATTGGATGGAACTGATTGCAAGCATGTTCCACACTTCATATTTTTATTCCAATGCATCGTTGCTGTTATGGAAAAAGACCATAACTAGCAAAGGACATGGCAATGCTGTAAGATAGGAAAACAAAGATGATTAAAGTCCTCATTATGGTTATAAATAAGACATTAGTTTGGAACCCTAGTGTTTTGATGACAGAATATTTGATATGTAATGATATCAGGTCATCGCTGCTGTCTGTAGCTCATCAGAGTTTGTGGCTTTTGAACAGAAAATTCAGCCTGGATGATCTTTTGACGAATGTCATGATCTACTGGACCACAGGCTCCATCATCCCCTCCATGCGGTTCTACAAAGAGAACTTTAGTAGCAACCCTAATAACAGGATTGACGCTAGGTAAGAGTTTGTGTTTGTTGCTATTATCCAAATGTGACCAGAAATGTCTCTAATAAGTGTAATAATCTCATGTTTTAGGACAGGAATATTTGTGCCCACTGGACTGGCTGCTTTCCCCCAGGAGCTCCTTCACTGCCCCAAATCCTGGGCACAGATCCGATACCAGAACATAGTCTCCTACACCTTCATGCCCCGAGGCGGACACTTCCCCGCCTTGGAGGAGCCCCGACTGCTGGCCAACGACATCATCCAGTTCACCAAAACAGTAGAAAATCTCTGAATCGCTGAATGTATTCTGACTAAAACTGTTGTGTGATTTCTATTACAGTCAACATATTAAGCTCCACAAATACAGAACACTAATTTTGTTTTTACAATGCAACGTTTTACTTGTTATAATTAAAATTGCTTATGGTTCAGTACATGTAAACATTCTTGCACATCCAGATTTTCCTCAGAAGGTAAAGGAAGCAATAAACCTTTCAAGTTATGTTCGGTAAAAGTATATTGCACTGATGAGTCGAGTGTGTCACTGTGCTTAATGTGTATGAAAGAAAATGATTTAGAAACATAAACAATAATTCAGGTGCTCTCAAAACTGCAACAATGTCTCTTGATGAAATCTCAACTGAATTAAAGACTTTACTTTAAAAAGATCCTTTTACACTTTTTTGCAAATCAAAACATTTAAATTAATATTTTCTAAAACAGAAAACTTTAAAATATGTAAAATTCTAGATTTGGCAAATGACCTGGGTCAGTTGGTGAAGCCCTTAATAGCTGTGGGTGACTGAAACCACACATAATCCTGCCAGTCTGCCCCCTCTGCTCCATGCCCCTCTGTAGACAGAGTAATGATTTTATTTTTCACTCGAGTAGGAACTTTAAATTGCAGTTTAGGTCGGAACCAACCGACGCCACATTCCCTGTGAGCCAGCGCCAGGACCGTGGTGGGCATCAGGCGAACAGGATTGTTGTCGGACAACAGGTCGGCAACGAAGAGAGTGCGGAAGAGCTGCCTCAAGCAGGAGGAGGCTCTGAGAGACTGATCCCCGGCAGCCAGGGCCAGGGCCTCCATGTTGACCTCATACATCTCTTTAGGTAGAATGAGTGAGCCGCCCATCAATAGTAAAACTCTGGGTACTCTGCTCAAAGAAAACAGCACTTCCAGCTGCTGCAGAAGCTCCTCCAGTTCCTGAAGAGTTTGGTGACATTTGCGCAGATCCAGATCCGCAGAATGCAATGGCCTTCGAGTCACTGCGCCTCTTTCCTGAAAAGCAAAATGTTTCCAAGCAATGAGTTTCTTTAAAATCAACATTCAACTTTGAAAGATAGTTGTCCAAGATAGCTTCCTTCAAACCTGTTTTGAAGTTTGCAGCTTTTTCTGGGAGTAAACCAGCTGGTCATATGTCATGGGCAGCTGCTGTCTCTGATAGAGGATGCACTTGAGGATCTCGCTGACGAAACGGTAGCAGCCGTCCTGCGTCACGGCGCTGGGGAAGACCACATCCACGCAGCCTTCTTCCTGAGCTTTTCTCACCACCTCAGCATCTTGTTCCTCAGTGTTAGTGTCCTTCTTGATATCTGGACCAGAAGTCTCTTCTGTTTCTGTTTTGACTGAACAGAATCAGAATATCATCCTTATAGTGAAGTGGTATTTGTGTAACTTCACATTTTAAGTGACTCTGCCTCAAAATATTAATGAGTTTCTGTGAGTTCTTGTTGGCTTCGGGTATAAAAGTCACAGCACAAAGGTCCTTTAGTGGTCACCTCTCTTCAAAATGGGAAAGACAATGGAGAATGACATTCCACTAGGGCTGCTGTTGATAAATTAATCTCATGAAATGGCTCCAGAGAAACCTAAACCTGCCCATAATATCTTCAGCCTTAAACAGTATGCAATAAGGTTGGGTAATAAAAATAAGAGGAATTTAACATCACTGGCTTGAAGAATTTGCATGCAAATAAAATATCAGCATGCCAGTCTGTGTGATATTGCAAAGAAATTATACTACAATTCAACATATTGTGCAGCTTTACCATAAAATACTATACAATAAGCATTTTAGAAACCCTAGAAGTAGGAAATGTTTAAGAAAAAAATATTTTAGAATTGTTTGATCAATGAATATAAATAAACGTTTGTTTCCTTACAGAAACAAATAGACCTGCGGTGCTTAGTCTGATTGTTTAAACTTTAGTTATTTATTTTTCCAAATACTGAATCATCCTGTATTTAGCTAGTAACTAAAGAAAATTCTAAAATTAAGAGAATGCAGAATAGACATGCTGTTTAAATGCGTACCTTGAATAATATCTGAAGGCTCAGAAGAGTTTTCCTTTTCTTCTGTATTGGGCACCCTGTGCTCTTCCAGAGGCACACCTTTAACATCAGTGCCATTATTTGATTCTAAACTTGTTTTGATCGAATCTGTTCGGCGTTCTTCGTCTATTTCCGACGAACGTGTATAGGAATTTGAATCGTCCGACACACTCTGTAAGTTAAGTAGCGTACATGTCATACTGGGCTCCTCGGCGGTCCTGCTATTCCTCTCTGAGGCAAAGGAGACTCTCCGCTTTACTCCGCCGTCTCCGCTGTGGACAGTGGACGAACCTTCTGTCTCATTTGAGTTCAGCATTGGTTGTAAAGTGTCACAATGGTCTGCCATTATTTTTGAACGTCCGCGCCTGGTTCGTTCTTACCGCTTGGAATCATGGGAGATCCACCGAATGATGCGTTCACGTTAAGCGGAAAATAGCTTTCGTCGTATTTTTGAGATATTTTAAAAAAGCTTTTCACATTTTTTGCGGAATTGACTGTCTTAAGTATGCTAATAGTGTTAATTAAATCTACACCATGTTTTGATTAATTTAATTTACCCATTAATTGAACTGAATAATTAATCTAATATATTCTGAAACATTTTGACTTTATGTAAATTTACAGAAAAAAATACAATTATGTGCAAATTCTAGTGTTTTATAAACTAAAATAAAAATGTGATTAAAAAGAAACCCTTTTCTAAGTCCAACATCAAACCTTTGAACATAGTACTTGCTAATAGTAGGCTACCTTTGTTAGAACAGTGTAAAGTACTTCCAAGTGACAATATATTGTTTAAAGCAAAGTACGGTGTAGTAAAACTCCTAAAAATGTGTTCTTTTTCTCTTGGAAAGGCATTATGCCGTGGAAATAAAAATTAGGACATGCTTTGCCACCCTCTAGTGGCTAATTTCTCGATCACATGAGGGACTAAAGAAAGCCCAGGTGTGCATAATTAGGAAAGACAGACGTTTTACTAAAGAAGAAAGGAGGAGCAGGCATTTGTTTGGTTGACAATGTCTTCGGTGAGAGTAGCGGTCCGAGTCCGTCCTTTGAATAAAAGGTGGGTCCAGTGGAATTTCTTCTTTTATTTTTATCTTGATTTTTTAAAAATTGAACGTCACATCACTCCCATTTATTTTCGACAGAGAAAAGCTGTTATCTTCGAAGGTGATAATTCACATGAGGGAGAACACAACATCTATTCATAAGGTAAGTTATTATAAAAATGAGCGAGGTTTAGAATGGGCTTAATGTTCTTACCTAAAGAGGACTATTCACTTTACATTCCAGCCTTCAGCTGGTCGAGGGGAAAAACTGAAGGACAGAGGGAAAATGTTTTCATATGACTACTCCTTTGACTCGAGTAATGCAGACAGTCCCACATTTTCATCACAGGAGAAGGTGATTGTTATTAAATGTATTATTTTGTATTGTACAGAAGTGAAATAGCTTTTTTTTTTTTTTATAAACTTTTCATCTTCTCTCTTAGATTTTCCAGGACGTGGGCTCAGACGTTTTGAAAGCAGCATTTGACGGTTACAATGCTTGTGTTTTTGCATATGGCCAAACGGGCTCAGGGAAATCTTACACCATGATGGGAAATAAAGTAAGAAGAATTACTTTTTTTTTTTTTCCTTCCAGCATCTGTCTCTGCCATCTTTGCACATGTAGTGTCATTTTTGTAAGTTTTTCATAAATTGGATTTAGCTTTGTCTCAAAAAGCAGCCTCAAACCTGCTTTTTTGCAGGATTTTTCCTTATTTGACTCAATCTGTCCATCAACTGCAGCCATGATGTTACCACCTCCATGTTTCACAATGAGATGGTGTTGAAACTTTCTTTGTTTTTAAACAAAAAATGTCTTCTGTCCATAAAGATTATTTACTTGGCGACTGATAGTTGTCATCAGTTATCCCACCATAACTGTGAAATGCTGCAGCTCCTTCAGAGTTACTAATAAAATCTTTGCTGCTTAATGCTGTTTGTTTAGCTTTTCAGTTTTGGTAAGTGGCCATCTCTTGGTAGATTTATAGTTGTCCCTTTTTTTTTTTTTTTTTTTGTGACTGCTTGATTAGTGTTTTACTCTAATGCATTTAAGCTGGAGTTGTTTTATAACCCAACCATTCCTAATTTGTTAGTCATTTTTATGATGCGGTTTGTTCACTAAAGTGGTTTAACTAACATCTGAGGTGTTCAAAGAACAGCGGTTCTTTGATAAAATTAAACACAATGGCCTTTATTTACTAATTAGAGAAATTTTGATAGCAATGCGTTGCTCTGGATTTTATTTGGAGAATAAAGAAGCTTAAATGCGAATGCATTATGAACTTTCAAACTTTTATTTGTAAAAAAAAAAAAAGAAGAAAACTGTGTACAAGTATCCATTCACACCAGAACTATGCACTACTTTGTGGTGTTCTATCACATAAAATTCCTCATTTGATTTCAGTCCAATTTATACGGCCAATTCACAACATGTTTCAAGGCATTTCACAAAAGAAAATGTACTCATAAGAGTTAAAAGCACTGTTGGCTGAAAGATAATTGTCATCTGTTCATCCAAATATCACAGCTGGTTTTGTTGGCACTGACTTCCAATAAAAAATGTGAATTAATTTAGCATTAGTTTATAGCTACAATTCTTAGTCACACAGGAGGCTGAAAAAAAAAGCATTTTTAAATGCACCGGCTAATGCAGCTGTGTTTGCATGCATTGACCTCTTGCCTGTTAAACGGACAGTCTACAGCAGGGGTGGGCAACTCCAGGCCTCGAGGGCCGGTCTCCTGAAACTTTTAGATGTGTCTCTACTTCAACACACCTGAGTCAAATAATGAGGTCGTTAGCAGGACTCTGGAGAACCTGACTGCAATTAGGAGGTGATTCACTTATTTGATTCAAGTGTGTTGGACCAGGGAGACATCGAAGAGCTGCAGGACGCCGGCCCTCGAGGACCAGGATTGCCCACCCCTGGTCTACAGACTCATTATACTGGCTTCTCACTTTGCACTAATCAGAAAATGTGATGTGTAGTAAAACCTCCGTTCCGTTCACCACAATGAGATTCTTGCATTATGATGGAGGATTCTACTCGCCTGCTGAAGGGACTTATGCAAGGTCATCAGCAGAGTTGCTGTCAACATCAGATAATTATATATGGCGTTTAATGCCTACTGTCTGTTACCTTGTAATTAAAAACAAGAGGGCACACAGCTCAGACTGAAATTGCTTTTATGCATCAATGACCCCATATCAGATGTGGTGATTGTGTTGTTCAGCAGTCTTTGCATGTGCTGAGTTGTGGTTGCAGCAAAGTGTAAACACTTGGATTATGTCATCAGATCAAAATGTAGCTAATTTTAATATGAGATTAAAATTGGTGTTTTTTCAATTAAAGGTGGATAAAGGTTTAATCCCACGTATCTGTGAGGCATTGCTCCTGGAGATATCCAACAGGAGCGACAGCATGTCATTCCTTATGGAGGTCAGGTAAGCAACTATACAGTTGAAGTTTTTGTTAAATGCACCAAGTCTTCATGGACACTGCTGCTTACAGTTCCAGGCAGATGTCAACATCTGTGAGTTATGAACATCATTAATTTTGTCTTTAATTTAAAGTTTTTCCCTGGAGAAAATAATCATGCAACTTCAATGCTTTTTTATTTTGAGTGCAAGTCCAGTCCTTGAATGCCACTGTCCTTCAAAGAGTTATTAATACATACAGTAAAAATTGTCTTGGCACTACCACAAAAGCCAATATCCATAGTTTCATCTCTGTTGTTGCAGGTAGAGCCAATCCAGGAGCAAGAAAAATGAGTGGAGCTCCTGGATTGGCTCCTCTGCAAACACAGACTAACAGCAAAATGGGAACCTAAAAAGCTTTATTTAATATTTTTTAAAAATGGTTATTTGGCTGAAATTTGCAATACAATTTTTATCGCTTCTGTCAGTTTGTCCCAGGGCAGCTGTAGCTACAATATAGCCACATTCAAATTTGAATGTAATGTAAAATGCTGTGGTGTCTTCTTGACCTGATATAGTGCTAAAAATGTACAGGCTATTTTCCATTTGAGTAGTTGACTTGCATTTTTATGACTTTCTTTATCCTACAATTATACAGTATTCAGTATTTTTGCTCCTAAAATTTTTATCAGGTGTGGCCAGAAAGAGCAGTTTGTTTTGTAAAGGTTAAATCAGGTGATCAATTATTTAACTTCAGCTCAATTCCAATCGATCTAGTTTACTTAAAAGACAGTTCTGTGGCAGAAAAAAAATTAAATGAGTTTCTGGCAATGAAGGCAGTTAAATATCTTGCTAGAATTATCCCAGAAGTCTTTTATGGTGGTTACAAAAGAACTGGAGGTGATTAACTTTTAACCAAATATTGGATGTTTATGCATGTTGAGCCTGTGTGTAATGGAGAAAATCCTTAGTATATTGAAGCCTGGATTCTTATTTAAATTAAATTAAGTAGTATAGAGTCACTGCAAAAATAAATGAAGCTGACCTTGAAACTTATTACCACAACAGTTTACAAATTTAGATTGATTTGCAACCCGAACTTTGAACTAAACTTATTAAATTCCTTCGATATTTTGTGGAAGAGACTCTTCAGTTGTTCCTTGTCTTGAGAGAGGCAGAAAATCGATAACTAGCCAATTTTACTGAGCAATGACAGAACTTGATAAGAGCCCAGAAAATATTATATAATCATGGTTTATTCAATAAAGCCTATTGTATGAATTAACTGATTAAAATTGGATGTAAAGGGGGAGAAATGAATAACAGCTTCTCAGCGATTAACATGCGAAGAATGTTTGGAACAAGGACTCTCCAGAGGCCTGCATGTTGAGAATCCATTTAGGCTGAAATGATTGCAGTGGACTTAAATACAAACCGTCTAATTTTATAATGTTTAATTCATTCTGTGCTGCATTGGATGGTGGTTAAATATTTAGCCTGTGAAAAGATGCAAAATCAGCAAAGAGAGGGTGATAATTTTACACTTTTTAACTTGAGTGTAGCTTGAACTAATTTCTTTTCCTGGTTTGTAAAAATATGTAAACCCATCTGGTGGGAGATTTTCATGCTGATCACTGCTTCATTCTGTTGTACATAAAGAATCAGGAAAACTGGTTAAACATAATTGACAGTCCAACAGTCACTATTTTCTTACATTTTTTTGTGAAACTTTTTTTTCCCCCTCACCAGTTATCTAGAGATTTACAATGAGCGTGTACATGACCTCCTAAAGAAGAGGCCGCCATGCTCAGAATGTGGGAGCTTGAAAGTGAGAGAGAACCCTGTGGATGGACCTTATGTTGAGAGTAATACCCAATTTTAATCGTTAATCTAAAACTTATAGAAAGTGTTTCAAATGCCATTCAGAATCTCCATCTCTCTAATGCCTGTGTAGATCTGTCAAAACATGTGGTGCACAGTCAGAGTAATGTGGAGAGCCTCATCATGCTTGGGAATGCCACCCGCACCATCGCCAGCACCGGCATGAATGACTTCAGCAGCCGTTCACACACAATATTCACAATCGTCTTTACCCAGGTGTGACATGCTGAGATGCTTAATTTCTGTTTCTAGAAAATTTATTTGAAAACTGTTTAAAGTCATACTTCAACCTATATCACTGCTTATTGCGCCTTTTTCTTTTTTCCTAATATCTGAGACAATCTTTTTGTTCAGTTTAAAGTGTATGCATGGCTGTATGAAATGTCTTTGATCCTCATTTTTCAGGAATGGTTTGATGGTGAGTTGCCCCATGAGAGGCACAGTAAGATCCAACTGGTGGACCTGGCTGGCAGTGAGAGAGCTGATGGCACTCAGGCTGTGGGCACCAGGTTGAAGGAAAGCGCAAACATCAACAAATCCCTGGTCACCTTGAACAGTGTGATCTCAGCTCTCGGTAAATTCAGCAGGACTAATAAATTGGCTTTATCTTGTGCTGATTAGCAATAGATTATTATTAGTTCATTCTGAACAAAGTTAAGTACTCTAGCACTTTTATTACAACTACAACGCATGCAGCATGCAATGATATTGTATGAAATTCTTTGCTGTTTTATAATGTGGCCCTCTAAACTTCTCCACAACTTTCTCTTGCCTGGCCTTCACAGAACTGAATTTTAACCGACATACGATTATTTACAGATGATTTGGTGATTCCTGTGCAGTTTAGTTTAGGGGTGTGGGAATGAAGAGGGGAGAATAAAAATGCCAGACTTATTTTATGCATGTGCTACATGGTGTTTGTCACACAATTATCTGTGAAAAACATTGAAGTTTGTTTGCTAGCATTATATTTTTGTTGTAAATGACAAAAAGCAGAACAAAACTTTGACCAGACTGGTCAATAGAAAAATTTATTGCCAAAGACCTTTTGGTTTTTAAAATTGATCTCTAGTGCCAAAAAATGTATCTTTTCTTTCCTTTGGGTCATTGTATAATTTTTTTTCTTCAATTTGACCTGTAGCTGATCTTGCAGTGACTGGACAGTTGGCAAAAAAGAAGCAGCTCTTCATTCCTTACAGAGACTCTGTGCTGACATGGCTACTGAAAGACAGTCTTGGTGGAAACACCAGAACTACAATTATAGCAAGTATGTGCTTTGAAGACATTTCCACTGTATTTGGATCCTTTTTTTTTATCTTATTGGAAATGCAGTGAAGTAATCTTTGTTCATCACCTTTAATCTGACTGACTAATCGTCATTCTTGCATGGTGATCTCTCTTGGCAGCCATTTCTCCTGCTGATGTGAACTACGAGGAGACTCTAACCACTCTGCGTTTCGCCAGCCGGGCTAAACACATAATAAACACCCCAACAGTGAATGAAGACGGCAGCACCATGGTGGTCAGAGAGCTGCAGGCTGTGGTCACCAGGCTTCGATCACTTCTAGCTGAAGCAGCTCAGGTTCTGTAATCTGTCAGGAATACAAAATGCCATCCTAAATGGCAACAGTGTGCTGATTCTTTTATTTGGTTTTCTCCAACAATGTAGCTTATTGATGTGGATTGGGCTGCTTCTGTAAAGCACAGGGAGACGTTGCAATACAATCAAGAAAAGGTGAGTCAAACATTAGAGACACTCTCAAGATTTCTTTTTAGATATCATACAGGATATTTTTGCTTTTTCCATCAGGTCAAAGCACTTGCCAAACAATGGATCACTAAGTGGAGGGGTGTCCTGGAGGTACAAAATTTAAATTTGTCCATTTGGTCTCTCTCTCTCTCTCTCTCTAGATAGATAGATAGATAGATACATAGTGCAATTTTGACCTTGCTTTGATTAGATTTAAATGGATGGAATTTTTGACAGAGAAGAGGGCCTGTTTAAGTCAAATGTTACAAAAGATGTCAAAGAACAGGCATTCAAAAGAAGGACCAGGATAAAATGTTCCAAAATAAAGAACAAAGAGGGAAAAATTGCATTAATATATATTTTTTTTAATTGAAACAAAACCTACACAGAATATTACACGTGAAAGCATCTCAGTATGTTTGAATTTTCTTAGATCTTGGCATTCTTGAGCCATCCTCAGACCTACAGGGGACTGCTGGTACAATGGTGCAGCTCATTTTAACAGCAGAAAAATAATGGATCCATAAATCAAGATAAAGCATAGAATAATATCTTAATTATATCTAAACTAACCAGATTAATAAAATGGCTACCGGTAATTAGAAATTAACAAAAGAAAGTTAAAACATTTTGAAAACGAGGATGCGTATAAAATGGGTAAAAAATTTTTTACATTTTGTCATGCCAAGTTAAAGATTTGTATTTTGGTTCTGGAAATGGCTCTACTCTGCTTCCCTCAGCAGTTCAGGAAGGATCTAAAATACATAAATGATGCCTTAGATCCCCCTTTAATATTGAAACTTGTAGTAACCAGCTCCTGCCAGCTGGTGTCACTGTGAGCCTTGTCAATAACTTCCTTATAGAGGGGTCAGTTGAGCATTCAGCCTGACTTTCTAACTATCTGGATTTAAACATCATCCAAAAGCAAACTTTTTGAGTCAGTTGTTGGAGATTTTTAAGCAAACTGCATGTCTTCTCTTGAGGCAGGGACAGAATGGTATCATCCTCAAAACAGCCCAAGGTTTCAACAGAGCCACTGCTGCCAGCCCTGAGTTTACACTGAACTTCCCCTTTCTTCAGCTAAACTTGTGCCCAACTCTTGAACTAACACCAAATGTCACTTTTTGGAACTCACTGTATTCAGCCGTGTCGCCTCTTGCATTATTTATCAAACAGAAGTGTGCCAGTACCTCTGTGAAAAACATAGAGACTTTTCCATCATACATGTTCACTGTAAATTCTTTATCAAATTTGAAACTATTGTGAAAGTCCTGTAGCTAAAGTTGAAATTGTCTTTGAAAAGTGTTCAGCAACAGATTTTAGGGCCCTGCGACTTTTTAGGATCACATTTGGGGGGGAGGGGGGTAGGTAGTGATATTTTGTGTGCCAAGGTCTGCACATGGACCCTGGATAATTAGCAGGTGACTTTTAGTAGCTTGACAGCCCTGGACTCATTAGCTGCTGTCACTGCACCTAATTAAGAGATCTTGAATATTGACACATGGCACTTTGGTCGCTGAATGTCTTGCATATAAATTAAAGCGCTGTAAATGTGTCTGCGTGATCTTGCAGTTTCTTTTTGCTCAGAGGGAACGCTAGTCCATTTCCACTCAGAGCTTGACAGGTATTTGTATTTGAATCTGTCCATTCATGTATCTGCATCTTTTATTATACGTGATTCAATTTAACATCCAGGCAAAAATGCCACTGTGCTGATGACTGGTGGGCCTACTGATGCTGTAGGATCTCTAAGTGTTTAATGAACGACTTTATAGATTTGACATTTGTCTTCATGTGGATTTGCGTTTTGCCAAGAAGGAAAAAATAAATGGCATTGCTGACATAGAATGCTTCTACAGAGAAGCATGTAAGCTTAAAATGTGCTACTAAAATGACTACTTTTAAGTGTTATGTGGACATACTCATGTTGGCCAGGAGTAAAAGTACCACTGTTTCATGTCATTCCTTGGGAAGCAGGTCTGGAGTAGGTGTCTTAATAGACATGTGGTCTTTGTCAAACCTTACTGAGACTTTTATCTGAATTGTTTTGTTCTGAAAATTGGATAAAATTTTTCATTGAAAAGATCTCCAGATGCCTTTGGTATGAAAGCATAAATATATGGAAAAGCATTTAGTTTCCAATCTTAATTTTGGATACGAGATGTTGGAGGATCTGTGATGCTCTGTGCCTTTCTTCCAAAAATCCAGGGGTCTTTAGAGTGCATGGTATTTTAGGTCACAACCTGTGACTTGCGTTTTGCAGCATTGGATCCAAAGCTTAAGGCCAAGGCAACGCAAACTTTACTCCTTCCAAAGCCAACTCATGTCTCGCTTCCACAGAGCAGCATGTGTCGGTTCAGTTCTCTATTTTTGTAGAGAACTGGTGTATTCAGAGCATTTCCAATGCCAGTTGGTCTCTCTGGGCAGACAGGGTTCCCAAATCTTGCTTCATAATAGTACAACAACAAATGTTGTACTTGGTAATGTTTTTTGTCCCCCACTTGGACTGGTTGGTACCAGTAGCTCAGTTCTCTCCATACTGTTGTCCTGTGGACCTATAACTAAAGGGGATCCAGGTATGGAGCAGTAGAGGTTGGTTGTATGCCCCGCTTTTACAGCGTAAACAGAAAATAGCGTACCTAACCGCTGCAACCCATACCATACTACTCAGTGGGAACGAGGTGAAAATCCTGCTAAAAACCTACAGGCGGAGCTGAAGAGAAGAGCATAAGTGAAGACCAGGACATTGGACAGTCTATTGGGATTGTGTAAAAAAATAAAATAAAAAATGCCAAAGATCTCTTGGTCTTCGGCAACATTTTACAAGGTTACAAAACAGTCGTATCCTTTTGGCTAAAATGAATTATACTGCGATTAAAAAAAGTGTTTGAGGCTTTTTATATACCTTTACCTGGAGCTCTTGTCTAAATTCAAAGATGGCCTTTGATACGTTTTAAAATATTCCAGTCCAGCCTGCATGTTTGTCTTATCTCATGCAAAGTGTATGTTCTCCATATGATGTGCACATCCTAGTTTCTAGCCATTTCGTGTTTAATTCAAGTGATGCTGTTGGCAAAAGCAAAATGAGAATTTCTGAGCAGTTACACAAGAAAAGTTGACGGAGAGCGTTGTAAACTGGTTTTGGATTCTATATTCAAAGCAGATTTAGAATGCAAAGTTATGCAGTGCCAGCTTCCAAAGATTGGTTACAGGGCATGTGGCAAAGAGAAAGTAATTAATATGAGCGATTTCAGAGCAGCCTCTTACAAGTCAGAGGCAGTAACAGATTGTGAGAATAAAAAAGGAACAGGATAAAGTGAAATCATGTTCTACTGCAGGCTTATATATTTGTAATATAGAGATACACATTCCTATACTGAGGCAGTTTTATGTTGAGTGCAGTTGCGTCCAGTTCTCTCTGCGATACTTTCAGGTCCCCTTGCGACATAGTGTGGGAGGATTCTCCGTTTCTGTGAGATAAATGAACCAAAACCTTTCTTTGATCCGTTGCATTTTCAAAACATGCTATAATCAGCACAACTTAAAGTGTGCATGCTCTGAGCCTTGCTCTGGTTTGTCAGTTTGAGCCACATAGTCAGCAAATTTGCCTCATGGTCTTTATAGCATTTTATAACCTTTGGATATTCTCACATTTTATAAAGACTAGTGTTTCCTCCTTACGGGAGGGTAGTCTAGCCAAAAATTGAATCAGCTCTTTTAATTAGATCAAAGAGAATTGGTTACCTATAAAACATATCAAGCACTTGAAACATAATTTTGCTGGACCTCAAAGTTAAACAAAACTTTGCATTAAAGTCATTCTTTAAATTATTGAGCAGTTTTATTATTGAAACTGTTAGAATTTTATTTAATACAACCCATGTATACTGACAACTATAACATTATACACAGATAATATTGACGAAATGAAGGATTTGAAAAATGATTAGATACAAGCGGAAATCTATATGTTGAGCTCTTCTGCTCTTAACTTGTCCATCTTAAGTTGAAGATACAGAAATGTTTAATAACTTGCTTAAAAAAATTTTTTTGATTAGGCTTTTTTTGGCTTTTACAGCCTGTCAAAATTCCCACTTGTAGCCCAAAAGGTACATGCAAAGGCTAGGTTTCTATCTTAATTTTTGCTTTATCTGATCAGCTTGCAGATTGTATAAAACTGAAATGTAATCTCTTCTCCAGCTGCTAAAATCTCAAATTGCTTTGTAAAAGGCAGTTTGCTAAAATGAATTTCCAAACACAAAATAATTTGTGCCCATAATGTTAGCCGTGCAGCAGAAAGATTTGGGCCAACCAAAATAATCCCAGAAATGCGCTTCTAGATTTTAGTCCAAGTTTAATTGCATTCTGGTGGCTGGAATGAATTTTCAAGCTAATTTGACAACAGTTAATTTTACTATCAAATGGGTTCCTGGTTAAAATTCTGCTCTTGCATGTAACAAACTAATGAAAAGGAGCATGAAAAAGGAATGGCTGTTAACAAGGTGACAGTTCTTTAACAGAAGTATATAATCAATCACTCCAAGCAAAAGGCCGAGTCACTTTGAAAGCTGGTCACGTAATTGCTCTCCCTTTATGTAGAAGCTGTTTTAACTTCTTTAAAGACAAGCAATCTGGGATATTAATGCAATTCATTTAGGAAAATTAACCTCTTAATGTGACACAGCAATTTAAGCATGAAGGTGTTTCCATTGTTCTGAATTCTGTATTATTCTGTTCTCTTGGCAGATTGTTCTACTTGACAACGTTGATAGTCAGGGTATTTAGCCAGCTTAGTGCAGTGCTGTTTTGAAATGCATGCTGCAGCTCCAAAAGGTTAAAAAAAAAATTAATAAAAATTCTAGCCAACTACAAAATGATGGCTTTTAATGGAAGCCTAAGCACTTTCTGAGCTTGGCTGCTGGTCTAGGCCACATTTAATTACAGTATGCTCACCAGCTGCTTCAGTCTGAAAGCAAACATTTTTTGATAACTGCGTTTGCTATATTGGATAAACTTTTATAGCATTTGGGAAGGAATATAGGTAGATCTCATCTGTTGCTGGGATCTAAAGAAAAGTGACATACTGCATTAAACTGCCAGGCTGTTCCTCACCTCTAATGAAGTCGGTGAAAAATCCCTTTTAATTAAGTACAGGGGGCTCTGGTCGATGCCTCTCCCTCTTCATTAGAAAAAAGGATTTCTCCCATCTCGCAACTGCCAATGAATGAGGTGCTGGTGGTGGACATGCCTCTCTTTACAGTCCAATCTATACAACAGTGCTGGTGGAGGGGTTAAAAGCAGGGGCTATCAGTTTATGCAAAGCATATTTTCTGCATCCACCATGAGATTTTTCTGCTTTGCCTTGTTGAAGTGCCTTTTTAAAATCCATATTGATGCGAAGCATTACTTCATCAGCTTAACGGAGGGATGCTTCTGATAGCAGCACATTGCAAGACTTTCGATTACTGAACGGCAGCAGCATATGCTTTGTGCAAAGGTTATCAGTGCCTAAACACTTGCTTGGAGACTTCTCTCATGGTTTGTACTGTTTGAACCTGCAGGTCACCTCTGGGTTATATATTTTGTCTTAATTCCAAATTAGCAATCATAAAAATGCTTCAGTGTGCAACATATTTGGTCTTTTGATTATTACAAATATATTTAAACATGATTTGAAAACGAATACTGCCTTTTTTCAACCACATGCTTTATGACTCATGCCATCAGATTTCAACAGCAATCATTGCTGGAGGGAGTGAAATTATTTAAGACGCAGATCAGACATTTTAAGTATGGCTTTCCAGTTCTTAACAAAAGACTTTCAGGGATTAAATCGGTCTATGCTATCACTTCTGTCTGGTGAATGTAACACCATCAAATACAAGTTTAGAAGGGATTTCAAGCAAATGTGGGTTTATTATAAGTAATTTTCACAAAATTTATCAAAACTTTAACATATTTCAATGCTTCCTCCAGAAAACTTAAACCCGGTGTTTGAGGTGCTTAGCAGTCATTCATCCAGCGGGACGCTGTGTTTTTTTGAGTTAAAAATGGTTTAACAGGAAATGTGAGAATATTATGACTATGTGTTATTGGAAGATTATCTGAACACCAACAATAGTCTCAAAATATGCAAACATTTAAAGGAAAAGAAAAAAAGCAATGGTAAGCCTGGTGACCTGCCATGCTTGTAATACACTGGGGGGAAACCCTTTATTTGTAACATTTTGAATGTTTAGACATTGGCTTTAGCATACATTTCTGCCATGAAAGCCAAAAAATAAGTCAATTATGAATTGTTCATAAAATATGTTCAGTAATAAGTCTACTCTACTAGAATATCAATGAGATGGCCTTTCCTCAAGCCTAATGAGGAAATGAAGTGAAGCAATCCAGTAATCAAACCTTTCCTATGATTTGACTTGTTTTGCATGTTTCCATTGGTAGTTTGAGCTTTAGTGAAGAGCTCAGTCTTTGGAACTGGAAGGCCTCTTTGCCATCACTCTAATCTTTACCTCCTTGTGCTGATTTTTCTATAAGATTTAGTTCAGGATTCTGGATGGACCACTCAAAAATGCCAAAATTTGTTGAAATTGAAAGTTGGGCTAAATTGTAATTTTTTTACTTCCTTTGGGTGATGGATTCTACACAGGTAAACATGCCTCACTTGGCATTGAAAGTAGGATCATTTAAAATATATTTGGCTTTCCGTCTCACTTACCAGAACATAAATTCTATTCACTTTGACCTTCAGCATGATGCTCTTCACTGCATAAACAATGAATCTAAAGTTTGCTGTAGTTTGCATGTTATTAAAAATACCACAGTTTTTAAAGTAAGTCAACTTCAATAGACCAATAAAGGCAATGGTGCATAGTGTGTGAGAACAGGCAGTGAAAATGCGTCGGTCTCACTCACTGAACACAAAATACAGTTTGACTTTCGCCACCATAATCTGAATGATTTATGCTGTCTCTTTTGCCGTTGGCCTCTCTGCTGTTTCATGGTGACACATGGCTGGAACCATGATATTCTTCGTGGCCTTCAGGCGTCCAAGAGCAGTCATAAAGAATTCTGTTTTCTGCTAGCTGCCTTTAAATGTCCGTCAGCATTTTTATTGTGTATCATTCAGCTAAGGGCTACTAAATGAATTTGTTTTTCTTTGGGTGTGTTCCCACAGGAAGAAAGCATTGCTCTGAGACGGGAGGGGAGCAGGGTCATCTTGGACTGCCAGTTACCTCATCTGATAGGCCTCAGTGAAGACTGCCACACAACAGGAATCCTCTTGTATTATCTGAAAGTAAATGGATTAGTTTATGTTCTCAAATTGTTACATGATTTTTCTTTTATTTAAACTGAGTTCAAGCTTGTAGCTTATGATGGTCATAGAAATTTTTGCGTCGGAGTGGATAAATATCCATAAAACAAATCGTAAATTGGCAGTCAAAACTTCATCAGGAAGTTTTGACTGCCAATTTATGGCTTGCTTTATGGTAATGTTGTGCAATGGTTTATGCACAACATAACCATTGGTCACCTAGGAAAAAGAGCAGCAGTAGCATCTTCCTGTTTGAAGCATGACTCCATAGGTAAGAAAAGTTTCAGAATTACTGTATTTGAAAGATCCAAAATGGATTTGTTCTACTTTTTAAAGGTTTTAGGTTCTATGGCCCTAAAAACAATATACACCCTTTCTTCTTTGTGCATTTGGAAACGAAGGCTTTAAATTTTTTTCCCCCTCCTTCACCATAGGAGGGCAAAACCTGGATTCAAAATGAAGCCTCATATTGTCAGGAAACTGGTGAGGAAAAGTCACTACACTTAAATCTTCATCTCACATCTTCTTCTGCTGGGGTATCAAAGCTTCCTAAACTGTCTTCTAGTGCTTTCTGGACCTGAACTCCCCCGTGAACATTGTCTGCTTGAGAACTGTGCTGGGATTGTTACTCTCTTCCCTCAGGATGGCGCACTGTGTTCAGTTAACGGCTCTGTGGTTACACATCCCTGCCAGCTGACTCGGGGTAAACATTTCAGCTAAATCTAATTTTCCTCCTGATATTCTTGCATAAATATGGGGAAGGGAGGGTGCAAGACATGACTATAATAATGATTTCTCTCCTAGATTCACAATTATTTGGCTTGTTGGAGTCAATAACCCTTTTATCCATTTTGAGTGAGCTGAAACGACATCACTGGATCTCATCTGCAAATGAAATCCACTTTGTTGCTGGCTTCCCCATGGAAACACACTTAAGGCATGAGTGGATTGTGAACGCTGCTCTTCACAGGGCAGATGCCATTTCTCTTACTAAACATTTTTAAGGGCGAGGGGCCCTGGACAAAGCTCTAGACAAAGCTTGAAACCCTCAATTTAATTGGCAGATGGAGTTGATAGGGGCAACAGGTTTTGAAGTGGGCCAGAGCATTAACCTTTCAAAGGATAGAAGAGAGTCTAGTTGAAACTCTGGCCCCCTGAGCCTGAGCGGCCCCTGTTTGTTGAGGCTGGGCGCTTGAAGTACTTTCTGACTCCTCATTCATATTGCTTTGGTTTTCAAGAGATAAAAGCTGCACACAGAACCAGCCATAGTGCAGCCTGTCTATAGTAGTCGGTATTTTTGTAAGGTTTTCAATGTATCCAGTATTCCTGTCAAAAACAGCTGCATCTGAAGCTTTTTTTCTTTTTTGCACAAATGGTAGTAATTTTCAGTCCAACAGCAAGTAGAATCTATCTCAGGTTGTTCTCTGGTCCTTTGTCACTCGTCAGAAGTCATTAGTAGTTGCAGGATTAGTATTTGCTGTGGAGGAGGAAGAGAAAAGACCTACAGAAAATCTGTGGATACGGTTGTATGAATTCAGGTCTGATATATAAACCCCTATATCACTGAAATTCTTCAGCTTTACAAGACTTGCAAGCTTCCTTGGACCATTTCCTCTGACAACTGATCCTCCTGGTCAAGGCCACTGTCAATCACATTGGAGGGATTATGTTCCTCATGACAACTGATTCATTTCCTTCAGCAGTGAATTCACTCAAGGAAAAACTCAACAAATGTCAAGCGAGTTCTCAAAGTTTGGTGTGTAGACGATAAGTTACTTTATCAGTCATGGAAAGCTTTCCATGCTTCCCCTGGGCCAGATCCCTGCTGTTTCTATGCATTATAGATACTAGAGATGGAACGCCTTTTCTCCAATGTAGGAAAATCATATTAGCAATGCTTATTCCACCATTTAGAGCTGCATTTATAATGAATTACAAGGTTTTAGATCATAAATCTGCGCTGTGAGGGATTCCTGCTGCTTTTCGACTATCATTTCTTCTGACTTTTCACGCTTTACTTATTTGGTTTCCTTTAGGTGCAATTATACAGCTAGGAGGAGGACCCATACTGCGGTATAACCACCCAGCTAAAGCTTCACAACTGAAAGAGAAACAGCAGGTACAGTCGGTACCCAAAATGTCCACAAACATTGCTGCATCATGTCTAATCTTAATTTTCACAAAGCAAGCCAGCATCCTGTGCTCTATTGCCATGACTAAAAGCTGAAAACCTGCAGTGAATATTGTTGACACTGTTAACTCTATGATGAGCTACAGAGTCATTAGTTTAGCTTTGTCATCTTATTTCCTGTAGTGGTTTGTTTTAATCATCACTGTTCAACATCGCAATTGCAAAATCATACTATTGTGGAACTGATTTTGCATGTTATAAAAAAGCACAGATGTTTTCTATAAAAGGACCCAGGTGCAGAAGACTCAAAAGCTGTTTTTGCTCCTCCTGGCATCAGTTGTATCTTTTTAAATTGTTAATATAGAGGTGTTGTAGGATTGAATTGGTGCAGCAGAATTAAACAGTTTAATATAGTTTCCTCACCTGCAGCTCCTTATCTAACACAGAACCAGAACATTTTTAAGAAACCTTGAAAGTATTTATTTCTCAGCGTTCATTTCCACAAAACAGAGAACTTTGACTTTGTAAGAAAGGAAAAAGAAATCGCTTGAAATGAATCACTACAAAGCATGGGTCGATATGAGGTTTGCATAGTATAAAGGCATGGAGTAAAAAAGGCAACAGTTTCACTGTATTGATGCAATTATTTAAAAGCAAAGGCATACAGCATAATATGACTTTCATACAAAACAGTAATTATATTCCTATTGCTCCTAAAATGACTGACATAAGATATTGAATTTATGCCTTTTATATATATACCTCTGTACATTGCAGTACTTTTCAGGTGCTGAAAGCTATAGTATGCAACTTAAAAAAACATTAAAACTTGCTATGTCATGATGGTATGAGAGAGATGATTTGAAGGGGGAAAAAAAAGAGCTCCTCTTCTACACCAGCAGATGTAACGTAGCAGAGAGAGAGGGGAAGGGTACGAGCAGTGATTGTGCTGGTAGGATCTTTATTTTTGTGGCTCCAGTCAGTTGTTGTTTAACATTTGCTTTAAATAGGATATCTGCAAGAGTTCAATAATTACTCTTTAAGATTAACACCCAAGCTGTCATATTTTAGTAAAGTTTTTTTCTATAACAAAGGTTTTTCTGAATTTTGACCAGCTCTGATCCTGTTGCTGTCTAAATGTGGGGAAAAGCACAACCAAAAAAATATTTTATAGTAAAAGGTGTAGAGGGTCTTCAACTATATATTTTGACATTTCTAAATGTTCGTTATTTCAGCTACATTCTTCTGTGAAACTGTCAGGAATACTGATGACATACAGTGTATACCAAAAGCAATGCATTGTATAATTTAAATCCACCATAGACAGTTGTCAGTCATTTCAAACTCTGAGACAGGTTTTTATTCTAGTTGTTTTTCCCTCTTTTATCTGCAGAGCGAGCTGCTGTCTTCCTCTTCCCGGTCTTTGACTGACTTGTCCAAATCTGCAGAGAATCTATCCGAAGTGAAGCTGCAAAACTCTGGGTAAAACATGCAGTATGTTGGAATCTTGTAAAACCCTACTCACTCTTTCCTCCTCAGTCTGCACAATACCTACTCACAGGGCACCATTCATCAGGTATGTGGATCAAATCAAAGCCATAAATCAAGGCGGTGTTATTGTAAGAGGAGGGAACATGCAAAAAGTATTTGTTCAGTGCTTCATGCTGAGTGGGAATCAACCGAGTTCCAATCTTTCCTCCTTTTCTTTCTTTCTTTCTTTCTTTTTAAATGAACAGCCAAATGTGACCTTTCCAGAATCATCTCTTCATTCAAATCTGACAAGGTCCCAAGATACAGTATTTATACATAAATACATAAACAGTACATACATAAACTATCATAAAATCTTGGCAGGACCTTCGGTAAGATAGTTGTCCAACAACTGACCTGCCAAAATGCCTTGGAGATACTCCTTTCTTCACCATTAATAAAGTATTTAACAATTTTACTCTGAACTCTGTGTAGAATAGTTTAATGGGTTGCTCCTGGTGAGGCTCGCCATGTAAACTGTTCTTTAAAACAGCAGTACTTTATAAAAAAAACTTGGCAAGAGCTGAAACAAATCCCCTTTCTGACTATCTGGAGCAGACTTCAGATGGTCAGAACAGTTTGATCTGAGCCATTTTTTTTTTTTTTTTTTTTAACATAAGCTGCTAACTCTCTAGGATTGCTTGGTAAGGGTGGGATTTGTTGAATCATTGGCAGAAACCTAAAATCGAATCATAGATTAGCAAGGTTTTTATTGGTGGGCATGCTAACTAGCATGTGCATTCATGGCAGGCTCTATTGCAGAGAGCAAGGAGAAGGCTAAGGACATTTTCAAGTTGTATAAAAACATTGTTTATAAAAATGTCATACTGCAGCTTTGAAGGTGAAATTACTTCTGTCAAGAGTCATCGTTTAAAGTTGAGACCACAAGTTTTAAGACATTTTGTTGTTAAACTTTACGTTAAAAATGTATCATAAAATTGAATAGCAAATTAAAGTGCAATATTATTTGTAAAAGCAGAAGAAATGCCTGATGTTTATCAAGCAGATGTATTTATAGTTTAGATCTGAAAATTTCAAGACCAATGCAAATCATCCTTTCTTCTCCAGGTGTCTCAAATGGTTGAGTGGGGTCCTCAGAAAAAATCTGAGGCCTTTGTTGTTCAATTCTTGTACTTTCTGCAAAACATTTTCTATGCTTTTCTAGGACAGAAGTGGTTTTCTCTCCTCCTTTACATACATTTTAAGACCTTAAGTCTACCTTAAGTGTTATAACTTTGCATTTTGTCTGACTTTAATGGCATCTTAGACCCAGAACAAATTGACAAACTTCACTGCTCTAGTTTTATGGTGGCAACAATGACATGCAGCACTTTAAATCCTTTGATCACTTTGGACTGTGGTTAATGTTTAAGGTTTGTGTTTGTTCTCACATCTCCCATTTATATTCTTGATCATAAAATAATAAATTAAAAATAAAATGACAGACAGATGAAAGCGCTGTAAAAATGTGACCCAAAGCTTTTTAATGTGTGAATAATTTGTCACACCATGGCAGTTGTGAAATGGCGTGTCAAAGTTCAAATACCTGGAGATGCAAATTTGAATTTGGCACATTTGTTTGGTGGAAAAGGTCATCTTTGTACATAATTAGTTCTTAGTTCTAAAAATATCAGAATAATTGAGCTTCCAGACTGTCCCTTAAGCTTTTGTAAAAACTGTCAAAAGCGCATTTTATCAGACTTTGAGTTGACTGTTGTGTCTGGTATAGTGTGTAAGAAAGTCTGTGACATCTTTATGCCTTGCCACGGCCTTGGCATTGTGTGACAGTTCATTGATCTGTCACTGTCTCAGTGTTCGCTAAATTAGTGTCCACAATCCAATTCTCCTGTCAGTGATTCACCACTGCCTGAGGTAGCGAGCAATTTGAGACGCCTCCCCTTGTCTCTCTTGATCTGCTAGCCCTGATGTTTTACAGCACGTGGGGAAGTTTGACATGTAATTTCCTTCACACTGCAGCAACCCACCAAAAAAGTTAACCTTCTGCTGGTGTGATTAATATAGCTTTCACTTTGACACCTGCAGCTCTCTGAGATCTACTGCTCTGTGATTTAGATGTGAAATGGTTCATTTACACATAGTTACTTCAAGGCTGTTGCAGTGCCATCCAAAAGTATTCACACCTCTTGAACTGCAATGTATTTTACTTGGATTTTATATGTTGGACCAGCACAAAGTGCTGCACGTTATTCAAGTGAGGTGGGAGGGAGAAATCTCAATGCATTTCTGTTCATATCAGTCATTATTTTATAGAACCACCTTTCCATGCTGTTACAGCTGCAAAAATCTACCAGCATTGCAATTCTAGTGACTGAAATCCCTTACATAAGAATCCCAAAGCCTAAGATATTTTCTAACCTTATCCCGCAATAAATTTCTCCACAATATTATCCCAGACCTATGTTCCTTGGTCTTTATGATGCTCGTCATTCTGTGATGTTCTCTAATGCAGTGTCACCTTCACAGTACAGCTTTTTGTCATATCACCTTGCTTGTTTGTGGTATGAAATTTGGACCAAGGTCCCAGATTAAGAACATTCACCACACAAAAAATAAATAGGCAATAAAATAATTTAAGTGATATGTAGATGAGTGTGTGTAAATCTATGAGATGAAACTGCATTTGGTGCAGCTTGAGTTCAGGAGTCTGATGGTTTAAGGAAAACTGTTCCTCAGCCTGGTGGTTTAATGGGTGTGAAAACTTAAGTCATTGTATTTATATTGGTGAAAGAAGTCAACCCATTTGAAGCAGATTGAGGATGTTTAAAAGCTCAGCATCAACACTTTTGGCTCAGCTTTTCAATTTGAAAAATATGATATAATCTTAAAGACAGGACAATTCATATGTACTGAGCATGCAACATACAATTTTAAGCTATTGCACTTATTTACTTTTCTTTTCTAGCCTCCAACATCTATTTAGGATCTCGAGACGAGCCGCGAGCTCGGATATATATTCTATTCCACTTCTTGCCTCACTTGGCATAAACTCCCTTGCAGCAAGGGCAGAATTGATCTCAATAATCTTGGAAATGACCCTCAGCAGCAAGAGCAAATTTGAATTCAAACGCCGGCTGTGGATGTTTTGCACTGTGGGAGCGACATGAGATATTAATGAACTGACCCACAGATGCTCAAGGAAAGTGCTTCTTTGCAACAAAAGCAGTCTGACGAGTATTGATCGCATCACTTGAATTCCTGATATTCCCGAGTTGAAAGTTAAGATTAAGAGGGTAACTGTTAAATTCCAACCTGCTGTGAATCAATAGTGATGTTTCAATTTAAGTGAATATTCAGATATGGTTTGCTTTCGTAAGCAGAAATTCAGCACAGATTTACACACCTTATTATGGTTTTAAGGTTGACAGACGTAATCAGAACCTCAGGTGTTTGGTCAAAAATCGTAAACAAAAATGAAGCCAATCTTTGGAACTATTTGTTTTTATGCCAAAAAAGTTGGAAATGATTTTGTCGTGCATCTAAAAGTGCACAAAATTTAGGACTTGGTCCATCCTTCAATTTCTAAGTTGAGGCTTGTTTGAAGGAAACAAACAATAATTTGTAGTGTCTGATAGTGGACACTACAAATGCTTCTATTTACAAGCTGTGTGTACAAAGATATATCTTTAAGCTGGACCCTGGTGCTGGGAGTGACTTAAAAGGGTGACTGGGAGAAATTTTGTAGCATAGCTGAAAGTTCATTCTACATTTTTAATTTTTGTATGTCGCTGCTGTGTTTTTGAGATTTAGGTTTTTAAAAAGTTGTGCTTGACCTGCACCTTTTGTGGGTTTGGTGTAAGCTCATCCTCTTGAGTCTACTATTATGGAAATTTATTAAATGAGACTGCGAGGCATACACTACAGATGCATTAACTTTTTCAACCCCACTGAATTTTAAAAGGGAGCTTCTGATAAAAAAAAAAAAAAAAAGTAACAGTTGATAGGGATGTCTGCCTAACCAGACGCAACTGTAGCATACAGATAAGTCAAGTCATCTGGGAAAAATGTTCTGTGATGCTCTCAGGGAATGAGTAGCTGTTGCACTGTTGGACCTGAAGGACGACACTGCAAACTTTTGCATCTAAGCCGCAGAATTTGGACATTTAAAAAAAGAAAAAAAAGTCACCACTTCCTTTTTCTGCGAGATGACAAGCATCGGTGCGTACAGGACATCCTCCGAGCTGATCCTTAGGATTTGCAAAAATCCTTTAATCGTTGCTAGAACGTGAACTGTGTCCCTCTTGTTGATGCTGCCAATGCTTTACTTCTGCTGCTTTCACACTTTGGCAATCTGCTGATACACACACAAAGCCCTGCTAAAGCTGTGGTTTACTGTCAAAAATCATTCTGGGCTATATACTTGGTTCCTGCTCCCTCCCTCTAGAGTTCTGCGCATTGTATGTAAATCCTCAAATCATCATGCACAGATTCTATTTAATTTCATAGCTAGTAGAGTGCCTCTAATCTCATCCAGCCATTTGGGGTGTTTGCTTTTCAAATCTAATGAATATTTTTTTGTGTGTATGGTGGTGATGAGGGTTATTGGTGCTTTCTTTTGCCAACTGTTCTGGGTCTCTGTCAGCACTACATCAAATAATTAAATTTGCTCTTAAACAAAGAGCATAGCAACATAAGAATGGGACTTTAGAAGTATAATGCTCTCATTAGAATACAGTTTTTAGTCCTGTGAAATAATGTAAAATATATTTCTCTCATTTCTATCTTAGCTGCAGTCAGATGGATGTGCTGGGTCTTGAAAGCAAGTCCAAAGACCCGAGTTTGTGTCTTGGATCTACTCCAACAGAGAACCAAATTACAGTATGTATTTTTTCTTTTTTACTTGCACTTTAAACAAACTGCAAAAGACAAAACTTGGAGTTTTTATCTTTTGCAATAAAAACTCCATGATAATTGCATTAATAGACTGTCATGCAGTACAACCTAATTTATGTTGTGTCCCCTTATGTTTAATGTGGTTAAAATTGAACCATTTTAAAAAATAATGCAGCTGTTGGTCATTTCTTTAAAATGTTGAGCTACATTTTTTTTAGAAAGCTAATTTGGCCCCAGGATAATATTTGAATGCACAACCTTCAGTAATGTTTCTTAGACTAGACTGTTGATGCATTCACTTCAGTCACTAGATACTTAGATGGTTAAATCAGCTTAGCCAGCCTACTATAAGTTTTGTCTACTTGTGTCGGTCTACATAAATTATCTACTGATTTGTGTATCTGTGTATAAATGTGTTTGTGCGACTCTACTGTGAAGCACTTTGAGTGGTCAAAATGACTGGGAAAGCACTACATCAGTTCAGTCCATTTACTATTTATAAAGAGCAGATCAGCAAAATTATACTGAACAGCAAAGGCCATAGAAACTACAACAAAACTTTAATTATAATGGCTATAAAAAATATAGAAAATGTAGACCAGAAAATGTATTATTTCAGTTAAATATTTGAATAAAATTAAACTGTTTACTCATTCATTGTGCATTGAGAATTTCATACTGCCAAAGAATTGGCTCTAAGAGTGAATCTCCATTATTGGTGTTTTAGTTTAATTTGTCTTGGCAAAACTGAGCAAGTTTCAAAGGCTTGCCCATTTCCATCGTGGCCCAATGCAGATTTATGAGCCATGAAGCACTTTCTCCCATTGCTTGTTATGCACATATTTAGACTCTTCTACATGTTCCTGTAGGGCTTTAAAGGAAATTATACTTTGTGAAGGCACAGTGCAGTGAGTGCACACAAGTGTTTCTGTTTTTATAAATGTACCGTGTAATTCCTCACTTCATTTCCCCTCATTTTGTCTTTGTGCATCCAAATGTAATTGAATGCATAAATAAAAGTTAGCTTCCAAAGTGAACTGAATTAAATCGGTTCCTTCTCAGCAGGGCCAGAAATTTGTATTCATTTACATAAATCAGAGATTTTGTTTTTGGTATCTTTGAGACTTTAATTTCCTTTTAATTTCTCTACCCTCACTACATAAACTAGGCCAATACTGAAAGAGACCCCGTCCCTCGAACAGTTTTCCAGTCGGGCAGAGATGCACTTCAGGGTCAAGGAAGCATCTGGGATGGCCAGGAGCAGGAGAGGGACTCGTGTCATAAATCAGGGCCAGGGCTCATGTCTGAGAGCCCGCAGAGGACGTCTCGGAGTGGAGCTGGTGTTGCAAGTTGTGAGACCGAGGAAGTTTCATCAGGGGATGGCAGCTTCCAACAGACATGTGTCCTGGGCCCTGGTGATGGATGTGGCATGAAGCCAGAAGGGAATGCTAATGAGATCCAAGGTGTCGACGCCTATAAGGGGAGACCCAGCTCTGGTGGGAACTCATTAGGCAGCATGTCCCACCTGCAGAGTAGTGGAGGAAGTAGCTCCTTTTCGGTCCTTCCACAGACCGCCACTTATTCACAGTTCAACAGAAAACCACTTAGCAGGCAGGTGGCCTGCTGTCCGCTCAAAGACGCTGCTTTCCAGGACCAGCACAGTTGTGGTGAGATGGAGGAAACTGGAAGTTTGAAGGAGATTGAAGAAGTTGCAGAAAACCCAGTTAGAAATTTAGGGCTGGGCTCTTTGTTTAGCAAAGTGTCCTGTATTGCCCGCGATGCACACAGTCTACTTTGGAGGTCTCCTGCACTTTTGCACCAGCTGACAACTGCAAAATTACAACCTGTTGGTGCCTGCGTGACCAGCCGTGCTCTTTCTATAGTGAAGGGCAGCCATATCTTAATGGTCGGAGGGAGCTTTGCTTTTTCACTTATCAGTAAGAGTCCCATTTTCTCTGTTGTGAAAGCTCTGCCCCTCATACAGCACATCCAAATGAATACATCTCATCCCCTTCAGCCCAAAGAGACAACTCTTATGATTCAGGACTTCAATAATTCCAACACACAACTCTCAACCCTGACACCAACACAAAGAGTGCCAGAAAAATCGGTAGGTGACGTGCTAGAAGTGTCTAGGGATTTCTGCAAGAGAGATTTGCAGTCACCAGAAAAGCAAGATGGGAATAATTTTCAAATAAAACAAGATGAAGTTATTTCAGAGCCTTTGATGCCAAAACAAAGAAGCCCTCTGTCTTACAGCAATGATTGCAAGATGGATGTTATCCAAGCGACTGAAGATGTAGATCAGGCAGAAACTGTTGATATTTGCATTCAGACATTGATAACATTTCCTAATCCACTTCTGAAGCTACAGACTGTGCCAGTGGGAGATCTGATGGGTGTTGTACAGTCAGTCTCTTGTTCAGTACCTTCTTCCCAGAGGATCATAGCACTTCATTGGTTGAACGTAGCCAACTGTAGCCAACCTGATCCCCAGCCTGGCCTCTTGATTGTGACAAAAACGGATCTCTACACACTGACTACCAACTCTGAGGCTCTGGTCTTGTTCCATTACCTCCCTTTGTTGCAGCTGAGGGATGTACTGGTGGGCTTTGCTGGCCAAAGTTTACGTTTAATAGGCACTACAGAGGAAAGCATCCTGGGTGTTTATACCCACAGCCAGAAGCAAACCAAAGAGCTGTGCTGGGCCATACTAAGTCCTGTCTGTTCTGGGGACAGCAGGCTCCATCGGTACCAATTGCTGCATGACAACTTGATGGAGTTGTCCCTAGACTGTAAGGTCTATGTACCTGACATGCAGCTGGATTCTGGTTTAAGGCTTTACTGTCGATTTCAGAAAAGTCTCATTGATCTGCTTTATCTTATTCATTCTAATATCGATCAAGCGACAGTCGCTCTTGGAGAGTTGCAGCTGTTGATGTACACCAGTGTGGCTGTGCACCTGAGTTGCCACATTGATAGTGAACAAATGGCCCACTTCTTTCTCACAGATACACATTTTGGACTGGCAATGGAGGATGTTGTGTTTCCAAAAGCAGTGTTTTCTCAGTTTGTTGTCTTGGCTGTTTGTCCCTGCTCAAATGTGCGCTGTGTAGTGATGCACGATGAAGACAGCAGCGGATCTGTCATGGTGGATGTAATCATTGCAAGGGCCAAAGGCCACTCTGAAAGCATGACAAAGCCAGATACCCCGTCTGAACATCTTTTCAATTCATCTCCGCACACAGAAGTGTGGAAATTAACTTTCAGCTGCTCCGCAGAGGCCACCTGCCTGATTAATCACTTGTCAAATGTCTGATCAAGGACTAAACGGTCTGTAATGAACAGCCCAGCTTGAAAGCTGTCACTGGGAACAGTGGCAAAAAGTGCATTTTAACCAGACACTGTAAAGGATGACTTCTCTATTAAATGGTGGTGCTTTAATATTTGTTATATTGTCACATGCCTTTTTCACTCTGAATTTTATCTTTAAAACACCTGAATTATTTTGTTATCTTCACTGCTCTATTTGGTTTAGCTATGCTTTAGATGATAAAGGTTTTGTATTTTGGTATTGAGAATGAAGTCCAACAGGTTTTGTAATTTGTATTTTTTTTTTAACTAAAATGGAAATGATTAATGTTCTGCTAATGCATTGTATTTAAATTAAAAAAATTAAAGTTTTGAATATTTGAAATAAAAGTTAAATCCATTTCTACTCTGTTTTGTTTACTTTTGTATCAACAGTAAGCTCTTATTTCAGTTTTTAACTTGGAAAAAGAAGAAAATTAAGTCGGTTTTCTCAGATGTCTCCCCATCTACTCGGACAGGTCTGGCCTCTACATATGGCACCTTATCAGAAGCAGGTAGTCAGTTTTTTATTTTATTTCTTTAAGCTTCCCCCTTTAGTCCCCTATCACAAATCTGTAATTTACTCCTAACACAGAACCCATCTCGGTTGATAGAGCAGACAGGTTTTGTATTTTGGCTGATTATACAGTTATGTCAGATGTGCACAAACACCCATTTAATATTTGGTTAACTTTATTTTAGCAAGTCATGCTTTGACCACACATTTTGTGATAATCAAGCTTTTGACTGAACATTTTAGACTTTAATCAGAAATTAATTTCTGTTCTGACACATGCCTAACTGGCTTAATTTGCAGAGGAAATTCTATCTTGGCATCAGTAAAGAAGTACAACAATCTGAATTTTTTACTGACTGTCTATTTGTCAATGACAACAACCAGGTGCTTGTAACGTGCAGTAGACCCAGTTTATTCTGCTCATTTCCTTGACTTGCTGACCCCCTTAGACATTGTAAATTGCAGGAGCAATGCAGTGCAATCAGCCCTCTTGTCTGCTGCTCAAGCATGAAGGATGCAGATCTGGCCTTGAATCAGAAAAAAAATCTCACATTGCTGCAGTACAATCTGAGAAGGGATGGAAAAAAAGATGTGAAATCGTTTCCCAATTTCCCTTGGATATTATGTAAGCATTCTTGCCATCTGTGTGTAAAATGTGTGAAAACCAAGAAGACGAGCAACTTATAAATTATACGATTAGGGGAAGAAAAAATTATAGTTTATGGATAACATTTGGAGTAGCGTGCTTGCATGGTGTCGGCTCAGTTCTGGTTGGTTCACATCGGTTATTTTGAGTTTGAAGTGCTCATACAACTGCTCAAAGTATTGGATGTTCTAACAGGTATCACCTGTATTTGATGCTTTTGCTGTTATCTACAATGCTAAATTGTTAGATTTAAGGTGGTTGAATTCAAAACTTGATTCATGTGTTACTAAAACAGAAAGGAGCCTTTGTTGGACACAGTTTTGTTAAAGGAAGTTCTTGCTCCAGATAATGAAGCATCACCACTATCCGGTCTTCAATCTTTAAATCATTATTGTGTGACCTCCCACTGAGCTTCCAGCTCTAATGCACTTCGTCATTGAAGGCACATAACTGGATAATTTGTTTACCTCCTGCTTCAGAAGCATCTGAACGTGAGCTGGTCACATGCGTCGTTGCTTAACTGCTAATGGGGTAAATCTTTAAACTGACTGGGATCATTCTGCCACTTTGTGGTACAGCTTCAATTTATTGTTCTCTTATGTTTTCTTGATGTTCTAAAATTAGGCTTAGAGCTTACTTTGGTGGATAAATTGGTCCAGAGCGTGGTTGTAATCTATTTGAAAATTGATTTCTTATTGATAAACGGAACCCTACCATGTTTTCTGTAGTTTCATATGCTCGAAGAACCATCTGAGTGGTTTCAAATAAAACGGGGAAAATTACAAATCGTTCAGAAATGTTGGAGTACTATGAAAAAGTAAGCACATTGCATTCAAATGGCAGTCACATTTTAACAAATATAGAATTAGCATTTTCTTGTAAAACGGCACATTTAGTTACTACTCTAAAAGATCTTTGTTTCTGGAGTTTCCTGTTTAACAATCTCAGTCAAGTTAAACTACACATGGTTAGAAGGCAAGTATTTGCAGTCTCTGTTTATGGCTTTAGGTGTGGTGCCATTGTTTAGCAATGCACAAAAACATGCAAGCAGTTGAAATGAGAACTAAAAGGAACATGCATAATATCACAGCACAAATTTGAAGCACACTGGATAAATCAAAGATCAACTGCAATGTAAAATGATGCCTTTTAGTGTTTTTTAAATTTTACAAATTGTTTTACAGTGTGCTTCTTATGAATGTATTTCTAATATATCAACAATTTTAAACTTTTATGTTAAAGTATGGCATTTGAATTCTTTGTTTTGTCTCCTTTCTCTGAGCATTGAACGGCTCGACACAGGAGAAGCTTATTTGGAGATCTCCTGCTTGGAAGATGGGAACTCTTTCCTTTGGAAACATTTATCCATCCTTTGGGCTCTTTGAGGAAATCTAATGAGAATTTGGAGCACAATTTTGAGGAGCATCAGGCTGCATTCACACAGCAGGTCTTGATGCTTAATCTGATTTTATTTATTTTTTATTCTTTGTCTTGGCATGGCCACTCACTAATGCAACCTCAATCTGACTTTGGTGTGAGTGGTTTATGATAGAAACTAGAATGAGGAAGAACTCTTCAATGGCTCTATTTAAAGGTCATGGTACACAGTAAAACACTGCTGTGCTGATTAACTATTTGTATCGTGGAGGAAAAAAAAAAATATATATATATATATATATATATATATTTTCCCCTCACTACAAAAAATGAACTTCAAATTGTTTGAATATGACCTTAGTGCTTTTCAGATTAATTATACACAATAAGCTATTTAAAGTTATTGCTGATGTATTTCCACCCTAACATTGATTATGTTGACATTCTTCAGGCCTGAAGATCAGAGACAATCATCATCTAGCTATTTGCTGCTTAGCATCAAATGTGTGGTTTTACAATTTCATGCACAGCTTTTGCATTTTCCCTTCATCTCTGTATAAAAGATGATAGATCTGGATCTATTGTTCATGTTACATTTGAGGTTTTTCAATCATTTTAAAACTTCATAAATAAGTCTTTCTGAAGTGAAAGCCAAACCTGTTTTCCTAAGACTGCATACATTTCTAGTTTTTTGTTTAACTTGCAGGATGAACTCAGCATTTATATGAGTCAAGCATCAAAGACAGACTTGCAAGGTCTAGGGTTAAGTGAACATTTTAGCTCCTACATGTCAAATAAAATGTCTGTAAACGTATAGCTTAATAATTGTGGGTTTGCTCTGCTTCACATTTTTACTACACTAAAGTTGTTTCAATTCCAGCTTAGTAAATCTCTTTATTGGATCTATTTCTGCTAATACTGGCATCGTCAGTTTATCAGCTCATTTTACCTCTAAAGAAGCTCCTAGCAGCATTTATATATATATTTTTTGTTTTTCAGTATGTTGCTGTTGTGCTTGCTGTGTGATTAACAAAAAGCTTTTGCTTTTATTTGGCTTTTTTTGCATATCTCCTGTTCTGCTCCTTCACTTATCTGCATAACGCTAGAAGCCAGCAGTGCCATGTATTAATAATAATTTATTATGCCATGTAACTTTTCATAGGAAGAGATAATCTGCTCAAAACCATTAATTAGTAACTAACAGGCATGAATAAACATATGAAGCACCTGTGGACATACTCTGCATATGAAGTGCTTCGTCTTGAATTGGATGGACCTATGCAGTCGGATAAACTTTCATTTCACTTTCTTGTTTCAATTATTTTGCTTTCAAAATGGCAACATAGAAGATTAAAAGTTCAGGATCAAGTCAGTTTTTATCATAATGCATCATGTTATGAGCACAGGTGCAACTCAGGATCTTGGCTAACACTTAATTTCTCAACTCTGTCTACTGTTTGCCTTCATGCATGTCCGATCTTTTAAGTCTTTTAAGTTTAAGTTGTTCTTCCACAACATCAGATTAAACATCTGCACTTGTTTTTGCCATTTTAATGAGTAAACGTGTCTCTTGTTCCGTTTCCTGTCTGTAGGTTTTTAATGTAAATTTGGCTTCATTGTCTTCTAGCAGAAGTCATGATTATGCTCACCTTCAACATTTCTACAAGTAATATGTTTTAACGCATTTTTGTTCCTCCAACTCCTTTTCTGTTGGAAGTAATTTACACGTCTCCATTCTTCTGTTCCTCAGATTCTCAAAATTTGTGTTAACTTTACTAAAAATTAAACCCAACCTTTAATTTGAGAACCTTTTATTTGGTAGGATGGGAGTATTATTGGCATTATTCCTGTGGCATTATTCCTGCAATCTGTAAAAAAAAAAATATTGTAACTGTCAGAAGAATGCATAGAGGAGCAAGCAATTTGCATCAACAACAATGTGCAAACAGCAGTGATGAAAATGCTCGGCACGTTACATTACATACTATTAATACTATGTAGTGCTTCTATTAGTTGTTCCACAGTAGTTATTGTTAAAAAAAAATTCTCCAACTGAATACATTTTTATTTTTCTGTTTCTCAGTGTCAGATTGTAGTACTGCAATTAAAATTAAAATATAAAAATGTGTTTTTCAACACATATTTATCAGGAGTGCCCAGCCTGACCTTTTGGTGGTAATGTAGAAAGTTTTTTGGATTTTTTTTCATCTTCCACAAAGGTCATAACCCCTTGATTAGTAGGACAATCCCCAGGACTTGCCAGCCTGCTAAATCTTTCTCAGTCAGCTGCTACTTTAATTAGTTTCTCCAGCAATTCTACAGGCAATTCTATCCAAAACTGCTTCTTGGTGTTCCAAAGCTGAGCTTCCAATGGTATTATTAGTTGGTGTCTCTTAATCAGCCTGAAATACAAACCGAGGAAACAGATACCTAAAAACCCTATCTTCTTTTCGCCTCATCCTTCTTTGAGGGCATCAGTAATTTTAGTCCAGCCGGCTCCGATGGGCTTTAGGAGGAGCCTGTAGCTGCTGATTGTTTGAAGAGTCTTGAGCATTATAGACTTGAAGCACCTTGTCTTCCCTAATGAAGTCTGTGAACCAGCCAGAGCTCTGTACGCTAATTAAGGAGGAAGACCTTGCTAAAAGTTGCTTCTGAGCTTCTCAAGTTTTTTGGTTCTGTTATTTAAATGCATTTCTTTGAAACATCCTTGGAAATGTTTGATTTTCATACTCTACTTTTTCGTAGAAATTAACATTGACCGGATCGTGTCTATATAATGTTTGTCACATTATATAGAATGTTATGTGACAGACCAATTAACCATTGGTTATTGTAAAGTTGAAAAGGATTATTGTTTGTTCTTTTATTGTATTAAAATAGAAACAACAGAAACCCTGAGCTTCCTTTCCAAGGAAATGGAAACAAAAATGAAGTAGTGTATAATTTTTGCAATTATATGCTTTCACTTATTTTTGGCAACAGACTACGAGCCATTTCTCTCTCCTCCATTTTTGTTTTGGTTGTGTTTACCCAGAATGCCTTGTGCTGGAGTCCACTTCCTGCTTTTGGAGCGGTCACCAATCCACTTGGCATTCAAGTCTGCCAGAGTTCATTTCAACCAAACTGAGACTGAGGTTTGTAGGTGGACCAAAGTTTGCTTTTCTGGTCCACAGTCCAGCTTGACTAGGCTTTCACACCTCCCCAAACTCCCCAGTTTGATTAAAGAGGCCTAAGCTGGGCTGGTGTGAATGCACTCTCAAAAGGTGTAGTTTGTTCACCAATGTTCTCTAATTAACCTCTGCGGCCTTCAAAAGAACAGCAGTGAATAATCTCCTGCAAGGCTCTAGTGTGAACATCTGTTAGTACATTCAGGGTTAAACAAAGATTGCAAAGCGGAGTTTTTATTTTGACTTGTTAAATAAAATAAAGCCACATCATTACTCCCCTCTTAATGCTTTTAAAGCCACATTTGAAGTTCGATTCCGACTGAGTGGAGGTCATTAAGTTGTCCAATATGAGCACCCCTGCGTGTTTAAATTCATTTTGCTCAATAGCAGGACGACATAATTAACATCATCCACATACTATGGTCTAATGAGAGCTAAAGTTTGCCAGCAATGGCAGGTGTAATCCAGGCATGTGATGGAATGTGTTTGGGGGAGTGACTCTCGGAGGGGACAGACACAATAGCAGTCTGAATGTCACTGGTTTCTTCTTTACTTGTCTCCAAGTTTCTGTCTGCAGGCCAGAAAAAAAAGAGATCTCTGCCCCCCACAGGAGGAAGAGATTGTCGGTGTCAGTTTTAAATTGGACTTCATTGTCGCTCTGCTTAATTCTGGACCTCGCATGAGCTCCATTAGCGTTTGCAGGAACTGCGAGACATTTACCACCATGGATTGTGACAGATTTCACAAGCTCAGTTTTAGTGTTGCCTTGGGGGGCGGGAGGGTGGGCAGTACTCACCATCTGTTGGTTGTGACTGTACCCAACACTTTCATAAGTAGCTGGCTTTCTGCAGTAACCAATAGTCCATTAACAGAGATGGTGTATGCAAAAGTTTAATTTGCAAGTTAAATACATTGGTCATTGAGAAACAGAGATGCCTGGGGGCGCGGGGTTGGCAATGTTGTGAATTTTCATGAAGTTAAGTTTTAAGTTTTTATTGGCAGAGTAATCATTTTTAATTTTGGGCAATGTTTTAAGTTTTTACTCATTGTATAGTTCCGGTTGGAATTTTGTGTCCACTCATGGTTACTGAACTTTTTGTGACGATGCTTTCATCCTACTTTCTGCTCCATAATTTCCATTTGCATGCTTGCTTGTTTTCCTCCTGTCTCGACTGACAGTCTTATTGGAGCCCTCCCCTTCTCATTTCCTTAGGTGAAGGAGGAGTGAACTCTGGCGTCAGGTACTTGGCAGGCACATAGCCTCCTATAGCTTAACATGAGTCCTGCTAGAAGTAGCAAATCAGATCCTAAGTGTTTCTCTGGCATCAGCATTGCATGTTTTCATGTTCATTTGCAATTTTTGTTTATAAAACCCGAAATGGCAAATTTGCCTGTTTTCCCTGTCTGAGACCAATGATAATTTTTGGAGGGGAAACAATGAATAAAATATCCAATTTTATTAATTGTTTTGGTTGTGCATAGGTTTTGTTTTCATTTCATCTGTTGTTTTTGGTTGTTTTGTTTAATTCTTTTGGATATTTAAAGCCTTCCGTTGTCAAGTATTCATTAGAAATCACAGTTTTATTGATCTTTGAGAGGATACTTGCATTATTATGCCATTATCATTATGTTAGTTGAAAATGGTCTCAAAATGACTATCACAATTTATCCTCAAGCATAAATTAATATGACATGTTAGCTTATGGTCTTCATTGTTTCAGAGCCAGAGGCTTGGGTCCTAATTGGTGCACCTCGTCCATGTTGAATTAGTTTCACTGTGGACAAAACACATTAGTGGAGGCCCAGGAAAACATATCAGCTAAAAAATGCCACATAATTTCTCTGCAACTTGCTACTGAGTTTTAGTGTTTTGATTGATGTATGTGAGCAGATCTACATCATTTTGATCCTGTCGATTGGAGAAAAAAAACACAATAACTTCAAATGTGCAATTCACACTTTTACAAATCCTTTTTCCACTCGTGTGGAAAACACAACTAAACTATATTATTTTAAGATAATTTAAATACACATGCTAAAGATGGCAATTAGGGATTAGAGTAAAAGACACAAAAATGAGATTATTTAAGACATGAATTTTGACTTGGTGAATATTAACTTTTTATAGTTTGTTGCTATTAAAACTGACAGCAACAGATTGTTTCTGTGACACTTTGCTAATTATGTTTCAGCTTAATTTCCCTTCATGGCCTGTTTTTATGTAGCTCCTTTAATCATGAAATTAAATTAGAAATGTGGCAACTATCACCTTGACAAAGCAGGTCTTTTTATTCAAGCTGGTGGCATTGAAGTCTGAGAGTTAAAATATTTCTGATTATGCTTGGATAAAAAGGGAAGTGCTGTGGAGCCCGTCACACATGAGAGTGATCATGATCTGTTAAATTTAATAAATAAAAGTGCTGGAATTTTTAATATTTTTCATTAGGGCTAGACAGAAAAACTTTTCTCTTATTCCACCAAAGCATGTAATGGAGTCGAGACTTCCTTCTGTGTGAGAAACATGCTTTGATTCAGTTATCTAAATGAACATGTCCTTGGCAGCTCGGCATAAACCAACTGAGAGATTAGTGAGTGATAAGTATGCCTGACAGTCCGAAAGCATTGCTGTTTTCATATGCACCTCATGTTGATATCTTCCATTTAGGAAGATGGCACATGACTCTTTGAGCAGCAGCTGGGTTTCAGCGTCTCGCTTCATTATGAATCAGATGATCATGCCGTTGCCGTGTTAATGCCGATTCAGTCGGGACTGAAGTCACTGGAGCGCTGTTGAGTTAGATCAGTAAATTGTCCAGAAGAATACTCCAAATTGTCCCTTCTTTTCACTTTCATTTGAAGCCTCATATTTTCCAGTTCACATCTGATGGCATAAAATGTGTAGGCACTGTGTGTGCAGTCAGGTGAACATGCAGCAGATGCACAGGCTTTAATGGCTTCTAATCGTTTATCACTTAGCGGATGGGTTACTTGAGCCCCATATCGGTTTTATAGTTTCCAAATAATCGCTGATGAGTATGATGCTATCTAAAAACAAGCTAAGATGCAGCTATGCAGAACATGGCATGAGTGAGCAATCACAACAGTGTTGGTTATCATCAAGGGAGAAGCATGCTGTCTCACATTAGCAATGTGATTTCTGGTTTAAATTTCAGTATTTTTGATTTGCTCTTTTTCTGTGTCAGACCAAAATTCGATTGAGAATCTGTAAAAAGAATAAAAAAATTGTTCAGACACTCTTCCTGCAGCCTGAATGGGAGCAACAAACCTTTTTTATAGAGGGCTAGGTACAAATACATGCCACAATTTTTAAAACATTTTATTTGTTGTTTTCATCTGTCACATATAATCCTAATGAAATACAGTTAATTTTGTGGTCGTAATCAGACAAAACACCAATAAATCTAAGATATATGAAGATTACACTATAAATTAGAAGTCTATATATTTGTTTTGAGGATAATTTGGAAATGAGGCAATGCATATTCATGAACATTACCATGTAAATGCATGAGATTGTAGCCAAGTGGCTAATTTTCTGTCTGGTCCCTCATGATTAGTTAATAATTGTACGATTATTAACTAAAGACTTATAAATGGCTTGAATGCACTGTGCCTCAGCTTCCTGCTTTGGTGGGATGAAAACAAAGCATTACTGATCTGTGGGGAAGAAAAGAGGGTCATCAAATAATCAGTTGGCGAATGGCAACAGCATTGATAAATCACTGCTCATAAAGGCCTGTAATTGAAACAAATGATAACAGCACATGTTAACAATGGAGATGAGTAAGCTGCTTACAGTGCCAAGAGAAATGGGTTGGGGGCTAATGAATCACAAAAGCTGATCCTCTGCTTTTCAAGCAGCACCTTCCCTCCAGTGACGAACAGGTGAATTATTAGAAAGGTTGTACCCAAACAATCTCCGGTTATAATTGACGGTAATGGTATTGATCATTCACCCTATCAGAGCTGTGCTGATTTGATTCAGCATTGTCATTCATTGAAGCTTCAGACCATCACCTTACACTGCAACGAATTATCGCTATCTGAAACAATCATTTGCACTCAGTGTAGCTGGCACCAGCAGATGAGGTGCTATGGCGATGATGAGCGCTATCACCACAGCTTTCTCCTCTGGGGCTCGACAAACACGATATTTACGACAAGTCCCACTCCCTGACAAACCGGACAAGGCTGTTTTCCAAACCTGCCGCATTTTAGTTTTATGGGAAGTGGGGAGAGCGGGTGACAGAAGGAGTCGATCCAGAGTGCTGATGCTGGCAATGTGAGTCTCCTTCCCCACACCTACTATTTCTGGGCTCCCAGCTTCCAGCACGGTGCCATTAATCAAGCTCCAGAAGTTAAGTGTTACTGGAGGCATTGCTGTGTTATAAATTGCATGGGAAATGCATAATTAGTTAGCAACAAATCTATTTTACAGTCATGCTGTAGTCAGTTGGGGATGCATTTTGTTCCAAATGTTTTTCTGCAGGGATAATGATCACTCCTTTGGATCAAAAGTATTGTTGGCTCACCTGATGCAATTCAAATTTAAGGATCCTTGGGAGAACAACAATGGTTTTCTACCCAGGCAGACATCCTTTGCAGATCTATATTTTGTGTAAAACAGGAAGCATGTTTGCACCCAGCAAATCCCTCTTGGCAGGACGCAGTAGATATGCATTTGCCTTGCTCTCTGCAGTGTCACAATGCCAGATTTAACTGACATACAGTTGGGGAAATTGCTTTTTGTTGCCTAAGAATACACAGACAATTTTTCCCAATAAGTTCCTGATTTCTTTGACAACTTGACAAGGTATGTCCACTTCTGCAAAGTTTTCATATTTCACAGGATCATTAAGATCTGTGTTCCACTTTTCATATGTGCTCTGAGATGTCTGTTTGGCTTAAAGTAAAAAGAAGAAAACGGAAAAGCATTCGCTCATTATTCCCTGCCGTCTCGAGCCCCTCACTGGAACCTTAACCCAGCCGCTGACGGTTTTCATGTAATTGGCGCGGGTGTTGCTCCTGCTGCCATTTTTGTGTTTTTGATACAGCACGGCCATCTGAACAGAAGGAATAGGGTGCAAAGTGTCCCGCACTGCAGGCGGCAAATTACTTCTTGGAACTCCACTAACACCCCAGCGCAGCGCAGAGCTGCCGTAAAGGCAAAACAATTTGTCCAACATGAATAGGTTCCCTGGAGACTGTCTTAAGTGTTAAATGACCTGAGTGAACTCGATACTAATCCACGGCTGGGAAGATATTCAGGCACAGACGGCTAACACTTATACCCTCTGTGCAGCCGTTTGAAGACTGTTTATGCAAATTCAAGGTGATCTGATTTTTCTCGTGGTTTAGTTTACTGTCTCTTTCAGCCCCCGGAGATTCCCTGCAGTCACTTCTATTCTTCTTCCTCCTCTCCTAACCAAACATGTCAGTGGGAGTGGGCATGAATATAATATGATAAAGCTGCTTCATACTTAATTAAGCAGCTTGAGTCATAATTTGAAAATTTCACAAGATTTATTTGACAGTATAAGTATATGGAAACCCATTTGTGCCACTCTGATGGAAATAAAAGAACGAGTAACACTAAGATAACTAAATCAACATTTTGAGAAATGTGTTCTACCTGTAACTTGGGTATCTTATAATTTTGAGATAAATATAGCTATAAGGTAAAAATCTCTATTCTTTAAAGAATAGTACAGTATAGATATGATCAAGATGTAGATATGAGTCAAATGAGGTGATTTTATGCAAACCAGTAACCATAACCTTTGAAGCTTCTCCTATTGTGTCCTCCAGCCACCACTACCTCATCAATGCTATATTGTTGCAAATAAACCACCTTTGGCATGAAATCCACTTAATTATAACTTTTCATGTATCAATTAAGAACTAAAAAGATTGATCTGCTTAATTTACTGTTTGATAGGAATATTTTTTATGGTGTAAGCTAATTTAAAGTACATAATTAGGTTGACATTTCATATTTCACAGCAGGACAAGAATGCCTTATTCTGTTTTTTTTTCCTTTTTTTTCAGTTTTTAGATGCATAGCACAGCTTGAGTGTGAATAAACCAGAGGAGTGATTAGTAGATTGAATCAATAAAACTGAAAGATTTGCTTTATCAGTCCCATTTATTTTAATAGCAAATGTCTCAAAGCTTTTTACAGTAAAGCTAATCAAAACAACATACAGCATCATGTCTGGGGAGAACACAACAATCTGAATGCTCATCACAATAAAATTTAGCATGCAATAGTTTCAACACATTTGAACAAAACCATTACACACACTAATCATGAGACTATGTTTTTGAGTAGTTAAATCCCAACTAGAGTTTAGGATAAAGATAAGAAAAACCCATTTATTTATTTGAGCCACACTATGGTGGAATGGCACCGAAGTAATAAACGGTTCAGAAGCAGAAACAAATTGATCTAAATTAAAAGGCTGCGGACAACAATGCATTTTGTTCTCTATGGTAAAATGTTTTTGGCATTTTCATGCACAAAGAAAGCAAACCTGAAGTCTTAACCTCTTTTAAAAAGTATTTAAATTGTTGTGTTTTTTGTCAGCCTTTCAGCTTCTTGGATTTCTATGGGCTTTATTACAGTAGGGGGCAGCAGTGAACTATACTGTAGATCAGGATTGACTTGTTTCCTTTCCTATTCTTTTTCCTCTCCTCTTGTAAACAGGATTGTGCTCTGCCCTCCAGACATCTGGTAGGTTGTAAAGGGAACAAATAAATAAAAATAAAGGGTTATGAATGATGCTCTGAGAATTTATGTTTGCCGCAATTGCATAAATGTATTATGTTTCAATAATACAATCCTGGTACATGGCCTGTTTGTGTCAGTGCTTATGTTTAAGTGTGCGTCCTGTTTTTGTGGTTACGTCTTTGTAAAATGAACACAAGGATGTGAGTAGAGATGGAGTGAAGTTGGACAGGAACCATAGCCTGACAAGCAGTCGCTTTAAAATGCAGAGAACAGATCATTAATTAATGTTGCCGACAGTGTGAAGTGAATCGATTCACCCCCTGAGCACGACATGCACTACCACCCCCGAATAACAGGGCTGTAGGGGCAAAGGAGTGGTACGGGGAGAGTGGGGGTAGCTTGGGGAATCCACACTCCCCTTGTCAGCTCACCTTTGTTTTAATCACTTCTGATTGTTTCCAATGCCACGCAGTAAATATCCAGCGGGAACGCTGCAGCTCATTCAGCCCCCTCAGTTCTCTTCGTCAAACCCCCTTTCTGTCTTTCATGTTCTGGCCCAATCATTCACTCCCTTCCTGAGTGCTTTGATTAAAGCAGTTGTTTCCAAAGTGTTTTGTCATGCTTCTGTTTTGTGTTCTCACTGAGCCTGAGTTATCAGTGCACACGGTGGAGTGCCTTTGCTGCTGTCAAGGGGTGACAGCTGGCTCCCTCACCCCAGACACAAAGAGGCTGCGACGACTGGTGTGTGACCAGAATCTCACCCGCCTACCCATCCTCCCATCCCCGCAGCCTGGCCTGCCCTGTTACTTTGCTTGTGGTCTCTCTCTCTTTAGAAGCCACACTGCATATGGGTCTGGCCAGCCATGGAAACCTGCTCAGGCCAATTAGAGGCAGTCGCCAGCTGGGCTTCTCCTCCGCTCTCCCACCCCTCCACTATGGCCCTGCCTTGTCCCCTCTCTGGCCCTCTCCAGTAACTTCATGCTCAGGCTTCCCAAAATCAGAGCTTCTGTCATGCTCTTAATCACTCTAAGCTGATGGGCGCCCTGTCCTCGGCGCGTGGGTGGAAGCAACGATTTGTGACACATTGCTTCTCTGTGGACCCCAAAAGCACGCACTTCCGTGGCATTCCATGGACACAGAGTAAGTCAGGCAGATGCACGCAGCAGCGAGAGGTCTGCAGTCTCCCCTGCCAGATGCTGTGTTTTTGTCTCTAGCCACACCAGCTGCTTTGAATCAAAGGGTTGGAGAAAATAAAGCTGTGTGCCGTTTAGTTTGTATCTGAGTGGTTGGACTCTTGTGAGGACTGGACTCTGACACAAGCTTCCTGTCACTTATTATATATAGTAAATAAATACTCTGTAAAATCCCTACAAAACATGGAGATTTACTCTGTAAATCAAGATTTTATTTTGTTTTTGCATTTATAATCACTTGCTTGAAATTACGTCTCATGGGATTATCTTTTTGGGAGAAAAACAATTTTAATACATGGTGACAGCCTAAAGTCATTTTGAGTCTTCCAGCAGAACATAATTAGTGATTTCAAGTTATTTTCTCATGCTAATAGCTTTCAGTTAAGTCCTGTTGCCTCACCTGCAGCTCAGAGAGAGACATGACAGGTTTCATATCACATAAAAAAAGCTGCTTTCTGACAAATAAAATGACAGTCTCTGCTAACATGTTTGACAATATGCAAGAAACAATTGTCACAAAAACAAAATCTGTTCTTGGTTCAGGATGAAAATAGATGTATTGTAGCAATGTTCTTATCAAGCATCTCGTAGAATAATAACATTGTTGGTGGATGGAAATAGTTTGTTTATTTTTACAAATATGATTCATCCCATCTGCTTTAATATTGTAATATCTGCTGCAGCTGGAGCTGCAAGCCTTGTGGGGTCTATCTCTATCAGCTTTGCATCTCAAGACTGAAAGTTTCTCCTTTCTTTTTTGCAAAAATAGCTTTAACCCAGTCAAGTCAGAGGAGAATGTCTGTAAGCATCAAAGTTTACATTTTGCCGCAGATTCTCTTTTTGATTTCTTCTTCTAGCATAAATATTTTCTAAACTATACTAATGCTGCATGTTCAATGTTAATGTCCTGCTGGAATATGAACTACTGCTCCATTCTCACATTTTTTTTGCACCTCTAACAGGTCTTCCTCTAAGATTGCCCTGTATTTCTCCCTCTGGTGTCCTGTCCTGGCAGCTTAGGTGAACAGCATGGTGAATCTGGTTGCCTTGACGTGTCAGAGGTGGATTTGATAGGCCAGACACTCATAAAGAGCTACAAGGAAAATACATAAGGAGTTGGGGGGAAACAACAACAACCGTGACAAAACAAAAATAAAATAGGATTAGTATATATTAATGCAAGCAATATTAATGGTAGAAAAAATAAATATAAAAATAGCAGCAGACAGATTAACCAAATCTAATTTCGTCTCCAAAATCATTACAAGTAAGAAATATTGAAGATTTCTGCTTTAATCTTTTTGTGTGTGCATTTAACTTCTTCTTGGTATCTGCCTTTTTGCATTTGTGGTGTTTCCCTGTTTGGAAGTGTCCACAGAAGCAAAGGATGTGTGGAGAGGCTGGGTATACCACCATACACCTTTCCATGATGTCTGAAACTTGTCCCTGCTTAAGCTGCTGCCACCACCAAGCTAATCTAGGGATGAAACCAACATAGATTGTTGGTTATCCTATATTAGCCAAAAAGTTAATTTGTTCTCTTTTCTGACCAGAACCTTCTTTCACGTACTGGTCCTCTACATGGCTGGCGGCAAATTGCAGATGGAGCATTTTCTCTGCAGTCACTGTTTTTGTAAGGCTGGATTTGTTAATTCATGACAAATTGTTGTCCTGTGGACAGACTCTCCCACCTGAGCTCTGGATCTTTGTAGCTCCTAATTGGTTTTCATGGGTCTCTAGGTTGATTTTCTAATGATATCCTAGACTGGGCTGTCAGTTAGATGGATTGCCATGGCTTAGTAGGATTGAGCTCATAGGATATCTCATTGTCAGATAACACATTTGTGTGAGTTGTTAAAATCTTGGAATGTAATTTTATAACCTAACTCTGATGTTTGATCAATTAAGTTTTTACTCTGAGGTGTCTACAGAATAGCTGTATTTACACTGAGATTAAAATGCAAACACACGATTTCTATAGGTAACTTCTTAAAGAAAATGGTTACAGTTGACTTCATTTAGGGGCATCAGATTAATGGGACTGGATTGTATTTTGGAATTGGATTTTTATTTGTAAAGTAAAAAAAAAACTGTATAAATAACTTCTTAGATAATGTATTATTTATTCTCTTTGTTTTGGTCTCCCACTTAAAAACCCAAGAAAATATGTTGAATTTTAAGGATTTTGCGTCAAAATCTAAAACTTGTTCTCTATACCGAATATAAAAAATTTTATTTAGCTTCTTGCTGTAAAATTGTGCTGCATTTGTTAACTCAGGCTGGTTTCACCAAACTGTCTCTGCTGTTTCTCTGCTGTCTTGCCTCATGTTTCACTTTTGGTCATCAATCACAGATCTTGGTCTGATTGCTCATGAAGTGGCCCATTCTGAGGTGTGACAGGAGCCTATTTTGCACTGCAGGCATTGATGGCTATGTGTCAGAGCTTGTGACAGGATGCTCTCTGCCCTGTCTCTTGAGGGTTTTGGTTTGAGGGGCCACCAGCCCCCTTTTTGTCCTCCTTTTTGTAGATGCTCCTCGACACGGCTTGTTTTAGGCAGAGGCGAAGGCGGTAATTGATTTCTCTCTCATCTCTGATGCTGCCCCGGGCTCTCGGGCGCCGGCTGCATCTCTCCTCCAAGAAACAGATGAATAAAAAGACGGAGCGTGAAGTTTATAGCCAGCAGCCTCGGCACTGACAGATGGTCAAACCTCACGTTATCAGGGCCTGATAGAAGTCCGGAATGTGGTGGTTAGCTTTTGAATTGGCTTCTGAAAGGATCGGTCATATATATTAGAGCAGGGTGTATTGAGCCGTGAAGAGCTGGAGAGATGGGAGATATAGAGGAGCGCAGATGCTGAAAGTTTGAGGGACCTGAGCTTATATCTGACAGGCTGCATTAATAGATTGGTGAGCTGCTAGATGCACAATGAAGTAAACGACTTCTCCCCAAGAATCAGGCTCATCTCAATAAATCAGAAAATCGTCAAGAAAGTGAAACTCTGATTTATTAGACACATAAAGGTGTTTTCTTTCTGTTAACTTTGATTCTTTACTTCAGTACATAACCTAGCATTCAAACATGAACATGCATGGCAGAAATTAAATAAATCCAGGAAGCTGGGCGTGCTGTACAATTTTCTGGTATGCAGGTGGATTGACTTAGAATTTGATAAAACAAAGTAGATGCACATGACCAGAATACAGCTTCACTTTCTCTGGAAATTTCACAACTGATCTTCACCAGGTTGCACAGAATCCAACCGGATCTTCACCAGGTTGGATTCTGTGCCTCTCCACTCTTCCTCTGAAGTCTTGAACCCTGATTCATAACTGAAAAGCAAAGTTTGCTTTTATCTGTAAAGAGGACTTTGCTTCACTTTTTCCTTCCAACCAACTTTCCATTTCTATGCTTGGAGACGGCACTCTGTGAGCAACCAGTTTCTTTAGCCAAATGATCTTTTTTTTTCTCCTTGCCCTCCATGTGAAGCTTGTCAGTGACTGTCTACATGTTCCAAGTTTTTATTTAGCTGCAAGTAACAGTCATCAAAAATAATGTGGGAATTGATGAAGTAAGTAATCCATGTAGTTTGAGATGCAGTGGAAAGGAAAGTGCAGGGAAAAAAAATTGTCAACATGTTTGGAATTCATCAAAGCAAATCTTCTAAAAAAATTAATTTCTACTAAGATATATGTAAATATGCTACAATAATGTATGTTGACTGCCATTTAATCAGAGGACGCTCAAGAAACGCTCTCCAGAGTCTCTATTATCAAAGGAATCAGTGGAGCATTCATCATAATTGTGACCTTGTGTCTTCTTGTCAGCTAGACTGACTTAATCAATTGCAAAAGTTGTCAGCAGTGACAAGAGGTGTTTAGCTCCGTGACAAGAGAGACGGGTGGTGTGGACTGTCTGCAGACACTCCGGCTTCCCTCCATTAATGTCAACGCCTGATTCATTCCAGGCAGCTCCTTCTTGCGGACGTGCTCCTCAACTTTGTTGCCCAAGTTTGTTTAATCCACCGCTCTTTTTTGTATTTCTCTCCACGCACACAGGAATAAATCAGCCAATTAACAGTGAATGAGAAAATTTCCCTGCATGTTGCAGCGCGAGGTGTTTGTGGGTCGGATCTTGCAGAGAAACTGTGGCTTTGTGTGACAAGAAAAGCCTAAAAAAGTGACTTTGGTTGTCATGTTAATCAGCTTGTTTGAACTGTTAGCACCTTTGTAGCAGGCTAGGCAATTTGACAATGATGCTAAACGAATCATATTTATTAATGAAGTTCATAGCTCCGGATTGGGAGAATAAATCAACACCGCAGTTTAACACTCTGGATTGTTTTCCCCTCCTGACAAAGAGAATGAGTAGTTTTTCAATGCAAGGGGAATATAAGATGTTAAAGGGACAACACATAGAAGTGATGTGAGCTAAAAAGCAAGTCGATGCAAACAAATCTCCTCACTTTGTTTTCCTTACCCACCACCTACCCTGCAGCACCTTTGAGAGATGACGAGAATGCTGTCTGCAACCATCCGCACTTCAGTGCTGAATGATTGGTGGCAAAATGGCACATTTAAATTGCATGCTGTGCTCAAGTGATTTTTCAGCCTACCTTGATGCCTATTTTGTTATGGAAATTCAGGATACATTAACATAACCAGCAGGAGTTCGGAACAGAAAATAATGAATCCTGGTGGGAAGGAACAGTGGTATCCACCCTTAGCTGTGAATCAATAAATACACATACAGTGCGCGCCAGAGCATGGGTCACACTATCTATGCATATTGCAGTTTCTTATTGTTACTTGTCTTGAGGAATAAATCTGAAGTCAATAGTATAATACAGTGGAGAGTTTCAGAACGAAAAGGGAACCTAAACAGCTCAAGAACAAATATTTGTTTCTGTCACAAACAAGCTATTGAAATAACTCCTTTCAATAGATACATTTAGTGATTAAAAACCTCTTAATTCAAATATCTTAACTGATTTTGGCATATTACAAAGTACATTTGTATTCAATAGCTCATATGGTTAGGTTAAACCAATCTTACAGGGACAAGACATGAAATTTTATCCCATTTGTGTAACAGAAACTCATCCAAATGTGTGGAAAAAAAGTACACCCTCCAATTTATAAGGTTATAAAACAATTTTTATTTTATAAATTTAGTTCATTCATAAAGCAATTTGCAACAAATAAAATAGTACTGTGCAGGGTGAAAAAGACCCAATTAATTACTTCAGACACAACTTTTGGAAATCGCATCGGGATTAAAGCTTTTTCACTTGAAAATGGTTGAAGTTTTGTCCCATACGAAAAGTATATTTTTCAATTTATTTTTGCCATGTCTTGAATCAAATAACATTAATATTTACTGTGAAAACTTGATACTATCCAGTTTTATAGTATCAAGTTCAGTCCCAAATCATTACATTCACCCCAAATAACAAAGTAAGCATAGTTGATCTCATAATGCCAAGTGATAAAGAGGTTTCTATGTAAGAAATCTCAGCTGATTGCATTTAGTCATTAATTGCAATCCATCGTCCTGGCCAAGCATGTGGTGACGATGGAAAAGAATGACAGTCTTTTAACTGAAGAACCCTTTGTCGTAATGAGGCTCAGAATGAGTGGCCATTTGTCACGGCCAGCGAAGGGTTGAGAGGACAGAAAAAACACTGTGGCTTTGTACAGGAAAGAGACACTGAGTGCAGCTACATTTTTACATTAGTGCTTAAGTGATTTCTAATCTAAATGTAATCAGTATGAATACTTCACCCACATCTTAACCTTTTTGAGAGGTTTGTGCAGAAATGGAGATAAGCTAGATCCAAGTGCTTTTTATTGTTTGGCTAAACTCCATTCACCTGTCTTTGAGAACGTACTGGACTGACTTACTTTCTACAACCTGTTGCTACAGCAACAATTCTCTGAAGCACTGAAGAACCCTAAAGACTCAGACAGGACTGACAGGCAAGACACTGAAATGCAAAAGCAATCAAGCTCATCAGTTCCCTGAAAGTTGCAAGAGAATAAACAGGTAAATAATTCATGACAGCATTGTCAGCTATCAACACCAGCTCAGTCATATTCTTTATATGATATGAAAGAATCTGTGTTGAATTTTTAAAAACTCATAGCATTTTTTTTGTTGGTGGGGTGTGTGTGTGTGTGTGTGTGTGGGGGTGTGTGTGTGTGTGTGTGTGTTGGTTGGTTTCTCTTTTTTTTTTTTTTTTTTTTTTGGACATAGTGACTTGCACCAGAAGCCAAGGAGTTGCTTAGAGTGGTTAGGGTAATCACACAAGCAGAAGCTACTGCCAGGATGCATTTGAATGGCTTTCAAGACAGTGACTCATTTTAGCTAATTAGTGTTGTAAGTTGGCCTCACTGCAGCAAAGAAATCTTCTGTTGCACACAATTACTGAATGGCAATGCTAATTTCTGTCTTTTAGGCAAACAGTTCCAGCCACACTGATGAAAACTGTGCATGGCAAATTATGCAGCGAATGCATTCTGCAAAATCCAGACTGATGATTAACTTTAAATGACACGATCAATAAGGAATGTGACCATAACAAAGCAAGTAAACTGCCATGTAAAACACCTTAACAATAAATATAAGGTGTGCTCTTAGATAGCTGAGAGAAAAGTGTTTATCCATTTTTTTTGTTTTGATGATTGAGTATAAACCAAGAACAAGAAGCAGAAATGTGTGCTTTTCACACATCAGGATGTGACTGCATACAGACGGTAATCAGCCTCTTTTATGGCATGTTCAGTTACTTGTATTCACTGAAAAACACTAAAGAGGGAGAGGTGTTACATATTAAATACAATTATATATTCACTGTCGGTGTGCGATCACAAGTAAAGCACTTTTGGTGGATGTCAATTGATTGGTGCTGCTGTGATAGATGCAGTGTGTTGTTGAAATATTAATAATACCGTAACTCTTTAACATTTTCTCATTGTTACAACCACATACTCATTTGGGAGTTTTATGGCTAAAAACAAAGTGCAGCATAATTATGAATTAGAAAATGAGACATGGCTTTCAACATGTTTAAGTGTTAAATGAATTCAGATTCAACTTTCTTTCTAATTTATTTACTCATAAATTAAACAAAGTACAAGTATTTGTCATTTAGAAGGTATCACCTTATTAAATTGAGTCAACCTATTTAATTTAACCTCAGAATAAAAACAGATCTTCAGTGGATGTGGAAGAGGCTGGTGACTCTGGAGGAGTATGTAATATTCTACATAAAAGCATATCTGTGAATTGGTATGGCCTAGTCAAAGTCCACATAATTAATTTAATTGAATGTCTGTGATAAGGCTTTAAGTTTGAGTTTTTAGCAAAAAGGAATTGTCTTGAAATGTGCAAAGCAGGGAGAGAATTGGCCCAAAATACTTGCAGCTGTAATTGCAGCAAAATGGGCAGAATATAAATGCATGCCACATTTTACAAGTCTTTATTTAAAAAAAAAAAATCTAATTATTGAACCCTTTTCCTTCCTCTTAGTGATGTGCTTCTTTGTGCTGATTTAAATCCAATAAAAAAAAAATCTTTGTAGTTATGATGTGTCAAAATGTGGAAAATTTCAAAGGGTAAAATACTTTTATAAGGCACTGTGCGGAGATGCATATATTACAGTGTAAAGATCACAAATTAATAGTCTGGAGTTTTCTATATGAGATATGAAGGTTTTTTTAAAATATAGGATAAAGAAAGCAAATATCCTGCCATGTTCCAACACAGGCACTATGAAATTAAACACATTTTCAGCATGTACAGAAGAGGCATGCAAAGGGAGACATTAAAGATGCTTTTCTTCTCTTAATAATTAATGAACTTTTCTCAAGTAACCGCTTACCTAAATTGCTGGCATCTCCTTCAGCATTATATAAACGCTTTGAGAGAGGGAGCCAGAAATAACTGCAGCAAATGGCAATGGGAAGATGTGCTTTCCAATGTTTGACATGCAACACACAATCAAGCCTCATTCAGAAATGATAGAGATTCGGTTAAAGCCACAAACAGCACAATACGAATGAAAAGATTCAGAGCTTGCGCATTAAGTAAAGAGAGATGTTAAATACAACCAGGTGGAAACATGTTTTAGACAAGTTAGTTGGCATGCAAATCATGGCACGTTTTAAATTGGATCATTTCTGTCAATTCACTATTGGAGCATCGTGTTCTGCTTCTCCAATTATTTTGTACCAACTCAAATAAAAACTCATCAGTTTAGAGATTCTTCATGGTCCCTGAACCTAAAAAAAGACTTTAAATTCCCCTTAATGGAGCAGCAAAAGTAGTTTCTATTTGTGAATCATTTTGGAACTGTTTCCTATAGTTTTAAGTTAAAGTAAGTCTGAGTAATAAAACTTAAGTTCATTTTAAAAACAAGAGATTTCAATGCACAAGTTGAAACAGACTGATTTTTTTTCAATCTGCAAAAGGGTCAGAATTATACATAGGGGCTGATCATGCTCATTCAAACTAGTTGGTTTCCAATCTCAGCTCTGCTTTTAGGCAAAAATGGATAGTTTACACAGGGTTAAGTTTGGTTGCAGAAGCATAATGTTAACCAGCTTTATCCATAAAAAAAAGAACAGCTTAGGTGTGTGTTTGGTGTCATTCTCTAATTGGAACAACCAGTTATCTTGAGTTTTCCAAATTGTTAACAGATGAAGGGAAATTGATTTGGATTTTCAGCAACAATGGAGACACCAAGTCTCGAGTTTGTCATAAACTGCCAGATTACCGGTTGCTACTTTCCACATTCAAGCTAGAAACATGCTGTGAGGCTGTTTTGCTGCTATGAACAATAGTTTGTTGGAGTTCTGGTCCATTCCTCCTGACAGAATTGACGTAACTCAGTCAGGTTTGTAGGCTGCCTCACTCACACGCACATTTTCACGCCTACTTGCAACTTCTTCATTGGACTGAAATCAGGACTTTGTGATGGCCACACCAAAATATTAATTTTGTTGTCTTTAAGCCACTTTGTAATTACTTTGGTTGTATCTTTAGGGTTTTTGGAAGATCAATTTGTACCCAAGCTTTAATGTCTTAGCTGATGTCTTCAGATGCTGCTTCAGTATTTCCACATAATGTTCTTTCTTCATGATGCCATCTATTTTATGAAGTGGGCCAATTCCCCCTGCAGGAAAACAGCCCCACAACGAGATACTGCCACCCAGACATGATGGGTGCAAGCTGTTTTTTCCTGGTCTTATACTTGGAGTGTGTGGTCTTGGTTTTTTTCTCAGAAGGACAGGCTTTGACACCATGCATGATATAACAAATCTTTATTACTCTTTTGTTTTCTTTTTTCAAATATCTTACAATTATTGGATTCAGTTTAGAGATTGTGCATCTATGTGTGGTTGCATTTAATAACTGAAATATTTGTTATGATAATTACTAGTAGAAGTAGTTTTGGTGGAGTAATTAAATGTCTTTCTATTAATTTTTGTATTTGTGGTATACAAAGTAAAAACAATGTCGTGAAATATTAGTTAAGATCTAAACATTTGATCTTAGCCTTTCAGGGTGAGTGCTTTGTTCAGAAGAACCGGCCATGACTCCATGTCTAGTTCCACCTCCATACTTGGTTACGATCTTTGGTCATTATGATCAAACTGTTTCATCAGACCACAAGACATATGCCGAGAAATGAAGGTCTTTGTTGCTGTGCACAATTGAAAATAGGACAGTTTCACTGTGGATAATGACTCTGTCTTACCAGGTTCAGCAGCATCTTTACAAGATCTTTGTCTTTTGTTCTGGGGTCTGCCTGCACATTTTGGACCAACATACATTCATCTCTGGGACACAGAGCCTGCATCCTTTCTGGATGGTATAAGGCTGAACATTCCCATCATGTCTATACTTGCATGTAATTGTTTGAACAGATGAATGTGGCACCTCCAAGCATTGGTTGTTTGTTTCCAAGAATGAAGGAGACTTGCGCAGCTCCACAATTTTCTTCCGTATAACTTGGATGGTTTCTATTGACTTTCCCATCGTGTCAAACATGCAGACATAATTAACTCAAATGTGTCAAGTAATCTATCTGAGGATTCCAATACAGTGACATCCTCTAGGTTTTCCCTCATTATTTAGAGATGGTAATCACTCTGCATGGAAACAGCTGCTTTTGAAGATATAAATCTCTGATATGTATCTGATATGATACATATTTTGCAAATCATTGTTTTGTCCACACTGCACCAGCTTTTAGGGCCTAGAAATCCACTCTAGAAATTATTTTTCAGTGTACATCACTAAAGAGCGATTGACCCCTCGCTTCCCCACTAATTTTCCAAGCTTATCTCTGCTCAGTTTTTGCAGTTAAATGCTTTCCTATTACATGGCTGGAGTGAAAGCAGCATGGCTCCACCAGACACCCTGCTCCTCTCTGTGTGCAAGCCGTTCATCTTTGAATGCATTGCTGACTCATTTCCTAAATCCCAGGAAGCCCAAGATCCAGGTGACATTTAGCTTTAATGAGAAAGAACATTGGCATTACCAGACTACTCACAAAGTTACAGCTAAATAAGTCTAATGCATTTATTAATGTCCAAATTAATTACGGAACGTTTTAGAGCCGTTGCTTTTCATTTTCTTTCATTAGGCTTCCTGGGTGTTTTTCTCCTGTTGAAAGCAACAGGCACAGAAACATTTTAATGACTTCTGAAGTAAATTTGTTAACAAGGGCAGAAGCATTCTTCATGCCTCCCCCAATTGCACTCTGTCAGAGCTCCAAAAAGAAATGTTATCGCTTCAATCTTGTTTCGATTTACCTCTTCCTGAAAGGACATTTTGCACACACAGAAATTGCATGCATTTGTTGTCTAAATAGAAGGTTGTTTCGCAGCATAAGAGCTTTAACCTATTGGATAATGAGAACAGTCTGAAACTAATGGTGCCAAATTAACGAAAGTTTATCACCAGATGGCATTAAATGCAAGACTTTATACTGCTCAGGGTAGCTTTTTAGCAGCAGTTTAGGCTGTAAAGCAGCTAAAAAATGTTTATTGCTACAATTCTGTAGCACACAAATTAGTTTCATAACTTAGTTAAACTTAATATTTTACCCCAAAGCAAGCAATGTTTTGTTTTGAAAAGAGAAGCCAAATGAATTCAGGTGTGAATAGCACTCTAGCGAATTATCACCATGTCATTACACTGAGAGAGAAATTTTCATTTTCATCTGAATCTGATGCCTGTTGTGAAGCAAAAAATGGCGCTCAACAAAACTATTCACACCCTCTTGAACTTTCTCACATTATGACAAATTTCTATGTATTTTATTGCGGTTTTATGTTGTGTTTAAATAAAGCCGGGCATAATTGTGAAATGAAAGAATATCTCCATTTTTGGAGCTATTTTATATTCACTGTAAAATACATTATGCTCAGTTAGACTGAACGGAATAGTTCTGAAATCTAGTACATTTTCATCACAGATTGGATTTAGGTCTGAGTCAATCTAAACATGAATATGCTTTGAGCCTCTTTAGTACGAGTCTCATTCACATAGGCTCACAAACAGACACAATTTAAGGTATGAAACTGGAATCAAACCCACAACTTTGAGATTACAAGACCACCTTCAGCCACAGCTTTCCCAGTAGTGTTGTTGTTCTTTAGCTCCATCCATTTTCCCACAATCTCTGAACAGCCTCATGATCCTGTTGAAATAAACAACAACACAGCATGATTCTGCCACTGCTATGTTTCATAGTGTTTAGTTTTTTGCCACACACTGTGCATGTGGGTCAAAAGTGTTATACTTTGACCTCTTTTGACCTGAGAATCTTCCACCACATCTTCTTGCCACTCATCCATGAAGGCCAGATTTGTGGAGAGTAACAATTATTATTTGTCCTGCTGGATCTCTGTAGTTCCTCAAGAGTAACCATGAGGATCCGTTTTTCTGATTATTATTAGCCAGTAGTAGGTTTTCAGATGACTTTTTCATTTTTAAATCGTGCGTTTAGCAGTGTTGCATCATATATCCCTAGCTTTTGTTTTATAACCTTACTTACATGTCACCAAAATTGTACTGCTGGCCCATCTGGTGTCTTGCTTGGTGTTTGTTTACTTATGTTCAACAACAAACCTGAGAGGCTTAAAGAGCAGTTGTTAATATATTAGGATGACATTGGTCTCTATTCCTCTTTAGGGTAGCTATTGCTGTAGATTTTAAAAGTGCATTTTATCGAAGGGTCTTATAAAATATCTAGAAACAAATTAATTTTTAAAATATGTCAACAAATTCTATCTTTTCTATGATTATATTCTACTTTTCAATTGTAACATGACAAAACGTGAAAGAATCTGAATATTTTTGCAATGGACTCTGAGGAATAGATGTTTTAACTGTTGCTTTTTACACTCAACTTTACCAAACCTCGACTGTAACTACAGTAAGAGATAATATTTCCTTCTCACTCAACTTAATTGGAGCAACAACAGAGAACAACACTTATAATTAGTCAATTTAGTTTTTTTTTTTGTATGGTCATGACAGAAACATTCTTTTTCAGCCAGATTGCGAACATCATTTCCATATACGTCTGGCACTGGCAAAGTTTTATCGACACATTCTTAGTTGTTCAAAGCGAACACGAAAAGCTGCAAGTCAACTTCCTTTCAACATTTCAGTGGCCCTAGTAGGCTTTGAAAAAACAGGCATCCATAATGAATGCCGTCAATTTTCATCCCAATTAGAGTGTTTATCTCGACTTAGTGCACCTATACTGATGCCTTCTCTTGAGGGGGCGATGAATTTTCATGAAGGACAAACACTGTACTTCAAAAAAAAAAAAAAAAAGAGGCTTATCTGGGGTTGGGATTTAAAGCTTTAGCTGGAATTACTTTCCTCCAATTTGTTCTTGCCGTGTTAACAGCCAGAGCTGCACGTGGTTGCTGTGCTGAGGTGGGAGACAGTGGGTGGGGTTAGCAGTGAATAAGTAGAGAAAAAAGTTAAATGATGGGAAAAGAACAAGGTAATGTGTGTTTATGTAAGAAGAGCCGTCACTAAGCTTTCGTTTGGAAGAAGGAAATAAATAGAGCACATCACATCAACCCGCTGCTGCTTGACAAGTCTTGTCAGATACTGACAAAAACATATCTCACATGTCAATCACCGCTTCTTGCCACGTATAAATACCCTAACACGTATTTATGGTTCACTTTAATGTGAGGACAGACACAACGCCTGTGATGTGCTGCTTTTAAGGATGTGAGTCAACAATTTGAGCCTTGCAACTCTGATATACACCAGAAAATCCAACAGCATCAGATGTAAACTGGGAAATGGGGCTGTTTTCGTATGGAAGAAGAGGTTTGTTATTTTAGCATTGAAATCTTTTGCATGCCGAGGAGTTGGTTTTTAACACCAAGCTTGTTTCCCCCTGACACTACCTACTGCTCAGGTTAAGGGAAATTACTGCTCTGACATGCAACATTTAAATGAACTCATTAAAATTTAAACAGTCACCAGTCCAGGGACAATGACTGCAGACCTCTGCTTGGCAGGCGACAAGATAATACAATGCAAACAGCTGTTGCAGTGGAGTAAAACTTGTTTTTCTTTGACTTTTCACATTGACATACGAAAAAGCCCTGTTGCTGATACTCGTTTTTCCAGTTGTAGCACAAAAAGAATGAAACAAAGGAAGGTTTTCAGCAAGACAAAGCTGTTCGATTTAAATTCTGCATCTGGCTTCAGTGTCAGACAGTGGTGAGTAGTTCGTGTCCCGCTGCTCAGAGCAGTGAAAATGGTTTCAAAACGTGAGAATAAAATTCCTTTAATAATTTTTATTGACATACATGACGCAGCATTGATAGCACCGCAAATTCAAGGTCAAAACACAAAGATGTAGAAAATGTAACTCTATAGAAAGTGAGGGGAAAAGTGTCTGTTTTTTTCTGTATAGACTCATGTTCTGTGTAAAATGAAACATGCTTGAAGATTTAGCTTCCCTGTGAGTCACTGTGATATGTCATCGCACATTTCACAGCGATTCACATCTGTGTAGCATGGAGTCGTCTAAATCTGGCATCTGTTAACCGGTATTCACACCTAGTTTGATTGGAATATAATTAATTCCTCTCCATTTCTTAGTTTTATCTTATAAAAAGAAAGTTTGACATCCTGCAGGTTTTCTCTTATGTTATAGTCTGGCCATTGGGCCAGCAACTCCAGAACCAATATGCTGCTGCCTTACTGGTGTGTTTGGCATTTTGTCCTGTTCAAATGCCTTTTTAAAGAACAATTCATTTTTGGCACAAGGGAGTATGACCTTTTCATGTATTATGATGTATTCAAACGGAGCCATGATACCTGCTATGCGATAATTAGTCCCAACACTGTAGCATGAAAAACATCCTCATCCACTATGCTTCAGTGTGCTGTGGGTTGGAGTCGGTGCTTGGGGGTCATCTGCAGTTTCTTGATCCCACCTCCAAAAATATCTCTACTTTCATCCATAAAATATTGCTTCATTTTCCTTCGGGCTAGTCGATATGTCCTTTGGCAAAGTGCAACCTGGGAATTTGCAGGGGCTGCTGGTCTTCACACAGGCATTATCTTTCTGTTACTGTACTAAGAGGAAACAGTAGACCTTTTTAGTTTCCATTTAAAAACCATTTGAGATCAATTCAGCTGAGCAGCCTGTCATTTTCTGCACTTCTTTATACAGTTGAAACCAGATATGCACACACTATAAGTAAGACACCTTCTTTCAGCTTCATTCTCTCACATTAAATAATATTAAACCTTTTTCAGTTCAGTCGGTTAGAATTACCAAGAACGTTTCCATTATAAATGCCAGAATGAGTGATTTCTTTTTATTACTTTCTTCAAAATTCAGAAGTGTATGTATGCTGAGACTGCTATATCTATAAACAATTTGGTAAAGCTCCAACGATGATGACTGCTTTGTAATCTGAAAGATATCTCATAATGCGAGTTATTTGGAAGCACACATATGAATGTATTTTAAAACATCTTGCACTGTCGCTGTGGCGAAGGGGTAAAGCGCATGATCCATATCATATCGGCCCGTTGACCTTTGCCACATCTCTTCCCTCAATCTGCTTTCCTGTCAGACCACTCTTGAATAAATGCCACTAGAACCAAAAAGAAATTAAGAAAAAGTTGCATCTGTTGCATCATGAAAAATCAAAAGACATCCAAGATAGATGACATTGTGATCTACAGTGAGTAGAGGAAGAGCTAAAAACATGGAGGGAGTTACTTATCAGAAAAGACAAGAATAAGGATTAGCTACAGAAAGACAGAAAAGGTGTGTAAATGAAATGACATGATGAAATGACATAGAAGAAACAAAGATAGAGACAGAACTAGAAGTTTAAAGCTCAAGATACTGATGTCTTCTTCAGGGTGACGAGGGTGGATAGAGTCAGGAATGAGTGCATCAAAGGGACCGCTCATGTTATGTTTTAGAGAAGGTCACAGAAGCCAGACTGCAGATGGTTTGGACATGTTAAAGGGAGAAGCAAAGATTATATTTGTAGAAGGATGCTGAGGTTGGAACCACCAGGCAGAAGGCAGAGAGCAAGACCAAAAAGGAGATTTATTGTTGTGGTGAAAGAGGGCATGATAGTTTGTGTGAGGATAGAGGATGGAGACAGATAATTCACTATGGTAACCCTTGGAGGGAAAAGCAGGCAGTGATGGACTTCCATATTTATGGTTAATCCGTGGATAAAATTTCCAGATGCCTGAAGGTGCTACACATTTATCTGTTCAAAAAAGGGGAAAGACTCTATATACAGATGGATGAGTTTTGGTACACATCCTTCTACACCCATCAGCTCCAGAATAAAAGCTAAAAAACCTTGTAAAAAAAATGCTGAATAAAGATGGGGAGAGTATTCTCTACACTGAAATGAGTCCAATACCATTATAGGTTGATCGAGGAGGAATAAAGTATTACTCCAAAGGATACATAGAAAGCCAGATTATATTTTGCCAAAACACTCAAGGGCAGATAACTTATTTTTTGGAGAGCTGTCCTATGGTCTGATGAAACCTAAATTTAAGTGTGCCATTAGGACTAGTTCTACTTTTATAGGAAAGATAGAGAAGCTCATAAGCCTGCTACCAGTGTTGGCGGCATCATTTAGTGGGGAGATTTGCTGCAGGGCAAACTGGCAGCAAATTTACAAAATAGATGGTGTGATAAGGAAAGAACATTTGGTAATACTAAAGCAACATCTGAAGACATCAGCCAGGACGTTAACGCTTGGTCACAAATGGATCTTCTAAATGGGAAATGACCTTAAGCATGCAGCCAAATTAGTTACAGAGTGGCCTGAGAATAAAACAGTCAGTATCTTGGAGTGGCCACCACAAAGTAAGAATTTCTAGCTAGAAATAAAAAGGACTGTGTAAGCAACCTGACCCAGTTCCACCTGTTCTGAGAGGGAGGGATGGAAACTGTTGTGAGAATCTTGAAGGAAACCCAGAAGCAAATGTGAGGGAAATAGGATTGTCTTTTCACTATATCTAATTGCCTGGAGGACAGATGTTGGCTGATTTTCCATCTCTAAATGAGCTTGAACAGCCTTTATTTTGTTTTGTGTTCGCTATACATGTAGCAGAGTCGTTTATTTTACCCAGTCTATTACCCTTCAAAGCAGTTTTTGTTGCTTAGAGACCGAACTTGGTTGATATGCTCCAAATATCAGACTTTAGAATATAACTTATTAAATATTGTGGAGCTAAACCACATCATGCGTTTCTGGCTTTTTGCCACTAACATTGGAGTGTCCTGTGTAGAGCATGTAGCAGCTTTCTGTTGGTTTTGGTTAACTTCTTGGGCTAAACTTAATCTTATACACTTGTTGGTGTAACCTGGGAGAAAGTTTGTTAGCGCAATAATGGCCCTTTCCTCTTCACTGTTAGCTGCTTGTTTACTGATACCTAAAACAGCAGAAGGAGTTCTGCATGTTTTAGCGAACAAGTGTTAAGAGGAAAAGTGTATTGTGAGACATTTTTGTGCATGGGTATAACATTTTTTTTTAGAAATAATGAACCCAACTGGTTGAAAACTTTATGCTAATAGCTGACAAAGGAATGTGTTTTTTTTGAAAGCGAAACTTTCATGCCGAAACAGAGGTTCAGTCGTCACTCTGAAGTTTTCTGCCTTCTGGCTGTCAGTCTGTTGCCGTTGGCACTCAAACCACCACCTCATCCACATCTTGTATCCGGATCATTTTTATTAATTCACTAACTTTCAAATATATTAACAAACTAAATACTTCTACCAGGAACATGTACTTCAACTCTGGTTGTTCCCATTTATGAACGCAAAGAGAAAAACAAAACATGATTTTTGAAAGTTTTTATCTCTTTTCGATCAATAAGAAACTGCAGAAAACCATTCCCCCCCCCCCCATGATTTGCTCTAATCAGTGATCGACAAATCAAAACTAAATAAAATACTACATTTTCTGAGCTTGTCAGCCTGTAATGCATTCTAATAAAGAACAGAAAGTGATTTTAATGAGATTTAAATGAGCAAATTATATTTTTTCTGCTAGTGAACACTTGTAGAGAGATTAGTTATTAGGAAACACTAGAGTTCATGACTGGATTTTGATTTCCTGCTGATAAAATAACTTCTTTAACTTTTTCAAAATATTTCCATCATTACTAAGAATTTCCTGGTTTAAAACACAAATACAGTAGGCCTTGACAAAACTAAAATGACAAATAGACATTATAAGCTGACACAGGGCATTGAATTTAAACTTTATTAGTTGTTTCTGTTATAGTTTAGCAAAGCAAACATCAAAGTATGAAGGCATCATCATTTCATTTCATAGAACTGTAATTCATCTGTTCTTTAGCATGGCACCACCAAAAAGAATTAGCTAATGATTAAAAGAAAGTAAAACCATTTTAACCCAACCCAATGAAACAAGAAATGTTTAACAGCAGGTGATAGCCATTGTGATGTAATTAAAAATACAAATCATCTGCAAGCAAAACACAAGAATAAAATCATACTTGGCCCACCTCCTAGAGTCTGATACCATTATTTTTTGTCTGATATGAAATAAGGCAGATTCCTTCCGTACAATTATAAACAATCTGGAAAGAAGATGAGCAAAAGTGAAGAGGGCTAGTTTTTTTATGACAGTGAAATTCAAAGCAATTTTCTGGCATGCACTGGAAAAGACAAAGAAAACAGGGGGAGAAAAAAAAAGAGCTAATCAATTTGTCAAGAGACGGCCGCATTCTGGTTTGTGTGATCTGGGATGTTAACACATGAGTTGCCAGGGAATGGAACATTGGCTTGCAGTTATTGGCTGATTTGACTTGGTGCTGCACCAGCAATCTAAAAGCCCCATAAATGCAGAACATTAACCTGTATATTGCCAAGTTGGAATTGTAGGAACAAAAAGGTTGATGTTAAGCCTCATCCAGTCAGGAGTGTCAACATGTAGGAGCTGCGGCTGCCGTCCTCTGACAGCTTGACCGAGCTCTCACAGTGGCTTTTAGCAAATAAACTCTTGAACCTGGTTCATCTCTTTGCACCCTGCTGACAAAATGATGGATGACTAACATAGTGAGGTATGGCTCTTCTTTTCTGGTTGATATGTTCAAGTCCTATAGCAAGATTTTGTACATACATACATTTACATACAGTACATACATACTTCAGGGAAGAATGAAAACGTGGAAAGCTAATTAAAGTTGGGGTTGTGAGCATCATGTGAAGTTTCTGGTTGTCCTGGGCCAGTGTCAGAGCCCATTCTGACAGGGGCCCGTCTGACACCAGTGCGGTTGGCTTTTGCACAGTTTACTGGCTGTCAGATGAGGTTGATTGTTCTCCTCTCAGTAGGTCATTCTTTGTTCTCAGCAGAGTCTGGGCAGAAAATTAACATAGGATGTGAAAATACCATCAAATACCGTGCTCAAGTTTTAATTTCCATTCCTAAAAAGTTTTAAAAAATGCATTTGATTAAAAAAAAATTACACTTTGATAGGTGCTTTAGATGAAAGCTTTAATTTATTTTGTGATTAGGGCTTAGATTTCATGTTTCCAAAATGCCAAAAATATGTTTACTTTGTCCTTAGGTCATGACTCCATTTGCCAGTCATTACTTTTTTGTTGCTATTCAAACTTGTTGGCAGTTGCATCTTTATTATGTGCTTGATATAAAAACTCATCACACTACTTCAGATACCCAAGGACAGTTATTTCAAAATGAGTCTCAACACACATCCTAATCTTGCCCCCTTTTTGTTGCCACTCAGAATTTTACACTGCAAAGCCACTAAAATTATACAAAATTAGTGTAAATATCAAGCTTCTTACTGTTTGATATTTAACATCCTAACCTGTTGTAATGCTGAAATAAACAGGGGAAATCATTGCTTTCTTACTCAGTTTTAAGTCATACCGTTAGCCATAAAAATGCTTTGTCAGAATGTTAAATGTTATGTTCACTTTTATGATGATATTACAGAGTTAAAAAACTCAGCTTTCCCAAGTTTGCAATATTTTTTTTAATTTAAAATGGTCAAATACCAGAATAGGAAAAGATCTGAGTGGCTGCAAAAATGAGGCAAAACTGACATATGTGTCAAGGGTTAACCCTAATCTTTTTTCAAAATAACAGATGTCATTTTCATAGTTTTATATTGACTTTTGCAGTAATTCATAGACAGTTTTCAGTTTTTAATATGCCAAATGATGCATTTTAGGATTTATTTAGTGTCTGACCTATTAAATGTGAAGATATAAGCATTTTTAGCTATTTGTTAAGAAGAGGTAAACGATAGTCAAACATATGTAAATATATCTCCCCATTCTCTTCCACTGTGGGCCTTTGTTTTGGACTGGATTGGAGTCCTGAATTAAATATACTCATCAAATCACAGGTATAGCCGAGTCAACGTGGTTCAGATCAACGGCACTAAAATATTCTGCATCAAAACCCCAAATTTAGGCAAAATTCAATCTGAAATTGAGAGGCTGCTCCATTTCTCTATCTTATTAACCTTTAGTGAAGCTGAAATAATCCATTACCTGGACTCAGAAAAGAGGACAGCCTGTTGTGATTCTCCTAAGTTGTACTCTAGCTGATTAAAAAGAACAGTATATGCTGACCAGATTCATAATAAAGCATCCTACTGTGAACCTGACGCTTGCTAGACAACAACCTTTTTCTTTCATGGCGCTTTGTCTGGCATTGTTAAAGCTTTCCCTTTCTACACCGCTCTGTGTGTCTCTGCCAACTTATTTCATATGCTGCTACTCTGTCCTATTTATTCAACCCCAACAATCTGTTCATAGCAGATACTTATGTTTCTTTTTTCCCTCTACCTGGAAACTCCTCTTTGCAATACCCTAGTCCCTATTTCTGGCTTAACAACTCTCCTGAATGGAAAAGAAAAAAAAACATTTCCAGCGATAGAAATGCAAATGTGTCAATATACATATGCTGTGCAATTGGAGCAAAACTTTGATAGAAATCTGAGAATAACAGCGCCATAGTACCCTTATCAAACATGATTTATTGGCATGATTACTACCACCGCGGTCACTGCATGTTAAAATAATATACATTTTACAGTTGATTTATTAAACGTCCGATGGTCGGGTTTTCAGGCAATTTATCACACTCAATCTCCAAAGACGTGCCGACACTTGTGTGTCGAGATATCAGGGTTAACACTGCAGACCTGAAATGGGTTGAGTGGAGTTACAAATGCATTTGGCCCTGGAGGAGCACGTACAAATGGCCTGCACTCCCCTACAGAGACGGGAAGATGGAGACAGACGGGGAGGAAAACTGATGCAGGGGGGATGAACCCAGGCAACAATTTCCTGCACATAGCTCAGGATTCTCTTAATAAACTGAATTTTAATTCAGTGGCTGTGGCCACTAATAGGAACCCTCTTAAAAATAGAGATGTGCATGAGCCCGTGAGAGGTTGTTAATGTTTCCTCCGTGCCCTTACCTTTGGGCTTTGGGTCTTCAGGTTTTATCAAAGAAGGTTCTTCTGAGCATTGAACAGCTTTTATATCCTCTAAGAGAACAGAAAATGGGGAGAAAAGGGTTATAAGCAAAGAAAACTTGCAACATATGTCAACAGCATATGCTCACCAAAGCCTATGCTTCAGAATCAACCTGAGAAAATTTATAGTTTTCCTGCATCTGTCTAAGGTTCAAGATTAAAGGTAGTGTTCGCAAAACTATATTCTTTATCACAAAAATGGTTTCAGCATCTTCCACATATACTGAATGCTAATATGTGCTGTCATGTGGTATGAATTAGAAAATAGAAGGGGAAGTTGCAAGAAGAAATTAAGTAGGTGTGGGCAGAAGATGTTAGATAAGACAAATCAATAATCCCTCTCAACTTTTTCACTTTTACCAAAACTTTAAACATATTTTATCTGGATTTTATGTGACAGACCAACAGAAAGTAAGACGTAGTTGTGAAAGGGAAGAAAATTATATATGGTTATACATATTATTACAAATAAAACCTGGAAAATATGGTATCCATTTTAATTAAGCCTCTTTACTCTGACGCTGATAAATGAAATCAGGTGCAACCAAGTGAGCTTTAGAAGTCACTTGACCCACCACTTTACTAGAAATAGCTATTGGTTGAGCTTTTCTTGTAACTAAACCCTAAAGAAAATGAGTTTCTCGCTCATCTGCTCAGCTGTGTTTCTCTTCTAGATGAAGCCACTGAAGGAGTCACTATTCTGCCTTTAAATTTTCACTTTTCTTTAACATAGAAAGTACACTTTGATCTTTCCTTTCGTGTATCTGCTCGTGGCAGATGGCCACTAAGGGAGTTTTTCCTTCTCTACTGTTGCCACATACCTGTTCAGGTGGAATGAATGCTACAGGTAAATGACTCATTGCAATCTGCAAAGTTTCCCTCAATAGAAAAAATAAAATAAAATTGAGTTCGAATGAGTTTATATGATTGGACTGAAATTTATGTCCACCCTGATTTGCAAAATAGTTCAGGATTGAAGGAAAGTGTTTGTGAGTATTTTTCAAGTCTTGCCTCAGACTTAATTGGCGTTGTACTAGGGCTTTGATATAAACCTTTTCTGCATAATCTCGCTGTTTAATGTCATTGTCAATCACTTTCTCTTAGGAAAAGCACCTCACCGAAAATTTAAAGTTATTGGGTATATTCAGTATGGTGAGTTGAACATGTTATTTAGAGTAACATAAATACAGATGCAGGCCAAACTTTTCAGATTTGAATTTGTGAATGATTTTGAATACTGTGTTCTCTTTCTTCCTCCTCTAAATATTATTTTCTGTTGGTCTGTTTACACCAAGTGTTTAGTATTTCTACTCACCGCCGTTGCTGGTGCCAGCATTGGGTTCAGAGGAATCTGTAATGCAGAGCAGATATCGATGTAGACATTGCCTTTACTCAGGTATTAACGTTAATCGTTGTCTGAAATCATTCTGCTTGCAAGCTGCTGTTCTAATTTATTGTTAGTCCAAGGACTTTACGGCAGCCTCACACTTCTGACCTGATGCTTTTTCTCATCCCTGAAAATTCACTGCCTTCCTAAAGAGTTATATTTCACAAAAAAGAACAAAAACAAACACACAATGAGAGAAAGACTCATGCAAAATTAATTACAGGCTGCCATCCCTGTAAGGCAGCTTGAGACCCTCTTCGCCTTCCCCTACAAACATCCTTTCCCCCTTTTCTCTATCCTACTTGTTACCTTTGTAGTCACAAAACTCCTTTATCGTCGCTCCCTGAGCAAACCTCCGCATTTCCTTCTTTGGAACAACAATCATCCCAACAAAGCACGCCACAAAAATAACCCGCTCTCCCCAGGCAGGCTTGTGATAATGTAAACAAATACAACTGCTTAAACACAATAGAAGAATGTGCCAGATCCAAAGCATGTCATTGTTCTGAATGTCTGCAGTCAAGGTCATTTACTAATTTGGTAAAATAGGAGATTCCTGGTGATCATTACAGGTCTGGATTTAAATACCATGCTACCTTTAAAAAAGCACACGTAGGCAACATTAGTCTTTGTTTCTGTGGCTGTTCTGAAGACTTCCGTAAAAAGAAGAAAAAACTGTCTTTTTCTGTATTTAATCTGTTGCAATATTTCAGCATAAACTTTTCCTTTTGTAGACACCATGGGGACAGAAGTACTGCTGAGAAGCAGGAAGGATGAAGCAACAACAGTCTGCGCCTTTGTATAGCTTTTTGCCTTTTAATCTGAGACATTGAACTGCCCACGAGGCAAAATATCATCCTCAAACAGAAAGTAAAAAGGAATCTTTTCAATGTTTACATGTTTGTTCTTTTAGTTTAGACTATGCATAATTCTTCATGCTTAGTTTTCTTTTTCACTGAGCCCTTTTTCCTCCAAAAATTCTTCTTGGTCTTTGGTTTCGACTTTTAATGACTAATAGATATTGTGAATATCAGACATAACGTAGAATCCTTAAATAAAACCCTAGGTAACCAATTTATGTCATCTGATTTGTAAATAGCCTTCAGAGATGCAGAACTTTTGCAAAATTTATCAACATGAAAATCAAGGAAGAAGTCATTAAACCTGCAACTATGAAACCCCTGGACACTGGAGAAGCGTCAGAGATGCTGCCCAGGAGGGAGAATCTGTTGACGGGATTGAAGTTACTTATGCAAGACACAAATCTGTCCGTTATGGGGAGGAAGAAAACCACTGACATAAAAACTCAACATATGGATGAAGGCGCTTTAAACTTTTGGCTCAATTTGTAAAACATAATATTTGACAGACTAATCTATGCCAGCTTTTAGACAAAAGATATACGAACAGATAGGACAGAATACATGTTGGACTATTAAATTATAAACATTTTTTGGATATCATTTTGTACTTCACAATTATGATTGACAGATAAGTAAAATTCAGAATGTGGTGTCAGAAATTTAGAAAATTGCAAAAAGGTCACTTTTTGGACACTTATGATTTCACGTTAATCAGCCGTAATTAACTCAATACACTAGGTTTACTCAGCCTCTAACTGATCTCTTAGTTTGGGTCAGTAGGATACAATCATGGGCCAACTGTTGATTGGACAGATGTTCAGAAGAAACTCATTGACATGCTTTACAAGAAAGGTAAGACAAGGTCATTGCTAAAGAAGATGGTTGCTTGGAGTGCTGTATCCAAGCGTATTCGTAAGAAGTTGAAAGGAAGAAAAAGATGTGGGATTATCATGAAAAAATATATGTTCAAGAATTTCCTACATATGTGCTACAGGTGTCTACCTCTGCTGAGGAGGAAAAGAAATGGGCTGTTGCTGAATGGTCCAATTCTCTCTTTTCACATGAAAGTAAAGTTTACGTCTCATTTGGAAATCAAAGTCTAAGACTCTAGAGGACCAGTATTATGTGCATAGAAATGAACAAAATATATATTTTTACTTATCTTATGTAATCTAATTTTCTAACACACCAAATGTTGGGTTTACATCATCTTTCATCAAAATTAAAGTAACGAGGTTTGATTTCACTCTGTGTAATAAATGAACTTAATGAATTCCACAAAATATTTCTTTTTTTATTATAGTCCGATAAATAGCTTCATCTTTAAAGAAAACTAGAAGTGGGGCGTATGAAGTTGCTTGATGTAAGAACAAAGCCTGCAACACACAAGCAGGCAACTGAAGGAAGGCGCTCACTAAAGAACTCGCTTCATTCCAAAGACTTCTAACATCTTGCCTCCAAGGTAATAACAGTACAGTCTTGGTGCTAAGGTAGCATCCTGCTCCTCTAATATCCGACAGTAATCAAAACAGAACAAAAAACAAAAAAAGCTTCACAGTTTCAGCTGATTGTGGCCCCAGCCTCCCACTGCCTGCCTGAAGCTTGGAATGCAGTTCTATCTCACTCTCTAATTTGGCTCCTGTGTGCTGAGAGTGGAGAGGCTATCATTTAGAAAAAGATCTGGGAGTGCTGTGGCAAACACATAAACAAGAAGGGGGGAGAAAGAAAAAACTGGTCTCTGTCAAGATTATGGTGAAGGAGAGGCACAGTGCTGAGAGGGCAAGGGAAGATGAGAAAAACAGCACACTGAAGTAAGTTCGTCTGTAGGAAGCCGAGGAGACATTACATCAATGTTTCTTAAAACTTGGACATCCTTTTTCTGCTTCATAGCAGCTGAAACAAAATGTTTACGAGACTATCTGAGTTGATTCCATATATCTGAAATTGTTACTGTGATACGGCGTTCAAAACTTAGACTGAATAAACATTTTTACCTCTAGTAATGTTAACATTTGGTCATGTTGCATCCACAAACTAGTGTATTTCTAGTCAACCACACTGATTCTGATTCCCGTAAATAAAGATCAGACCAACCAGTTAAGCAGACGCGTAGCCTTGAGGAATCACCTAAATAGTAAGTAATACATTCACAAAACCTAACCCAGGATTTACATGCATGTATCTTTTCTGCACACATTACCGGCAGACTGGAGCTGTTCTGAACTATCCTTATTTATACTAGAGGTGCTCAGAGAATCACGCATGGGAAATGATAAATTGTGTCATAAACAAATCTTTTCCTATGGACTCTCACTTAATCTGTTTTGATCGACATTCCTACTGTGATTTGACTGAGAAAACTTCAGCATTAAAGCCACATTTTGTGTATGTGTCGCCATAAATGATACACGCTGACAGCATATCTGTATAAATATACCCATATGTTGTTTAATATAGCTAGTATTTCAAGTAAATGTAGTTTGTCTTAGTGAATTATTTTGAAAATACAGATGCTGTGCTGATACATTTTCCTGTTTGAATGGTATCATCTTTGTAGACTGACTCCATATTTGCTCCAGCGTCCTGCAAAAAATCCAACTTCTAGGTTATAATTTTGATGGATGACATTGTGGAGGTGCTGTGCATGATGCCACCATGCACAGCCTTGCATTGCAGAGGCAGTGCATGCTCTCTGACCATAATGGGTGTGCATTTAGCTATAGTTACAATGACATGTATTTGAGCCAAACTTATCCATGTGACAAGATGGAGCATACTTTATAATCTGACATTTCAAGGCTGTTAGGGACATTCAAAAACACTTAGGAAGCAAAAGGTGGTTCAGATTTATTCACCCAGGGGGGCTGAGTACAACGGCATGCCACGCTTTTCAGATTTCTATTTCAAAAAATATTAAAAACGATGTATCCTATCCCTTCCACTTCACAATCATGCACTACTTTCTGTTGGTTTAACACTTAGTTGTCAAACTGCAGTCCTTGGAGTCTAGTGTCCTGCAACATCTGGATGCATCTCTGCATCAAGAGACCTGAATCAACTAAGTGGGTCATTAGCAGGACTTCATGCTGAAGAGGTAATTCAGCCATTTGATTAAGGTATGTTGGACACATCGACTCTTGAGGTCGGGAGGTGGACACACCTGGTGAAACATAAAATCCCAATAGAGCACAATGGAGTTTCTACCAACAAAACAGAAAGACTCGGAGATATTTAAGGGGTATTAAGATTTATCCACTGTAGGTCACAGTGCTGAAAACAAAAACTCTAGAATGATTATGAAACCTTTGCTATCTTTAACATTTCATATCAGTTCCAGTCTTCAGGAGGAGAGGAAATGTGCATGTGCTCAAATTTCCACACAGAAGAGGGGGACAGGAAGGAAGAGAGTTGGGCATAAGTCACCCTCATCTGCAGACAAGCAGAAAATTACATCCCCCTACCCTCCATTCATTTATTAGACAAGGGGTAGTTAGCGTTTTGTTGGTCAGCGTTAGTGTTCTGCACAACAACAATGAGTTACAGTGGAAAATCTCTTTAGATCAAGTAAAAGTCTTGTATGAAAGATAGATATTTGAATAGTGGCCGCCTGTTGTTTGACAAGATCCCTGTTTATTTCTCATCATAATCAAAGCTCACCTGTCACACCACCATTAGCAGACTGGAAGCTGACTTTGCTTAATGTTCCAGATGGGACCCTTTGGGTAGAAGAGGATGTTCTCTTTGTCCTATAGCCCCAGGACACCTCAGTGACATTTATTCAACTATCCTTCTTTAACAGTAAAAGAATAGGGTTGGAAAAAAAATCAATGGAGGTCTGGGGACGTCTGTACCTTGCAGAGTCGGTTCCCCAAGATAATTTTTTTCCCTTCATTTTATCCCTAAGCCATGGTTTTGACATGCCGTGCGAACCGGTCTGGAAGATTTGATCTCCAGAAGATCACACAGGTGTCCAGCTGTTCGCAGTCAAACAATGAACATGACCTATCACGATCTCAGCTCAGGAACAGCTAAAAACCATTCACTGCTTACTTCTTACACTGAGCCATGGATATCATCTGATGGGTCCATTTACAGATTAAATCTCCTTCAGTGAATACAAAGTATTTCTATCTCACCAGAGTAAGCTCTGTTTTGTGGGTCTTATTAGGTGCCTGGAGGGCGTTCTGAGAAATAAAGAAAGAAACTATCAAGGCTGGTAGCACTATCTGGCGGAGCTGTATTTCCACAAATGAAGATAATTTTTCAGAAGGAAGGATTGTTACAAATTCAGTTGTCTGGGCTTCCGTAGACTGAATTATTGGATTTACCAACTGACAGTAAATGCTAAGCAAAATTTCACTGCTACATATTATAATTTGGATTGGACTGGGTTTGAATATAATGTATAGTGGAATGACTGAATATACTTTATTGCTATGGACTGGCAAACTGGAGATGGGCACCAGCATCCTTCACAACCTCTGTGAGATAAGCATGTATCATAATGGATGAATCTCCACAGGGAACATTTCCAGTTCAGTACAACCAAAGAACAAAAAACAAACAATCTGAATCTTACTTCGTTGCATTCCCAGCGCATTGGATTGAATTTGTACTAAATTATTGTACCAGACTATTCAGTTTGATAAACCAGTTTATCTGGTAAATGCTCACAGTTTTAAAACTGTTATTAAAGTACAGATTCAAACTTTCACTTGCATATTTTGCAGATACTGCTCAAGCATTGAATACAGAACCAGTAAACACCATAGAATATAAATAAGATGGAGGATCGACAGATGTGTGATACATTTTTTATAATAACTTCACACATATTCTGAACTGGTGAATACTAAAATTCAATTCCACAGTTTTCAAATTTTTTTAAGACTAGTAAACAGACTGAATTAAATGAGAGTAAGAATAATTTCAGCACTTAAACCGGGTGGTCTGTATTGAACCACGTGTATTAAAGAAGTATCAATGCATCTCTCATTGAACTTTACATGGACTAACAGCTTTGGGCCTGGCAAGCCTACTACAAAAATAATCAAAGACATCCCTGGTGAAGCAAAACAGCAGACCTCAACAAGTGCCCAACCAAAAGAACTAATGAGCTGGTAAATGTGGAAAGCAGCCTATTTTCATATGTTAATGTTAAATTTGTAGTGCATGCTTGTGGAAAGAGCTTAACTGCATGAGCTGATTCTCCCAAAACAGGATGAGAGGGGGGGGAAAATAGGATATTTGTGAGAAAGGGAGGTGTGTCAGTATTGGATAGCTGGAGTTTTCTCTTCTTTGAGGTAGAACACTGTCTGACAATCTAAGCCAATTAAAGAGCACTGAGCTGTGACCTGCAGACCATGGAGATGAAAACAAGCCTGTTCAGTAAACACTGTGACTGCCCCCTCTCCACTGTTATCCTCCTGAAAAAGCCAAGACTCTTCATTAATATTCCGGCTTTCTTCTCCTTAAGAAAAGGCCAAGGGGTTGTAGACACTAAGTAGCATTGTGCACCCCTGTGGGTTTGGGTAACCTTGCAGTGGTGGTGGTTGTGGTGGGGTGGCTCCAAGTTAGGTCAGGGTCCTCTAAACACGCTGAAAAGACCCAAGCCTATTACACAACCCTGAGCCATGCTTGACAAGATGAGAAAACAAAAAGCACTTTGAATAAGGAAAAAGAGAACAGGACACCATCTGCTTTGGGGTTAAGCTCCCACTCAGAGGAAAGCAAAGATGATTAGAGGGCAGCAAGCGATGGAAGGAAGAAAAATATGCTGCAGCTGACAATAAATGCAAAAGAAAATTAGAAGAAAATGACCAATGGCATGACATAATAACACACTGACTGCCCCGCGTAAAAAACAAAACAAAAAAAATAAATAAAAATGTTCTAGTTGGCAGTGTCTGTCAATTACTTTTTAAAAAAAAAATCTTTATTATCCCCTACTTCATCCGAAGTAGCGTGAGACAGCCACCACGGTGTGTAAGGAGACAACTGTAGAGATTAAAACAGGAGTCGGAGCACCGAGATACCAGGAGATGAAAGGAATAAGTGAAGAGCTGATTAAGTGAAGGAGTGAACGAAGAAGACAACACAAAAATAGACATGGAAGGGAATAATGCAAAAGAGGCCTCCCTGTGTGTGACCTACATACCTGCTAAACCTGCTGTCAGTGGTGGCCTGCTCTGCTCTCATCACTCACTGAAATACTTTACATAATCTTTAGACTCCCCCTGCGCTGCTAGAGGGTCCGCTGCAGGCAGCTGCCCGCTGCAGTTTTCAATACCTTTTGTGGTTTCTTACATGAAGGCAGAGACTGTCTTGCTGGGGAGCAGTGAATCTGGCACTAGACGACGTGGCTAACCACAGTGATAGATTAAAATGGGACGCTCCACTGCAGGGGTACGATGACGAGCAGCGTGTTTGCTGGTTTTAGGTGTTGTGTTTATGTCTTTTTTGTAAAGACACCTCAAGGTTTTCTGCATTAGATCATAGATTGGACTGGTCAATATAATCAAAAAGCAAGTCTACACTGTAGAGAAAACAAAAACCCAAGAAAAGCATCTATCTGTCAGTGAAAGGTCAGCTAGAGACGGATTGACCCAACAAAAACACTGAGTGAATATTTCTCTAGTGAAGTTTGAAACCGAGACAGACAGCTTTCTTTGTATAATTAATACATCTCATGGAAATTATTTTTAAACAGTTTCTAAATCTATTTTTAACAATATGAATTTATTGACCAATCAATATATATAATACACCACACAGAACTAAACTCCATACGCTCTTGACATGATGGGGATTGGTTTTTAAGCAAACTAGTTTTTATGTAAAAACAAACCACTTCTCTCCTTTAAGATTTTTTTCCATCTTTAACATGATATATGTCCTCCACAATTCACCTGAAACTACAAAAACCTGGAAAATACATAAAGAAACGGCAAAAACCAGGCTACATAAGCTAATACTTTGTTGAAGCACATACAAGTCAGCTTAATCTAAATCAAAAGTTTGCAGAGAGGTTACTAAGGATCTCTTTTACAAAATATTATTGATAAAAGAAAACCAACATATGGCATAATGAATACAGGTATTAATAACTGGATGGAAAAATATTTCTATTTCTGAAAGAAACTGTAATTCATTAACAAAACTAATTAGTTTCATTGCTAAAACAGCTGCTGTGCCAAATGCACCTTTTCTCAGTAAAATGTCAATGTTATTGAGATGCATATTATAAATTTCATTGCTTCCAGGAGCTAGATAGAGTTCTCACTATAGGTAGAAAGACATTATCACTGGTTGACTATTGCATATTACATGTTTTCCTCATATTATGCAACTCTAATATTAATGCATTGAGGTGGGATTCATTGTAAATTGGGTGTACAGTATATAAATAAATGGAATTAAAATAAGTATCTGTTAGAAAGATGAAAACGGATTTCATTTCATTTTCTGCTTCTCAATGAATCCAAGCAAATACATAAATCACATAAATCATTTCTTCACTGTAGAAAAATAAAGTTTTTGATTTCCTGAGCTAGAATTCAGAGCTAATACAGTACATAGAAAATCTAAATTATTTATTGAATAACTGACTGAAACCTTTGTAACACAGCATTCATATGTTACCAGGTGAAGCTTTTTGTAAAATGCTAAAATAATCAAAAGATGTTTAGGGAAAATGCTCCTTTTAGAGTGTGAGGACTTAAGAAGCAAGGTATTTGCAAGTAAGCATGGGATGTGCAGTTAGTTTAAGTGGCTTATATGACCAAATCATTCCAATGGCTAGAACTGATCATAGAAATGAGCAGCAGATCCCAGAGGCTGTGGAAAAAGGCTTCAGAAACAGTCCAGCATCTCACAGCACATATACATGGAACGCTGTAATGTTATGATAGTGATGCTTAAGAGCAACTTAAAGGCCATTTATCTGCCACAGTGAAGTAGTAAACCTTCCAGTCGACATAAGCTAACAATATCCGTTTAAATATTAGCTTCACAGCAATAGCCAGCTCAATGGTGGTGACTTTTTGTATCGAGTTTCAAATGTTAGTATTGTGAAAACCCTAGTATACCACACTAACTTACCACATTACATTGTGGACAATTAGAGGAAACTGGGGAAATACAATAAATTGTTGTGTATATGAAATATGGTAATTCAAGAGGTTAAGGATTAAAAAATCCAGTCTTCCATGTCTGGGTCTCGTAGAAGTGTTGTATCTCAACTGTAGCTCTAGTGGCTCAAGCATTAAATCATCCTCAGGCAAGCCAAACAGAGATCACGCATCACTCGAATAAATGTTTTATTCATTTGGGTTTGGTTTGTTAGGATGTCCGTGTACCTTGTTAAAATCTATCCTGGTGTAGTAACTTCTCTGGTCAGAAATTTAAACCCTTTTTGGGGAATATTTCTGGTACACAGGTAATGTTTAGGCCTAAAGTTTATATTAGGCTGCATAAAATAACCCAAAAGAAATGCATCACTCTAATAAGGATATCTATGCAGGCGTGTGTCTGTGTAAGATATTCCAGACCTTTCAAAAGCCCATTTGTTACTGGCTGACAAATTCTGCCTGTGCATAGAATTGATTCATTTGTAAATCAAACAGTGGGTAGAGACAGTGGAAGAGAGCTGATCAAAAGAGGAGCTTCAAAGCAGAACAGAAAACTGTGTCCCTTGCAGCCTGTTAGATGCAGCCCCGTTTCTTTGAAGCCAGATTCTGGGCCAGAGGTGACCGGCGTAATGGACGGCAAATGCATTGTTGGTCTAGTCTTAGCAGTAAAGAGGACCACAGTCCAGTGTTTCTCATCAAAAGAGCCACATTACAAGATGGGGATGGAGGGTGCCTCTGCATTAATGCATGAATTGCATAGCAAACAAACAAATTAAGTAACAAACAAAACAGCCTAAATTTTAGCCTAACATCACTGTCAGTCACTGCTGCCAGTTACTGAATAGTCACTATAGCAACAAAAAGCCTGCCGCATGCATATTTATGACTAGTTTTTAGAAATAAGTGGCTGTGCTGCTTGGAGCGTTCCTTTGGAATTTGTTTTTTTAAACTACAGGATAAATATAGGACGTAGATTACTAATAACTATACTATGCTGTACTCTTACTAATTCGATACAAAAGCCTTGTCCTCATCCAATGCAAATATATGATAGTAATAGAAACGTATTTGTGCAGTTCTAAGCTGGAGTTGCAGATGACACAAATTGAAATAAGCAAATTTTCATTGTAAATATTTTTTTAAATTATTAGTTAACATTTGCATCATTGTTTATATGATACATGCACATTATACATATATTTTAAGAATTTCTTCATGTTGATGTTAGTGTTTACCAAACAGAATCTGTGGTTTTTAGACCAAGTGAGTTTGCTAATGCTGCCATAGTCTTTAAATCAGGTATTGGTGCTTTTAGCAGTGCGTACACTGCTAAAAGCACACTGCTTAGTTCTTAGTACTGCTAAAAAAATCCAATCAGCAACCCCATAAAACCTGTCAGCAGAGGGAAGCATGAATTGCTGTAAACTTTCCTGATAGATGGCTCTGCTGACTTTAGACTTGATAAAACACTGGACCGACAGTAGAAATGACGTCTCTCCTTATCAACGCCGACTGTGGAAACTTCACCTTGAAAAACTTGGATTTTGTGCCTCTAAGGAAGACTTTGGATTATTGAGCAACAGTGAAGTCTTTTTCTTTTGTTCAGCGAAGGTAAGTGACAGTTGTAGCCTGCAACACCCTGAATATGTCCGATTGTGGTGACTCTTGAAGATCTGACTCTAGCTGCAGGTCACACTGCAATAATCTTCTCAAAACTCTTGAATGGGTCTTGTTTTATAATCCCATCAAGGCTGCAGTTGTATACCTGCGCAGAATCATTTTTCCACATTTGTGGAAAAATGTCCACAATTTTATTTATCACAGAGCCAACAGGAGACAGGATCAGTTTGGTTCGCCTTGATTTGAAATTACCAACATAGTTTAAAAGAAGACACTAAATGGAGTTTAAGACAGAGAGGAAAGACCAAATGCAATTCAGCGATAAAAGCTGCTTAATAGGGATAATGATAAGACTGTGGGCATCCACTCATGGCACTCAGGCACTGAGCTTCAGCTAAGCTCTGACTGCTACAGCTACCATTACTCAACTCTCAGCGTCTGTTTAAAAAGCAAAGGCCAACGTCCAGTGGCAAAACATGACTCCCTCAAGAGTCATGTAGCGTTACAGTATGAAGTTTTATGCCAAAAGTTAATTGTGTGCTGACAAGTCACTACAGGAAAGTGTTAATTTCCTATTAGAATCAGATTTACATCACCAACACCCGTCGTTCACAAAGTGCTCACACAAAAGACCACAAAACAACCAATTAAGTAAATGCTGAAATCCTTTTTGCTTCTGCAGATGAGGAAACATAAACGCTTAGTGCATTTCAGCATCAAATTCTGGGCCAAACATACCAATGAGTTCTGAAGGATTAATTATTCATGTTGGTAAAAAAGGTAAGAAACTTCAACTGGATTTACAATGGATTACTTAGAAATTTCACTTTGTTCCTGATGCTTTAGCAGCAAAGAGGAAACACAAAGTGACATTATGTCATCATAGTTTGTTCAAACTGCCTGTGGCAAACCTGCTGAGGAAGAGCTCACTGTGCTCTCACACTTAAACTGGTCCTCTGGGGATGCCAAATACCTAAAATCAATAATACGATACAAGAAAAAAAAGAATGGAACCAATTCCCAGGAATGCTATTAAAAGGAAATTCTCGCACCTCTAGTAAAACGTACTTCTGCTTGTGGATCTTAGAGGGTAAAGAGATTTGCGTGCCGATGGAAGTGATCCCTGTGGCACGAGTGGAGGCAGTTGGACTTTCTGCTTGAATCTTCTCTTTCAGTCAGCTCTAATACAGAGGGGTTGTGGCACAGTTACAGTGCTGAATAAAACAGATGTTAGGGACCTGCTCAGAGCATTTCCAAATGTTTGGTACCGGATTCCCTGACTAAACTCAGTTCCCAACCAGTTGTAAGTTTGCAGTTTGTCTTTTAGTGCTAGCTGCACCCTGAGCAAGCCTTGCTGATGCATTTGTGGCTTTCACAGCTGCATTAAAAGAACTTACAATATTTATATTAATTTTTATCTTTAAAAAGAAACAGAAAAATTGTACAATATCAAGTAAGTTTACAAATGAGAAGTTTTCTGTAAGTTTTTTTAAGGTAAGAGTTTAGTCATGAACTACTTGTATCAAAAAGTGTGTATAAAAACCAGAACATGCTCAACGTAAAAACATAATCAGTATGAGAATTAAAAGCTGCTAAATCATAATTGTCTTCTGAAACTTATGGCTGTCTTTCAAAAGCTGATACTGAGACAAAAATAACGTGTTGGTGCCAGATGGGTTGGTCTGAGCATTTCAGCACCTGACACAACCATTGGGTTTGCAGACAATGTTTAAAAAAAAAAAATCAGTTGATAGCCTTTATATGAACAATAGAGTTAATGTTGATGCAGGGAAAAAGTAGACAGAGTACTTGGCAAAAGCAGCTCAAATACCCACTTGTTACAACCAAGGCATGCAGAATGTCATCTTTAAGCACACACCAGCCTTGAGGAAGATGGGCAGCAGGAGTAGAATATCAAGCAGGGTGACAATCTCATCAGCTAAAAACTGAAAACCAGGGCTACATTTCACACAGCCTCAGCCAATCTGGACAAAAATGGTTTGGAAAAAAACATTGACTGGTCTTGATTTCAGCTGCAAGATTCAGATCAAGTTTAAGAATTCAGTGTAAACATGAAAATGTGGGAGATGAGTGTTTAAAAAACACTCATAGATTTTAGAGAAGGAGGGAAATGGGAATATATGCTGTATGTAGAGAGGAAAAACTTATAGGACATTAATACTGCATGCGCAACATTGATTACCAGAACAAGGGCAAAGTGTATTTAATATACAGCTCTGGAAAAAATGAAGAGCCCACTGCACTGAACTCCTTTGAAAACCTCATGGTTATTCCACCAAATATTAATTTCTGAACTCTTTCTGAGTGAAAACATTAGTATTGTTGTTTCGAAATGAATATCAACTTGTTTTGTTTGCATTATTTGAGATCTGAAAGCAGTGCATCTTTTTTGTTATTTTGACCATTTCTCATTTTCTGCAAATAAAAACTAGATTATTGCTTGGAATTTCTAAGGCATGTTGTCAGTAGTTAATAGAATAAGAGAACAATGTTCATTTTACTCAAACATATACCTATAAAAAATAAAATCAGAGATACTGATCATTTTGGAGGCCTCTTAAATGTTTCCAGAGCTGCCTATATGTGTAGTTCAATATGAAGAAGACAAGTCTAAATAAATAAGAACTCTAAATGATAATACAGCTACTCTTATAAAAAGTCTTGTCATGTTTGTCCAATGTCTGGTATTCCAGTAATTTTGCCATTCAAGTGTAATGACGTTTTGATGCCAGTGACAAGGACAGAAAAACTGTATTGTTCACAAGGTGACTTTGGATTGTTTGTTTTGATGGTGGATATTGAAAATCTGACAGCAATTTTGTCATTTAATAAATATAGCGGCTTTTTTATAGTGTAGTTTTTGTCTTTATGTGCTGTTTTAATGATTAAGAGTCTGGCTTGCACCTGACCACCATTCTACAACAAATGTTCTCTCAGCAGCTTTAAAGGATCTGCTTTTATCTTGCAGAGAACCTGCTCCGGGGAGAAGCTTGATCAAAGGTAGGAGGAACAGGGAGTGCTCAGATCTTCAAGATAAGAGGACAAAAAAATCTCTGCAACATCCCTACTGTTTTTGTCAGATTTATTATAGGTTGTCTAGCTACATAATAACTGACCAGCAGTCTAATTTACCATCGACAAGTAATCATGAAGATGTAAATGCTTTACACTTGAAACCCCTGCCAAAGGTTTTTTTGCAGGAAAGGACCATGAGGTATACAGATATGATTATACAGAATCACATTTGTGTGCAGCCATCGAGTCTTATCTTTGAAACTAAGACAAATGCTATCGATTCTCCCAAGAGAATCTCACTGCATGAAGGAAAAAACAATATCTGCTCACTACTCAGATTTATTTATTCCTATCTTTAGGCGGTCTCATTTTAATTTATGGGTGTTTCACTGAGCTCAGTGAAGCGGCTGCCCACTCTTGCAAACCATCAGAATGAGGCAAACACAATAACAGTGTAGCTCCCGTTTTCATTTTAAAGTATGCCATGAATATTCATACATATAGGCTGTCTGGATTCTGATTCAATTTAGGGAGCCTTTTATAATATCCCCACTATCAAGCACAGAATCTCACAGCATTTGCAGAGCGATATTTTATTCACATGCTGCAAATAGTTGAGAATGCAGCATGACTCAAAATATAAAATGTCCCCTCCTCCTCCTCTTCACATATCTTTATTTTTCAGTCATTCTCGTTAAAAGAAAACTGGAATTTATTTAATATAAATAATTTGCTATCTTGTTTTTGCCGCATGCCGAATTAAAACACTGGGTTGAATAAATGCTTGGAATTAACTGCATATTTATTTGATGAAAAACCTGCTAAGTAAACAACAGATGGCATTGGTTTGGTAATAAGAGCTGATGAAACATCAGCAAATGACCTAAACACAATCCTACACTTTTTTTGTTGATATGAGGGAGTGTGTGCAAAATGAGCAAATTATTACATTAACACATTATACTGATGATAGCAGTGAAAATGAATAAAACATAAATGTGTCTTATTTAGCTTTGTGTTATTTAGCGTGACTGAGTTGGGGCTGAGATATTTAGCTGTGATACACACTGAGCTGCGTGAAAAAAGCAGAGTGTCAGCAGACAATGCTGACGACGGTGGATAGAAATGTGCAAAATCAAAAAGTGAGGAAGGTACTTTAGAAGCCAGTAGACGTTACCATCACCATCTACTAGTGGGATTTTAGGTGAAAAACCAAGGGTGCATAAATGTGATGTATGCAGTATGAAGTGGTGGTCAGATACTTTTACCCATAATATATAAGAATGAATCATTGCATTTTACTCAGTCCTCTTTACACCTCTTAATTAAATCGAAAGTGAACCAAACATAATGTTTCTGTATTAATACAAATATTCTGTGAAAACTTCAGATCAAAAAATATATACATATACTGATCATAAAGAATGTAGCAGTCTCTGGATGCATTTTGGCAAAAGAAATCTAATCTATAAGCATGTTAATCTGGAGATAAAAAGAAAGTACATCCTTTTTAAATATGCTTGTCAACTAGGCCATAAAATGATCTAATAATTGGTAGGTTTTAAATCTAGGGAAGTTTAATTGACTAATAAAAGAAAATTTCTCAACAAAAAACTTCTGAAACAACTTCACTGGTTTCACAGGAATTAAGTTTGAAATGAGCTCCAATAAGCTGCTAATCAAATAACTTAATTAAACGGTTGATGAGCCAGAGTGTAGACCTTGTTAAAAGGTTCATGTTTGGGAAGCTAGCTGCTCTACAACATTCAGGTTTGTTTCAGCACACAGCCAGAAAAGATTGGTATTAATGAGTTCAGAGAAACGTGTTGCTCCCTATTACTCCAAGAAAGATTATTTTGCAGAGAAGAAATCTGTTAGTTTTTTTCCTCAACATCTGCTGAATTACCCAAAACTGACGGTTTCTGAAGGTTTAACTTGAGGTCAAACTGAGCAATCCTCCAGAAAAAATTACAAAACAACCCTCACATCCACATCTCTGACTCCACAGGCCTCTATTCCCAAGTTATGTTTTAAAGGTTCATGACTACAATTAGGAAAAGGCTTGAATAGCTTGTTTGGAAAGACTGCCTGGAGGAAGCATCTTCCCTCTACTTACTTTAAAGCATCAAATATACAGGACAAAGACACAGGAAACTCAGTTTTCAAGATGAAGTAATAATGAAGTCTATAAAACGCCACAATGTGCCCACACAGCCTGTCAAACGTAACAAAAAAGACATTTAAGAAATGCAATCGGCGCATAGCTCCATGTGAAATGAGTCAGATTTTCACGCGCCAGTGATTACATACCCCTTCTTCATGCTTTGTCAAACAACAACTTTATATATTTTTGACTTGGCTGAATATAAATGAAGCCTCAATACAAGGCTTAACATCTGATGTTACACTACATATTTTCTTATCGGATCTGTCGTGTTTTCAACCAGCTCTGCCTCTAAATTAAATTTGGTCTTGGCCCACCTCAGAGTTTAAGTCTTTGGGATCAAATAAGCTGGATTTATGCTACCTGTACACATTCAAAAGAGTTATTTAAAGAGGTAAGCCATTAACTGCTTACAGCTTTTTAACAGAACCTCACATAAAAAATTTTAACTGCCTCTTTTGAAAATTGTTTAGGACGGAGGGGGAATGTTGTGAGGGTTTTCGGAAACATCTACACCCAGTCCTTCAATCGCCACAGTCCGGGACAAATTTATTCTTCATCCAGAATCCTTTTGTTGGCATAAAAAAGTATAGCTAATTAATATTAAGTCCTTAACGATTGTCATTCATGACGTGAATGATCTCAGTAACGTCACAAACTGTTTGATTTACTATTAATTTTTCCCGTCACTGCGAGGCATTTTATTACTGCTCCCAAAGAGGCAGATTTAACTTCCACAGTCATGTGTAGGCAGCCTGATTACAGTTATTATTTTTAATAAAAGGTATTGGCTCTGGGATCAGTTGGTCTTGTCTTGTGAATAGCTGGTTGTGCACGGCTAAGCTGTTCTCCATCGGGCTGCATGAGATTTAATATCTGAAACAGTTTAGGCAGAAGTCTGGCCGAGGCCCCTACTTTTCTATACAAAATGCAATCTGCCTCCAATCAGAACTGACACTACTGTTTACTGCCTGACAGTCCTGCCAAACAGTACACAGCCCATGGTATGCAAGACAGTGACAGATAGTGGCAGGCTCAGCGAAGACAGTCAACAGGCTGGAGTGAAGCTTTTCAGGGAAGGAAAGTTTGTAGTGTGGGTAGGAGATATTCTGCTGGCTTTTCACAGAGGATGGAGAAGGCTATCTCATCTCCATCAGGAGCACTCACTCTCTCCACAAATTAATTGAATGTCAGTCAAAGGGAAAGTGAAACGGAGGTGAGAAAGTGACTCAAACCTTTGTGTTAGAGTAAAAAATGGAAGATGGGCAGCCGGTGTTTAAAATTCAAACCTTTAAATGCTTAGGAGAATACTCTCAAGAAGTGAGGAGCCACCAAAGATTGGAGGTAAATAAAGACGGATGTGTGGTCAGAAGTATAAAAGTCCACTAAAAAGAGATGCTCATATACCAAAAGCAGACTTTCAAGAGTCTGGTTAAATAAACACCAGCTGCAAAGGAACCTTGCCAGATGAGAGATTCATTAAGAGCCCCTTTCTGATCCAAATTACATGCTGTTTTTTAAAAATCTTTCTCAATAATTTCACCTTTCTACTTTGTTGGATCCAGTCCTGAATGAAATCATTGGTAATATTCCACAGTAATGGCATAAAATTGCTACCTGGACATCTTTAATGCTCACTGTTTGAGTTTGTGGCAAAGACAAGTAACCTCTATGAAATTTGGCTACACCCACAACACTTTTCAGGGAACTTGATGTCAGAAGACATTAAATATGATCAGCTTTAAAAAAAAAAAACACTAGCCCAGGTTTCATTTCATGCTGCTGTGCTGCATTAATATTGTACACTCAAAACCAATAATATCCATGCAAGGGGGAAAAACAATATTACTTAATATGCTTAATCAAGTAGGCAGAGTTTCCCCCATAAAAGTGACTTCATCAATTAAAATATTATTTCTTTAATAGCAGTAAAAAAAAAAATCATAAAAAGGAAAATGCCACTTTGACAGAGTGAAAAATTATTTGCTACCTGGTATATTTTTGTGTGTTTTATATTTTCTTACATTTATGATTTTCAATGACATTTCATAACGTGCATGAGTTATCTCACTGCATCTCATTTATTATGGAAGACAAGTTATCCAAACAACCTGACCCACATAGCGTCACATAGAAAATAAATTCTATGTGACATTATTCTACTTAACCAAAAGATGAGCTTATTTGACGTTCTTTTAAACATCTTTAGAGATCAGTGTGAACAACACTTTTTAATAGTTTAGATTATTAGTGCAGTTTGTTGATTTGCTGCTTCCAGCATCTCCACCATGGCTGTTTCCTGAAATGTGTTTTGCCACTTCAGGCTCCCAGGAGTGTTTTGTACCTCCCGCGGCAAGTGATATAAGAGTGGTGAAATAGAGCCAGACTGATTTCAAAGGAAAAATAGTGCAACTTACAACTTAAAAAAATCCACCAACCAGAGATCAAATAGATCAGCTTAGAAAAGAAAATCACCCAAATAAAGACTCATTTAAACTATTTATTAGTTTATATAAGATCAGATCAGTTGAAAAAAAAATTGGACCTTACCTTCAACCTCCATGTTGGTATCTGGTGGGTTGTTTTCTTTCTCTGGGACAGGTTGCTCTTGTTCTGATGGAAACAAAGGAATGTGTTTAATTTGTTACAAATTAAACAAATTGAACACATTTTAACGCAAACAGTTTAACCGTCTGTTTGCGTTAATAGTGAAAATAAATAAAAGCAAATGATCAGCTGTACCAAAGCTTGAGTAAGAAATATACCTTTGTTATCCTCCTTTTCTTTGCTGGTATCCTGTTCTTTATTGTCATCTTCCTCGTTGTTGGTGACCATTTTGCTTTCTTCTTCACACTTCTCATGCTCATCGTTATTCTGTGGTTGGTCTGACTCCATTTTGTTTGAAATGTTATCCTCATCTTCAAATAATTAGAAATCAAATGATAGGAAGAGAGTGTTGAATGATTAACTGGAGCATTTGAGTGTCACATATAACAGTTTTTAATGAGTGGCAGAAACATAACCTCATAATGCATTACTGCTGATAAAAATCTTTGAAACATTTATACAGTAACACTTTGGTCTTTCTTTTTGCTGAAATGGAGTTTGATAGATGACAGGAAAAGACTGTCAAGACTAAAAAAAGACAAAATCTGGAGAAATATTGGCAGCTGAATTAGATATTTCAAAATGTAACATTTTTACATTCATTATTGCAATACAGGTGGTAGTGTAAAAATAAAAAAAGTATTAAAATGTGGAGAAAAAGCAAAAGCTATTAATGAGACAAAAAAGTTGAACAAGTTCAAGGGGTGTCATTACCTTTGTAAAGCACTGTGCTGTATAGAGCAATTTCTGTTAAATTATCCTGCTGGTCTTTTTTGCTCTTAACTCCCTGTTTGTGTCTCATGAGAAGGTAATTACACATACAAGATATTGGATAGCATCCCAGGGCAGCATTTGCTAGAACTTGCTCACAGAATGACTCCAAAATTCATGCAGAGAGAGGCTCTATCTGTCAAATCACTGTCAATGGCATGGGATTTGAATAAAACAAAAACAGAAGAGAGATGAGGCGCTGCTCGCTGCCAGTATGCAAATGCCGAATCTTAATTATATACCAGCAGCACAGAGGATATTCGAAAAAGAGAAACGGTTCTGGCTCAAAGTTAATGGCTGCCAATGTGCCAAAAGAAAATGCACAGATACACTTATATACCTTCTACCCGCACAGCTCAAGAAATAACATCTGAGCTCTGGGATGCTCCACACTGATGTATTTGGAGATTTGCATTATAATCGCACTGCTATAGCTCCATTTTAAACAAAATGTCCATGCAATACCTTTACACTTTAAGCTTAAAAGAAAAACCAAAGCTGAATTTCATCTTCCGAAAGAGATACGAAGCAGTTCAACATGCTAATTTAGGATGTGGTGGTTAGTGAGGTGGAAATCTATACTTAAGATGATCACATCTAATCAAAGCCAGTGTTTGTCCTGGAGATTGGACTCTAAACTAAACCATACCTTGACTCTGCATTTCTTCATCTACTGGTTCTGAAAGACAGACAAGGAATTCAAATAAGGGGAAAACATTCAGGTTCAGCACCGAAGCAGAGAGTCGAAATGATTCGACTTTCCATATCACCTCAAAAAGCCTTTTTTATTCCAACTCTTTGTACAGCTTTGTCTTTGTACTGCAGTATGAGAGCAATGGAACCACAAAGACATGCATAAATTAAGAGACAAAAAAAAGAGAAAGAATGTCACTTCTAAAGCCATACATAATTGAAGGATTTCTTTGTTCCAAGCAAGTGTGATAAGAGTTTTTCTTGTGTGTCGAAAAGGAAGGAAAGGCTGAGCAGAGATGAATAAAAAATTCAATTTTTTGATGACAAATGCATCAAGAAGCATTGGTGAAGCAGAGAGATTGAGAACATGTTTTAATGGTCTGCTTTACCATCGTTCTCCTCTTCGTCACGAGCTTCCTCTTTACCTAGAAAAGAAGGGGAAGGAGCTGTCATACAAACATAAGCATGAATGTGAAAAATGCCAGCTATTCATATCAGGAAAACAAAGCAACGAGTCACACTAATCATCAGTGTTCATCTTCTCTCTGCAAAGGACTCATTTCAGTAGAGTTGACATCACATTTTGCAAAGTGCTTAACAAAGAAAGTTTGTTTTATCAGTCCGGGGCATTTTCTCTATGCTTTAGGGTGAAGTACACCTGCAAGGCAGGGTACGAAAACTCTGGAAATTGTTAAATCTGGAAGCTTTTTATGGGAATTTATGGTACTAAATCAGAATTTAAAGCATTGAGGGTTGGCCCTTATCAAGGATTTCAAATGAAGTTTGGGATGTATTTTTTTAGTATAGCCTTGATTAAAACAACTAGATTTCAAGAAGTGTCAAGTGCAAAGAGGTTGCTTAATCAGAAACTCCAACAAGCCAAAGACATGTTCAGAGGAGCTCAGGTGATAAAATCTTTTGACAAGACAACTTGGTTTTGACATCTAGAAATCTCGTCTTTATGGAACAGCAGCAACAGAAAAGTCATTTTCAGGGGACAAATTAAATATGTGAAAAAGGTGGTCTGGTCAGATGACACTAAAACACACCATCTCTACTGTGAAATTTGATGATGGCAGCATCATGCTGTGGGGATGCTCTTGATCAGTATAAACAATAACAAGAATTTGGCAAGTGTTACATAAATAATAATTTTGAAAGAAAACCTTTCAGAGGCACCAAGACTTAAAGTTAGGGGCGGAAGTTCATTTTCAACAACTCTAACCATGCAACCAGAGCCTAGTTAAAGTCCAGTCAGATATGCTCTGTATCCAATCTGACTGAGCTTGAGATATTTTTTTAAAAAAGAGAGAGAAAACCTTCAGTATCTAGATGTAGATGGAGACATAAACCAAAACTGGAAACTTGAAATTGTCCCAAATGTTGGTTCTACAAAGTATTGACTCTGGAGGACTGAATAAATATACAGGACACGCTTATTTCTTTATTTTTGAGAATAAAATAAAGACCGAATGTGAAAAAGTTGAAGGGATATGAATAATTTTGCATGGTCCTGCATGCTATCAGTGTAAAGCAGTTACAGTAATGATGATGATGATGATGATGATGATGATGATGATAGGTCTCCACCCTTTGAAAAATAAAATAAAGCTGTATAGTTAATGGATCATGTTACAAGTTTTATGACTCACCATATACCACTTGATTTAGATTTAGTCGCGTAGTTTACATGCATATCATCATCACTCTTAAAGTCACATCGCTATCTCCCTATGTTAAACAGCTTATAATAATATGACAGCATAAAAGGCAAAATATGCATATACATTTTTATAAGACATTAATCTGCCATCATATCTGTCACTCTCATCCTCCATGTCTCTCCTTGCTTTCTCTTGCACTTTCCCATTTATGTACACACATAAACCAATGACATTTGGAACAAATTGAGTAAATGAAAGCCATGACACCAATAAGAGAACATGCTTCACAATGGCTATTGTGCAGCTTCTATAATTGCTTTTTTAACAAGCTGCAGCAAGAGGCCATTTTTTCATATCTATGCAATTTTGCAATGCACTCAGAACAATAAAAATGCCAACCTCTATTAAATGGGGGAAAAGGCCAGTCCTACCACTGCCACATGTTTGTCCCAAGAACCTCTGTCCATCACGCAGAATGCCGGTGACACACAGATGGCGGCGCTTTGTATTAATCATGACTGGCATTTTGAGATGGACAGGAGGCTGAATAGAGTACTTCACCAGGAAGAACTGTGTCAGAATAATACTTCCCAAGCCTCGAAAACATCCTAAACCTTTCCTCTGTGTTTAAAAAAAGGTATTGATGACTTTCTAAAGTGATCTTTATTAACCATATATCAGATACGACAAAGTACCAAAAGTAATTTCCTCCATGTTATTTGATCATTTGTGTTTGGCTTATTGAATGGAACAGTATTCTATTTGGGACAGAGGATGCAAAGGGACAGATTGTGGATAGACGACACACACACCCCCGTACGACTCCTAACAGAGGAGATTCTCTGCTGGGTTGATGTGATTTATAATGGCTCCAAGTTGGGATCAATTAGACTGCTGTCTCTCCTCACAAAATGAAACCCCAGATCTGCACAGGAAGAATGACGCCAACCTGAACGTCCCAAACAGCAGGTGGCAGCATCGTCACAGCTTTCTTTACCGGTGTGCCCCATATGATACTGTCACAGCTGAGAATCAGTTTCTGACATACTTCACAGAGAAGGCTTCAGCAAACACCACAACATTTCCAGTGTCAATACGTCCATGAAACTCGTTTTGAGAAATGTAGGAACAAAAAAGCAATTTCAGCCACTCTGCTGCATTTTTGTATACAAAACAAGAAGGCTGGGGTGTATTTCTGAGAAAAAAAGAGACAAATCGTACTCACTCTGAATGACTTATTTATGTTAACATAAAAGCCAGCAAGATTACAAGGATGTTAATAATTTAGGTCCCAACATGCAACATACCTCGTGTGTCCTACTTCCGTGACCACTGACAAAAGTAATGAAGATACTTTCAAGGAAGTTAGTGGTGTTTATATTCAGCAAACGACAAATATTATATCCCCATAAACACATACAGTGCTGTAACAAAAGTGTTTCCCCTTCTAGACTTCTTCTACTTTTCTATCTCATGTTTCAGAGAAAAAAAACCAAATAGCAAAACAATGAAATTATCATTACCTTTATAAAGGTAAAACAGGAATTGCCTAACAAACCTAGTAAATTGTTGCGGCAACCTTATAGCAAGAAAAGTTTGCAATAATCAGCAATGAGCCTTTTACATCGCTGTGAAGGAATTATTTTCCAGTTCTCTTTGAAGAATTGCTTTGTTCCAGTCAAACTGGACTGGTTTGGTGTGCGGTCGCTGATTTTCTAAAGCCCTCCAGCCCTCTAGAGGTGGAGCTGCTGGCGGGCTTTAGATAATTGCTCTGCTGCATAACAAAAGTGTGCTTCAGTTGAAGGTGATGAGCTGATGGGTCCAAAGCACATTTTCATGAAGTCTTGGTGATCATCAACATGTTTTGTGGCAAATAAGGGATGGGCTTTGTGTTTTTGGTGAGCAATGTTTTTTGTCTAAGAACTCTCCATGTTCTTTTTCTTTTTCCAAAATATTGCCTGAGACAGTTGGATGTGCAATGCTTTGGATGCTGTTCTACATTCTTTCATTACCTCCTGGATGATTTGTTAATGTACTTTTGATCTAAATATGGTAGCCTGCCAAACGTTAACCATTGTTCTCTCTACTGGCAGACAATGACTTTCTCTGTGGTTCAACAAAAATCTTAGAAATTACTTTTGAATCCCGTTCATGAAGTTTGATATATGTATTAGGAACACAGAATAACACATTACATTTTGTCAATCTTTTCACCCACTTCATGCTGACAAAGAAGTTTTACTTAAGTGAATTTTAATTTTAGGTTGGTTTGCAGGGTTTGTTATTTACTTCAAACTGCGTCAGGGACAAAACATTTTTTGGAAAGCTTTTATCTTACTTCAGGTGCTATTTGAGTTTTTTCTTAATTTTAGTTTAGCAGCAAACTTTCCCGAGTGTGTCGAGTGAAACATAATTTAGGTTTACAAAATTAAAGTAAACTCATGCAAGAGGTGTGAATATGCATTTTGTTTTTTATAGCTTTTTTCCTTAATAACATTAATTATTAGAAAAATGCATTTTATATATTCTTGTACAATATTAGAATATATTCTATTATTTGACAGAATAATAAAAAAATCAGTAAGAAGTCTAATACTTTCTCACAGCACTTTGCACATGCTCATCAAATAGGCTCAGAGTTCCACCCCATAGCCTTGTCTGTTGTTTCTTTGATTATATCCACTGAAGCAAAAGACAAAAAGGAGAGAGACCTTAAAAAATTTATGAGACATGTAAAGGGGAGAAAAAAAGCTCTGGGATGACCCACAGCGATCATTCTGAGACCTTCAGCATGTGAAATCTGTGTGTGCAAGCAAAGTGCAAGTTCGTTTGCGAGCAACGTTTGACAGGCAGCCACAGTGTAAAAGATGGCATCCCATAGAGAGGCTGGCTGTCAGTCCACACAGTGTTATTAATCTACATATCTGTCCACACCCGCACAGAGATGTACCATCTTTCACCATCAACCTCCTCGCTCCCCCTCAGGTTATTCTCAGTATGCAGCCAATGCCAGGCATTGATTTCTGGCTCAGTTTTCACATTTTACTGTGGCTTGCCCTGTGACATCAACTAATCTTACTAATTCCAACCTGATATCAGATAATAGACACTGCGAGGTGTTCTCAAAGAGCTTATATTTCACCTTAGACCTCTGTGCCAGCACTTGGCTCAGCGGGTGGGCCACCCTTTACTTCCCCCCACTTTTATTTATGTAACTTGCAGCGTGTGCATGCTGTGCTTCTGTTTCATGTGGATTATCACAGCAGAGCTCGTCCCCACACACACTGTTCATCTGTGACATTATTTCTCAAAATCCTCCGATAGCCTGAGGTTTCATTTATTAGCTACTTACACTCATCAGCCACTCATTAACATAAATCTCATGATTTATGTCCTTAAAATGAATTAAACTGTTTCCTTAATATGTTGACATGATCGCAACCCGACCCCAGATCATCAGAAGATAATGGAAAGAAGGATAATATAATATAATATAATATAATAAAATATAATATACAATTTAGCTCAGATTTAGATTGTAGCCAATAATGTTTAGAAATATAAATCTGAAATGTGTCTGTCTTATATTTCTATGAGCCCCTCTTTAATCTGAAATCTCTAAATAAAATCCAATACATATCCAGTAAAATCCTGTTTCAAAAAGTGGCAACAGAGTCTGTGTGGACTTTATACAGAGTATAAAGTTAAAGCCCAAATTAATCCCACAGCAGGTTTATATTTAAAGTTATTTTCGTTTAGTCACAGTTTTGTTTTCTGAAAGGAAATGAAGCCTCTCTCGAAACAGTCTAAAATTTTGAAAAAAAAAAAAAAAGGATTATATTTTTTTAAAGAAATATGTCATGTTAAATTGTTTTTTATGCCCTTCTCAATAACAATTAGGAAAAATATTTTTTGGTGTTGTGACAAATCAAATCGTTCTTGTAATTGCTTGCCAGCTTTTTGCATGTATCCTCTTGTAATTTGTTGATTTATCTTTTGTGATGACCCTCCAAGTCTTTTAGGTTGGGAGGCCTCATTGCCATCATCCTAATCTTTATCTCCTTCCACAGATGTTCTATCAGATTCAAGGGACTCTGACTGGGCCGGTTTAGCTGAATTTCAAAATATACTGGGTTTCTATTATTGCTATTTTCTTGCTTTAGTCCATAGGGGCCCAAAAGGCTTTTGCTTGTAAGGTGAAAAAGTAATTACTTGTAGGTGTTGTGTATGAAACAGAGGGGGAAGGGAAGCCCTATAATAACCTGCAGTCCTCCAACAGTGAATTATTCTTAGAGGAACAGTGAAGAACGCCTTTATACCATAATGGGCGACCCAGTAAAACGTAAGAGTTTACCCCTTGAGGAGCATGATGGATTTGATGGATCCACTAACATGTACTGACAGCTACCAGTTTTGCTGCGGTACAAAATTCATTCCAAAATAAAAAAACAAAGTAAAATCCCCCCCATATCGATGACACGTCGTCAGAACCCAAGTACAGACAGGATACAGTAAAATACAGCTGTGTGTTTTCAAAAGAGGAAGCTCCTTCTCTGTTGTTCTAAAGCATCTTAGGGTGCCCGTCTCACACAGCTGACAGTGTGCTTTTCCAGCTCACTGTTCCTCTGCTCTGTGGTATCTTGACATCTGAGCGTTTGCTATGATTAATCCCTCCTATGTGCTACATTGAACCACACCTAACCTTTACAGTGCAGGCAGAACAAAATCATTTCATTCCCTTCCTCTGAGAGAGGTTGTCTCAAGGACTGACTGTTCCCAAGCTGGGAAGCTGCGTCAAGGCCCTTTGTGAATGGATTAGTTACTATTAAGCTGTGGGGCCTGATAAATTAGGATTTCTAAAGATTATTACAAAATACTTATGCCCTTCTAATGCTGGTGATTGAATTTTTAGAATCATCTGAATTACGGTTGTGGATTAGAGAGGAGGTATCTTGCAGAGGAAAATGACTTATTATGCTTTGTTTTACAGTGTAAATTATATTGTCGCCCTTCAAGTGACTGCGATGTCCAGAGGATCGCGAGGAACAGATTCTCCAAAGAAAACAAGCATGACTCTTATCTTCAAAAACTTCCTACAACCTTAAGGCTTCAAGACAAATGGATGGTGTACGATTTTAATTGCCTACCAACGCCCTCCAGTGTAAGAATCTCATTATCTTTGGTCCATCGTATTGGAGAAGCCTATAATTGTTTCAACATTACACATCCAAAGGGGCTGAAGCTGCAGAATAGCCAGATAATGGCTTCTTAAACAGGTTTGCCCGAAAGAAAACATTCTTTAAAAAAAGGACCAAGCTTCATCCTCTATTCATTTCCCCAAAGAGGAGCCAGGCATCAGAGAGCAAGAGATTACCCAGCAAAAACACATTCCATTAGTTTAGACATGCTGGAAAATTTTTCAGTAAACACATATCAGTGTGAGAGGCTCCCACTACCAGTAATGCTGCTTGGCATGCTCAACATTAAAAGAATTGGAGTAGAAAACAAACAGATACAGGCAGTCGTATAGATTTAGTAACATGCTCACCCTTTTCGCCATCCTCTGCCTCTTCCTTGGTTGTAGATTTTGTTGATGGAGGTGTGCTGTCTGCAAATAAACAATGAGAGTTGGTGCTTCACTGATGCGGTACTGATGTGTCTCTATCCACAAAAAGCAACAAGATGCAACTCTTTTGTCAGGTCTTGTCGACATAAACTGTCAAGTGGGTTGGCATGAGTAAGTAGAACTTATCCTGCAACCTCTATATCCGAAAAGCTAAAATAAACATGTGTCTTAGCTCAACTCAAAGCATTTTACTATTTTGTTTCCGTAGACGCCACTATTCAAAATGTTATCTCCATAAGCTGTTTACAGATGAATCTGCAAAGCGGGATAAAAGTATCAAAGGTAAAACTCGTCTTTGTTGTCGAGCTGGAAAAGTTGAGTATGGAAATCCTTAGAAGGCCGTCCAAAATCAATCCCGTTTTAATTTCTATGTGGATGTCAGAATAAATACACTGTAAAGGCAGTTTTGTTTGTAAGAAAACAAGAAAGTGCCTAGTTTTCAGTTTCAAACTGGCAGAATGATGCAAAATAGACTTTTTTGAGTGTTATGTCATGTTCCAATGTTATTCTCTCATCAAAAACATACCAGGAGTGTTGCTCTGATTTATTCATACATTTTTGAGAAATCCTTGAATCTCTAATATATCCAAAGTTCCTCCTTGGAAATGGCTCCCCAGCAAAAAACTGTACCTCACAGAGCACTGCAACCCAGCACCCTGCCCCGCTCAGCTCCTCCAGACTAGCTGCAGCAGCAATTAGCAAACACCTGCACACTCTGGAGTTTATCATGCACTCTAATTCTCAGTGTAACGCTCCTAAGAATGATTGTTAACACTATAATGACAAGCATTATTGTGATAACATGCTAAAGGAGTGTCATTTAATGACACACAGTCAAATAAAAGTAAAAAATGTAAAATAATGAAATCTAATTCGTCCTATAATGCCAACTGACCAAGTTATATGCATAAGGAAGTTCAACCAATTGTGCCATTGATTTTGGAGCAATCTCTCATAAAGTGCAAGCATGTAAAGGTTTACTGCAAAGCCATTAATTTAATACATTATAGTTAAATGCATCAATCATTTACTATTTTGAATAATTTGTAAATCAATGCATGAGGGTTCAATTTAGATTTAGAACAAAACCTTGACATCCGAAAAAAAACACTCTGTCTTGGCTGCCTAAGTTCGGCATGCCTCTGAGGAGATCGTACAGCTCTCTTCTGTGGCTTTGTTACCTGCCTGAAAAAAACAACATAAAAAGGAAATCTCCAGAGGGAGAGGAGGGAAGAATGTGAGGCTTTGAGACCATCTCCAGACCACTGTGTGAGCCAAAAGCACCATTCCACGTTAGCATAAAAATCATTTGACGCTTTGAGTTGGTTCCAAGCCGACTGATTCAAACTCTGGCTGATGGAGTGGAATAAAAGGCCAGTTCTTGGCAACCACAAAGAGGGAACTCAAACAAGGCCAAACTGGACGAGGACAGGAATGGTATGATAATACAAGAGAGCTAGGAATTATCAGGGATTGTTTCAGCTGGCGTTTTATGGTCTGATGGTATGTTATTATAGAGTATGTAGTGTAAAACAGCTGGTGAGGAGCTCTATAGAAATAATGTAGCCTGTCTGGGCTAAAAATCTCAAATGCATTTGGTCTGAGCCAAATCTTTATGATACCGCCATTACGTCCACACAGTTTCACTTTGAAATATCACATTTTACAGTGCACGTATAAAATAGCTCTTTTATGTTTGCCCCAAAATGGACTCCCTTTGAAAACACAGATGCGTGTAATTGGCAAATCATGGGAGTGACTTTGGGAGGAAAAACATTTTGATAGCACCGAGAGCTCTACATTTACTGTAATGTGGCCACTTTCTCCAACAGACAGTAAAACTAATGGTGTTCTCTGCTTAGTTGGGTTCACGTGTACTATGAGATTTTTTAAAAGCATCAGGAGCAGAAAAATTTGGATCTTCTCTTTTATAAGTGAAAATGTCATCAGGTGCAACGTTCCCTAGAGAGCAAACTGCTGCAGGCAGGAAAATGCTTTTCACAGAAATAAATCTCTTCAGCAGTGACAACAAAGCTAAACTGTGCTGCATTTATTGTTTAACAACACACACAATTCCATGAGGTACTTTGTTTATGCCGCTGCTTATTCAGGACATCAGTGCATGGATGAATGTCAATAGTTTATCCCGATAAGCAACATCTGGGAGTTTTGGGCTGCATGCCACATGATGTGGTGGAGATAAAAGCATCCTGTGCTGACAGTCATGTTTGTGCTATCATCTAGCTTATGCTGTGGAGGGATGCCAATCTGGAGTCTCTTTGTCACCGCTCTAGGTGGTCGAAAGGCATTGTGGCCATAAGCCGGATGAACGGAATGTTGTCGGGGAATTAGCTCTTGTAGTGTAACGCACCTGACATGAAGTATTTTTATACTAAGATGAGTTAGGCCAGGGATTCAGCTTGTCAGCAGATGCATAAACATTCAATTTTGTCTGCCGCATAAAACCCAGCAAATCACTGTCACAAGCCAAAGCTACGGCGTTCACTCACCCTCTGTCTGCTTTAATGGAGGTGTTAAGGTGAAAAGGCAACCATGAAATATTCTGTCACTCACCTCCCTTCAGCTGCTCCTCAGTAACCTCGATGTCATTGTCTGCAAGAGGACGGAAATGAGTGTGTTAAAGCAGGCAGTTTTATAAAGTACAATACAACCTGTCATCATAAATTGATTACACTGTTAGAGCACAGTATTTCAACATTCTGTGTCTATTTCATGTCTTCCAAACAATGACCCTACAAAGTTCTCCTTCAGTTGATGGTTGCAAATATTAGCTGACATACATTGCTGTGGAAAAAATTTTGAATTTTCTTCAATATTTTTGATTCAAATGCAAACTAAACATTAGTTTTAGACTCACTTGATTTTAAATCATGTGTAAAAGCATAAGTTTGTCTGTGTAACAGCTTATGTTTAATCCATCCATTTTCTTGCAACATTATCCCTTTGGGTTGCGTCAGGACGGGTGCTGGTGCCTATCTCCAGCAGTCAATGGGCAAGAGGCGGGGTATGCCCTGGACAGGTCGCCAGTCCATCACAGGGCAACACAGAGCCAGATAGGACAAACAACCATGCACATAAGTACCCACACCTAGGGAGAATTTTAGAGAACCCAATTAACCTAAAAGACGTGTTTTTGGACTGTGGGAGGAAGCCGGAGTACCCAGAGAGAACCCACACATACACAGGGAGAACATGCAAACTCCATTCAGAATTCTGGGAATCGAACCCAGGACCTTCTTGCTGCAAGGCAACAGCTCTACCAACTGTGCCACCGTACAGCTTTAGGTTTAAGTTCAAGATTATTTTTCAAAATTGAACAATTCGCATTAATGAATATTTAAATGTAAATACATGAGATCATAGGCAGGTGGTTAATTCCCATAACTAGTCCCATTTGTAGATTAATGTTAAAGCACAATAATAAATGCAAGGTTAAAAGACACAAAATAACAATATTGAGAAATGCATAAAACAACCTGAAAACCTATATTTATTTGATAATACTCAATGTAGACATTTTTGGCTTTTGAAGAACCAGTCTTTAAGATGCTTTTTTAAAATGAGATAAGAACATTAAAATTCCCTACCATTTATTCTCCCCCAGTAATAACCCATCTCCATTTCCCATCAGTCTCTTATTATGACAAAATACTGACTATGTGAGTATGTCGTTTAAGAGGGTCATATTCTACAGATATTTGCTTTCAATTAAGTTTGTTCTGCAAGACTTAGCCTGAATGACATAAAACCTTATATTTTCTGAAATTACAAGAACTGCAGATTGGTCTGAACAATTGGGCCTTTAAAAAAAATATTTTTCCCTTTGATTCCTTCTATTGCTGCTGTGATTGAACCTGACAATCTAATTTCTTAAGGGCTCACCCTTCTGTAAGTGTTATTAAAAATAAGATACATAGGGAACAAAAATGGCTTAAAAGAGAAAACACATCATCAGAATCATCCACAGTCAGTGGTTCACTCCCCAGCTTAAAACCCAAACTGTGTGACTAAGAACATTTCTATTCACAGAAAGACTTTAAGGTGAGACAAAGGTGTCTCTGGATGGATAAGTTGAGTTGCACTGCATGCGATGAGAAACAGGCTTTGGGATCTGCTTCTGGAGGAACTGCTCAGTGAGAGTTGGATCTCCTGGCTCTTTTCTCAAATGCATTCCTGCACTCAGATCTTATGCAGCACAATATGCCGCAGGGTGTGTTGTGTCATGCCACAACAGTTGGCGTGCCTGTTTTTTCGAAGTGCAGTTCATATAAGTGAAGTATGCACAATTTGTGATTATATATGTATATATGGCTTGGTTTGACTCAGGAAAATGATTGCACTGTGGTTTAACAAGCAAAAGTGTGTGTTCACTTTGATGAAAGGCTGTTGTCATCTGTTATGTAGAAGTGCAACCATCAGAGCTCCCTGCGGATTCTGCGACAGGCTTTTCTTTTGTATAACACTGAATAAAAGGGTACAGTGCATTAATCTAACCCTGCTCGGGGAAACAAAGAAAGGCCCACTGATACAGTAACAACAGTGCAAGAATGGAAACAGAAGCTGCTTCAACTACTGCCAAATATTATAGTGTGGTTTCACCAGCCGAGCACTCGTCCAGGCAGGAAATGTGTGCGCCTGGGTCATGAATAACTGTATGTGACACGTTTGCTTTTGTCCCCGTTTTATTCCTGTTTCTCCATCAATCATTCCAGCAAAGTTTCTTTTAGAGCCATGCACAAAAAATGTCAAGACTGACAGGAACAGAACTACATCAGTGTTGGTAGATCTTTTTATGGTAAACTAAAGCTGAATATTAAAATGTGATCATTTTCAAGGCGTTTTGATTGAGAAATGCATTGGAATGTTTCAATCTGCAAGTAGGTGACTTTTGTCTCCAGTAGAGCCTCAAGAGTTAGAAGTTGAAAATTTTCCTCATACAGTACTTGAAACCATCCACAATTTTCGTTTAAATCTTTAGCTTAAATATTCTTTTGGTACTTAATGACCAGTAAATGACTGGGATATTTAATTATTTGTCCTCTTCTTGTTTTGTTCTGGTTTTATTTGTCAATGGTGCTTGTAGTGTAATACTTTTCTACGAGTGGTGTCTTTACAGTCAACAACATTTTGCACAGACGTGCTAATTTGCATGCACCAGTGGAAGGTTTGGTAGCCCACTTTGACAAGAGATGGTTTAAAAGATTTTTCTATTTTCTACTTTTATACAGTACAGCAGGAGGTCACCCAGAGTGATTATACTTTGATTCAAGTGTCATAATATGTGAAGGTTTATCAGAAACATGCTCTACAGGAATAGTGTGGGATAAAACTATGATATTTTTATCTTAAAAAAACAAAAAAACTTTTATGACATGTGTACAAGATAGATTTTTAAAGGTGAAAAGGACAAATTGGCAATACCTAGATACAAAATTTAGGCATAAAGTGATGGAGAGAACTGGCCAGTCTTTTATTTGTCACTGTTGTTTCCCTGCATAATGCTGCCATTATGATTGCAGGGTTTGTACATTTTTCTCTTTGAATGAAATGCTTTATAATGCCATTCGATCAATAAAGTCAACTTAGCAGCATAAGTAATTATAAAATAAATCTGTTCTCACACTGCAAAGCAACCAGAACTGCCAAATGTTTGCCAAAGCTGACTTGGACACAAAAACAAGAATATTGTTGGTCTAATATGACCAAATGTTGAAAAATCAGAGGTTGTGAATGCTTTCGGAAGGGACTTAAGTTGTTGTGAAAATGTTCATACCCTTCCCTTCTGTTTTAAGAATTCCCCTTAAAAATTTCCATTTAAAAGGTTCTCCCAATTCACCCTTCTGCAGAAAGAAGAAAAAATGCAAAGACAGATTTAAAGCTTCTTCTAAGATACTAGAAAGTATTAATATTCCATCAGGATTTAAAACTTTAATGACATGGCAAGATGTATCATAGACTTACACAGATTATTATATTATATAGATTATAACACTATTATTATAAACATCAAATAAATCGAGCCTAAAAAGGATTCAAAAAGAATTCACTATAAAAGAATATTTTCTTTGGTAATGTTTCAACTTAGATTGAACAGCCTTAAAAGTAGCAGTTCAAACTGTTTCATGTTAAAACAGCAACTGTACTCAAGCCAAGTCTAGTGAGTAAGTGACCATGTCAACACAACGGTGAAATGTTGATAAGCAAATATGCAGGACTTGTTCACCACATGTCTGATTTATGCACAAACATGATCATTTTTCACTGATACCAAGCTGAAGCTGAATCCTCATGCTGCTGTAGCTGAGCCTGTGCTTTCTTACAATCACATTGCTAATACACCATGGTTTCCTCATTTCCCAGACCTGAGGAACAGCTTTGTGGAACCAACACCGACTTCATTTTCACCCCTCACAGGGTTCCCTTAGCCTTTCATAACCTCCCTTATCAAATTACATGTGCGTGATAAAAGCATGCGCATGCCACAGCTTTACTTCTTCCAAAGGAGTAGGAGAGCCGTGGTATTTTCTTAGGTGAGTGTGTGTGTAGAAATGCTAAGGATATAGAGTGTATTAAGAACCATGTAAATAAATGTCAATTGGGAAGTCGGTGAAACAGTTGGAGAGAATGCAGCAGTCTCTACAGATCTGTGGGCTGTGTTAATATTGTCAGCACCGTGGCTGATTGAGGAGAAGAGGAGATGGAGCCCAGCTTGTGGGCAGCCACCCGGATCATATTAGGAGAGGAGTGTACCCAGAATCAATTTCTACATGCTTTTTACTCTCTACAACCACAGCTGCCTGGCTGCTTCCATTCTCGCAAATAACACGAGCCGAGACAAGCATGTGGTCAGACACGACAATCAGAATCAGAGTATAATCACATGATTAAATAAATTAACTGAAGTGTGTGTGTACAGCAAAGTCCATGTGTCCACACACCTCTTAGGCTTCTTTTGTTTGCATTTGTGAAATCACAACCAAAAACATGTTACATTTTATAGTGATTTTATATGAGAGAAAAAAAACCCAAGTAGTAACCAAGTAGTAAATATTACTGAAGTGTAACACAAACTATATCCAGCAGATAGAGTAGCAAACATGACAGCTGAAACACCTTCTCAGTGTAGTCTGAGCTTTTCCCATTTTGTGCCGATAAACAAGCCGATTGTTAACATTGAAGACTGTGGAGATATATTTTAAAAGACAGTGGAAATTGCAGAGATGGATGGTTCTGCATGAGCAAGAAATTCAAGTCTAGGCTTCATTTGTAGAGGTTTATTTGCCAAAAAAAAAAACTTTTAGAAGCATATCTCAATTTCCTTTCACATCACAATGTTGCCTTTTTTATGTTTGTCAAATAAAATGCCAAGAAAATACAGTCAGACATCATGACAACCTGCAGGATTATTTTCAAGGCACTGTAAATCCAGTCAAGGTCTTATTTTCTTTGTTTAAAAAATACAACTGCAGCGACTGTTGTGGTTCTGATTACATTTCTTCAATCAGGACAAACACTGGTGGTTCTTTTAACAAGGCAAGAATAGGTATGGTAATTATCAGATCCTTATATCAATGCTTACAAACTCCGAGACTGAGCTATGTAATGGATAATGATTGGTCCTGTGCAGGTAAAAGATAGCGGTGGTGTGCACAAGCCTTTTTGTCTATTTGCATATATCAGACTTTGTGTGCTTGAGAGGTTTCATGACTCTGAATGCATGAAGTGCTCCTTGAGCTGGTGATACATAAAAGACCTTTGTCTGCTTGTATCAGTACTCATTAAATGAGCCTGCTTGAACACAAATAACATACCAGTGCAAAGCAGAATGTGCAGTCATTCGTAAGCATGTCAAAAGTGGAAAATTCAATACTCTACATGGTTTAACTACCTGTTTCCAGTGTGCGCCATGGCTGGTATTCACGATTATTATTGTCAGCAGAGGCTATTTTTCAGTTTCCTCCTTCTGCAGACAAGTAACCATATTTTGGCTCCCTCTCACTGACAGCTTGTGGAGATTCACATTGTAATAAAGCAATTTCCTGTATGCAAATGTCCTGCTTACACATTCTTGCTCCAGTCATTGTCACTTGACAGATTGCTTGAATACGAGAAGAGCGGCTATACAATGAAAAACGGGAGTAGCGAGACTTCAAAATAAAAATCTATTCTGTCTGCTCTTAGCTCAAGCATTCCTGAAACTGATGAGACGGGGGAAGATCTGGACTTCTAACGTGACCCTCCTCCCCTACCCACAAATACAAATACTAAAAAGAGCACAAAGGAATACCATTCATCGCAGCTCTGCAGCAGCTTGCTGATAGAAGAGGCAATGAAGAAGCCCCTCCTTGATGCAATAGGAAGGAATGATAGAAAGTGAGGGAATAAGGTAATGGGCAAGTGAACGAGGAGAGGCGTAAGTGAAAGCAAGTAAGGAGAGCAAGAGGAAAAAAAACGGGCTAGTCGATATAACGGTGGGTTATTGAAAGCGAGCGTGCTGCAGGAGACAGAATGATCTTAAGCCTCAGTGTGTGGCATCAGTGCTGCTGCAGGATCCACACCACTGTCTTCCCCTGGCAGTGAGGATGATGAGATGTTCTGAAAGTGTTTGAGCACACCTGCAGAGCTAATTCACAGCCTCTGATTCACAACTACCATTCTGCACAGGCTAAATGCAAGTCTTTTCACACTACAGGGTTATGCATTAGTGACATGTTGCAATCATACCAATCAGCATTTCTTTCTTTACAGCAAACCTTTCCACGACCTCTGAAATACATTTGCTGGATCATCCATATGAATTCACTCCCCTTCCATCAAGATACAGTCGACATTCACGAGATTCTTAATTTCACGTCTCTGTTCTTCCTGGCTGAATATGTTGAAAGAGCTTCAGTTTTCATTGAGGATGTGGTAAATTCTTTGATCTTGCTCATGGGCTGAAAGATTAGAACAGGTGTAGGTGAGAGTGGAGTAAAAATGTCTGGCTCACCGCCGACATTGATCCAGAGTGGAAAAGTCACGCTCACTTATTCTCTCCTGCCCACACGTTAGCAGAGCAGACATGTGCGTGGCCCTGAACCCAGGGGTCAAAGAGCAGATGACTGTTGAAGAATGTCATGGTATCAGCTGCAGATATTAATTAAATCTCTGACTCCTGCTTCCAATATTTACAAGCTATAAAAAAAAGTTTTCATAGTTTTTAAGCCTTTTCACATTTTGCCAAACTAAAGCCTGAATCTTCAATGTTTTCCTTTAATCTGACACCCCAAAATAAAACCCAGTGCAACCAGTTGCCCTCAGCAGTCAGTTCTATTTACAATTTAGATTACTTCTGAATGCAATTGATTGCAATTGACTGTACAGCTGACAGTCTAGTACGGCTCAATTGGAAACCCAAACTGAAACATTTGTTACCTCTTCAGCTGGTGCGGTTCGCTTTTACACAATAAAAAAAACCCTTTGCAAAACCTGCTCCTTTCATCTCGCTTGTGGTGGCACTGCACCAAGAACCACTGAATGAAATTACACAAAAACCTCTGAAGAAGATGCACAATGTAATTTCCTTCTTCATGAGTTATTTACAAAATGGAGTGGTGATAAATTTTAGAAATTATAAAATTAATTTTTTGTCTTGGCTAAAAGACCACAATCCATTTCTTCACGCTAGTCTAGACTCACATTTGTATTGGATGCATTTTCCCAGAATGCCTTGTGTTGCTGTTTGCTTATTGCTTTCAGAGTGGTTTTTGGTCCTGTTTGCAGCCACATATGCATCCAAACAGCACCAGAGTTCATTTCAAACAAACCAAGATTGCGCATTAACATCTTCCCAAACAAATGGGACTTTCTAGACAAATGAACCAGAGTTTGATTTAAGGGAACTAAACAGGTCTAGTGTGAGGTCTAGCCTTAGGGGATCGAATTAAAGGCAGATGAAAACAGCTGTCCTGTGAAGCCCTCAGATGTTTATTAGAGAACAAACAGCATTATTAAGACCAAGGAGTCAGAGTTACAGAATAGCTACAAAGCTACCAAGGACTGGACATCAACATAAACTGATATTTCAATCAGGAAAAACTAGTGCATTGACTCTGGAGGAGATACAGAGATCTTCAGCTCATGTGGGAGATTCTGTAAACCATTTAAGTATTAGCTGTGCACTCTGTGAATATGGGCATTAGTGTGGCAAAAAGAGTAACATTGGTAAAATATAGCTCTGAGAATCTATTATGAAGGCAAAACATAAGAAATATTGAAAAAGTGCTGATCCAATGTGACTAAAATTACTTTTTAGCCTAACAGCAAAACATCAAACCATAAATATATGCCAGCAAGGCCAAGTGAAAGTCCAGATCTAATTCCAGATAAGAATCTGTGGAAAAACTTGACTCATTTTGACCGACCTTGTGCTATTTTGCAAAGAACAAGTAAAAGTTTTATCTTAGATGAACAAAGCTTACATGGAAAGCTGGCCTTGCAAAGTTGTGGCACAGGAGGCTAAACAGAAATTCATCCCAATTACTCATTACTTTGGAAAAAAAAAAGTTTGAAAACAATCTCAGTCTTTACTTCGCCTCATAGTTATGCACTGCACCCCGAAATACAGTGAAGTCTTAGGTTAAAAGGTGACAAAGTGCAAGAAAGTTTAAGCAGCACGAATACTTCCACAGGGCATGGTAATTGCTCGCTTCGATGGCTTTACCAATCTATAAATAAATATCTTTGGATTGCTCTTTGTGCCACACACACTTGGCGCCTGTCATTTTATTTTAGCCCTGCTCCCCGTTACAGAGAGATATGGAGCATTTATCCCCTGACTACACTTTTAAATGGTGAGAGAGATAACTGGAGAACAACAGCTCCAGATTCTCATCTCAAAACACTAATATGATGAGACGGGTGCTGGGTGCAGGAGGGCAGGCAGGCATAATTAAGGTCTCTCCTCAGAATGTAATCTTTCAGGCAAGAGCCTGGGCGGAGGGGCGGGGGAGATGACGGGAGAGCAGGGAGAACAAAACACTCTCCATCTGGGAACAGCCAGATGAAGGCCTGAGAGCTGGTATTCCGCTGGGGAGGTGAAGAGGGAAAAGTGAGGCAAATGGGAGGTAATGCTAGGCTGGTGAAGCCAGCCAGCCTCTTTCAGCTCCCCAGCTATTCAGCTCAGTCCTCTGTGGAGCCCCCATCAGAGCTGGTGACTGCTCCCTGTCCCTGTAAAAAGATGATGGCATGAAAAGGGGAGAGTGAATCGAAAGAGGGGCAGAAAAGAGAGTGGGAGTAGGAGATAATGGATGTTTGTTTATTCCACATGTAGAACTGTGGAGCAGTATCCAGGGATGATATGTTGCTATGCATATGTATCCCTGAATGTTGTCAGCTCTTGCGGGAGAAATCCAAGTCATTATTACACTGAAATGAAACTGCCATTTACATCCCACTAAGATATTTAAAACTGTAGAACAGATCAGTTTGCAGATAAACTGAAAAAGACGTCAACTATTCTAATCGTATTAAAGCAACGCGTGGGGAACTTGGCATTTGATTTGACAACTTTCCACACAGATTTTCTCGGCATTTCATGCTTTCACGTTTAAAGATGTCACTCAAGTCTGACGGGTCTTTAAACCGTTTTCTCCAGGGAATAAAAAACATAGATCGCAAATTCTCTTTATCACTATAGTGACTAATAGCAAGAGATATCCCATTCTTGCTCAATAGCATGTTGCCATGATAACAAGTAGTCATTTCCTTAACTTGTTTTGCTCAAAGACAAAAAACAGGTAAAAATAGCAAAACAAAGCAAAATGCTGTCCTTGGGAAGTAAACATCCATACCTTGAAAGATGATGGCCATTTTCTTCTTGTAAATGGTAAAATCAGTCTCGAGGAAGACACAAAAAATGACTCGTGTGATCTGCAAAGAATAAGAACAGGAAGACGAATGTGTGATTACTGAAAACAGACTACAACATCTTTTTCTTGTTAATTATACAGCAGAAAGCTGTATAAACCCAGACAAGATAAACACATGCAGTCTTTAAGAGCATAATGAAAGACACCAAAGCAGTTCACTAACACATAATGAAACTGAATTGGAGTCTTAAATTAATGAAGATTATAAAGCCATGATTTAAATGTTGAAAATTAAAATATTTTTAACAGACTATTTTTCATCATTACATCTTTTTTTTAAAATTAAGTGTGGTTTAGGAAAGCTGTGTAAAATGAAGACTGATAAATTTATCAAAATAGGAGGGGCTTTGAACAGATAAGTCAAACTAAATAATAATACTGCAACTTTATAAAATGACCAGACTTTCAAGAGTTGTCTGCACATTTCTTATCTCATTAGGGTCTGGGTTTTTAGAAGGTACTGTAAGAAACTTCAAGTTACTGTTTATCTATTTCCAAGAGCTGAAGTGCTTTTGGGATCATTGTTCTGTTGAAACACCTAAATGCCTGTGAGTTTTAGCCATTTAGATGTTGATTTAGATAAAAACGTTGAGTTGTTGTTTTTTATTTCTTCACTTCGTGCAATGCACCTTCCCAGCATGACGACATCACCACCATATTTGAAACTTAGTACAGCATTCTTACCTTAGCTCCTACAAATACTTATCTCTCCACTGGAATCAAATAGCTCAATCTTTATCTCTTTTTGTCCAAAATACATTTTGCCCTTTCATGAGAGCAGCTTCAAGGTTCTTTTTAAAGTAGATTTTCACAATTCACCTGTAATAACTAGAAGCCTATGTTTCTTTGAATATGGATTATTTGCATACCATAATATGTTACTACAGACTCAATTTGCAGAAACTTTGCCTCATCACACACAAGTACTATGGGGGCATTAGAAAAAAGGGTTTTGTTTGTTCACCAAAGAGGCAAATCAACAGTCCAGCGCTTCTAAACTGCTTACTGAAGACATCTTGCATGTAGATTTGATATTAGGTAAAGACTTTATAATTACAAATAAAAATATAATAACACTGAGCAATTGTACTTGTTCAGTGATTTTAAATTTGATTGCAGTTTCCTTTTCTATCCCCTGGAAAATAAAAATTTCTTCTAAGCTAAAATGAAAAAGTTGAACAGTTTTAATCAGAGGCCTCATCTGCATGGGCATACGGAAGAAAATCAACCAACTAAATCACATTTAGAAAAGTAACAAATTTAGCAAAAAACTGCTAATTTGCAGTTTGTAAAAATGAATTAATAAAATGCTAATACAGTATATAGATTTCTAGGAGCCAGGTACCTCCCCACCCCCACACACACACACACGCACACACCCCGACAATGGGGCTAAAAGCAGACACACGGGCAGCTCTTTAGACTGCGGAGAAAGAGGTCACCTCTTTCACTTTCACCCGTCTCTGCTGCATGTGCAGGCATCAGTCAGACAGAAGCATTAAACACCAGGCAGCTCATCATTACTTGACTGAATAATGGTGATCTTACACAACAGCCACAGTATCTGCACGCCATCGTCCTCCACACAGCGCAATGATATTTCAAAGGAAAAAACAGAACTAAAAGCCTCATTCCCAACACTGCTTGACACAGGGCCACATCAAAGAGGCCCCCGACTGGTGCTTCTACACATATACAGTATACCCATTAATACTATGATGGGGATTTTGAACAAATGTTAGAAATTGTATTCAGGACATTTTTCGTTTTGCTGTGTTTTGATGGGGGTTTGCTTGTAGTCTGTAGACTTACTCTCTCCAGCTTTCAACCTTAATAGGAAATGAAAGAAAGCTTCAAGCCTTTTTTTAAAGGCATGGACTCGCTGACGAAAAGAAAAAAAACAAAACTATAATGTGCCGAGACAGGGCACACCCGTGGGTGCTAGGACGCCAAACAACAGCAGCTCCCTGGGAATTTCTATCATAGTTATATGGCTCTGTTCGAAAAGCGGCCACCAACTGTGATACGAGATGAAGCATGGCTTGATGTTTTGCATCAGACAGAAAGATCAGTGTGGAGGGATATGAGTACACACAGTCTGATGTCGGCTATCTTTACGCCATGGTGTTTTTAATGCTGTTAATACTCCAAGCTGAGTGAGAGCTTGTTCATCCATGTCCTGTATATTTTCCCAGGTTCCTGTATTCTCCATGTCCCTGAATCAGCATGTTAAATTGCATTGTATTCAGCACAAGACTCAGGCAAGTTCTTTTATTCCACCAATCAGGAACACAGTGGATGGACTTTGACATACATCAACCAGACCAAAACACACAAAAAAAGAAAGCAGAAATGTGGGCGTAGAACACTGACATTCTGTTTGTATCCAAACAAATATTGTTGGCTGAGAATTCGTAGGAGTCCAAAACGAATCAGGCAGAACAGAGAGGTGATTCTCTCTCTTTTTCTCAAAGTATACACTGTGCCAGTATGAACTTACCTTTTCCCCTGGTGTGCAAAAAAGTGTTGTGTATACAAATAAGAAAGTCTAAAAGACATGCAAGGAACATTTTGATCTTACACATTTTGAAATACTCAATTCACATTGTATAGATTCACACTCGATTCATCGAGTGCGAATCTAAGGTGTTTTAATAATATAACACACTTTTAACTTACTCTTTTATCACATTATAATCGCAGACCTGGATGCATTTTACATGGATTTTATGTAATGGACAAACACACAGCAGCATGCAGTTGTCAAGTCAAATAAAATCAATGAAGACAGTTTTCAAAAGTGTAAGAAATCACTATTGCAGCCTGCTGAAAGTATGTAGTGGAATAAGCAAACATGCGGAAGAAATTGCTCTGGTCAGGGAAGATCAAGATGTAACTTTTTGGTCGACATGAAAAACAAGATTAATCCCACCAGTTTCACAGCATTTCCCTGTCTGGACAGGATAGCTGGTCAAAGTTGTTGGTGGTACTGTAAATCCAGCACAATCCCAGAAGCTCCAAAAGACTTGAGATTGAGAGAGAAGTTTGTCTTCCAGCAGGAATGTTGAGGATCCACAACACACATTCAGAGCTGCGACGGATTGATTTGAATAAAAACATATTCATGTGTTGCAGTAGCCCAGTTAAATGATGTCTATAGAGTAGAAAGTGTATGCAGCAACCTTTATCTCAGGTCTTTGACTTTAGAGTAGAGGTCCGATATTTGGTCTGGAGCTGCAAAGTGTGTGCATGTTGACTGCACTCCCTGCAGTTTCCAAGGTTGAACAAGTTAATAGAAGACTAATTAGAAAGCTGGGATCACCGCATGCCAACCTATCCAGTCATTAGTCATTCCTGATTGGAGGAGTTTTATCAAAGGGGAAGCACAAATTATTGGATCCCTTGGTGTCACAAAAGGAGAGATGGTTGAATTGACAAAAAATGTGCCCCGTACTATTCAGTGTGAAAATAGCTCTCACCAGTCATTTTATAAGTACTAAAGATTCAGCCAAATCAGAAAATATGAAGCAAGTAATAGATATTGCATGTTTTTGCTTTGCGGAAGGTTATGTTTATGTTTTTATGGTAATAACATACACAAAAAGTCACGCATACCAACAAAACCAAAGAAAGACGGAAAACATTTAAACTAATAATTTCTCGCTGATGTGTGGGAACATGAGACAAATCCCAGTTATTAAGGTCAAAATCAACAATATAGTTCAGCAACATTTTCTTGCACATTATACCTTTAGATATGCTAATTTGTTGTGCAGACATCAGTGTTGCTGCTCTGTTGAAAGATTTTTAATAACACAGAGTTAAAGATCTGATCTGAATCGATTCATGTACTATAATTAATTTAAAACAAACATGCTTGAGCTGCAAATATATGACAAGATGAGGCTAATTAAGATGATAACGACATTGGTTCAACCTGTGCACCTCAACTAATTTGCAAGTAAATTACATAAAATAAGTGATAACTCTCAGTTTGTGTTAATAATCAGCAAACAACTACATGCATGTGCCAATACTCCTTTTTCTTGTTTCATTTAAAAATATGCATATATTCAGGCATCAGTGTGTTTTGGCTCATCATTCTTGCGCATGGCTCACCAGGTGCTGTACACTCCTGCTGGCTGGCTAACAGATGAGCTGTCATTGCTGGCCACTCATGCCCATAATTACAATGGGAGCACTCAAAGAAGAACCCAAAGCACAAGCCCAGCACATGCATTTGTTTTCTTTTTTTCCTTCTACTTTCGTGCCCTTCTTGACTCTGTCACAAACAATAATAGGAACACGTTGGGCTAGCAGCGCTGTTCCAGCTGGAACCCAAACCCACGGGAGATCCCTATCTGTGCTACACTGCCTTGTTACTGAGGCACAGCTGATGTGGGAACCGATGCAGCATGGCTGCATCCAGATGGACAGCAGCATCAGGATACTGATATAAAAAATAGCATGTTGTCACTGGCTAAAAGTATTTCTGCTTTTGTTTTATTCACTTGCATTCTCTACTCTAGGGAGTGAACAGGAACTATATGGCAGCCTAATACACTGAATCTGTTTTAGTGTCTCAGCAAGTATGAAAAATGGATATTATGTGAAAATATATTGTTTTTCTAACTAACTATGTATCTATAACATATGTGACTGCTGTGTCAGGCATTAAGCACTATATGCATGTACAAAATGAGTGTGAACCAAGGTGGTGCAACCTCATTGCTTTGGAATACCTTATACAACAATACTAGTTGAAAATGATCAATGCCAATATTTAAATCTGTTTAAATAAGATTATGTTCATGTTGGGCTCTTATTTGGAAAATTCCCTGTCATCAACAAAGACAGATGAGAACCTGCATCTTAAACAATTTAGGTGTTTATACTTACTGGATGCTACAAATAGCCATTTGTTTGTGCCCATATTTTTAGTGCATACTAAACAGGAAATTCAGTGCAGCAATAAACCAAATAGTAGAGGTAAAACAGCTGCAAAAAACTATTTATAGCTCTGCTTTGTGAATATAATATATTTCATTACTTAAGATGGATTAGACGATTCTGGAAAATTTGTGTTGAGCTGGAGATATTTTCTCATAAAACGCAGCCTCCTAGCTGCATCGTCAAGGCTATTACTAGTGAGGACTCATCTTCTTTGTTGTCAGAAGCACTAGATTGGATAGAGGGTTCAATGTGTGGCAGGTGGACCGAATCCAGGCTTTATTACTGATGTAATTACACACAGCTGCGCCCCTTTAACCGGTCTACAGGCACAGAACTTGTAGCTTGGCAAAGAAAAACTCAGTTTGAGTTTGGTATACAAAGTCAAAGCTGTGAAAACACTCCAGCACACTGATATCCTCAGATCATTTATGACCATAAGAGCTCAGCTTCTTGGTTTGCGATCTGCTGCTTCAAATATACTTGTCACAGTGACATCCCCCGTGTCCTCTCCTTTTACCAAAAGTAGAGATTAGGCCAGCAGCAGAGCAGACAGCAACAGCAGCAGCAGCCAGGAACTGGCACCTAGTACTGAGGTGAACCTGTGAGCAGCCGCTTCATTTGACTTTGATTGACCTCTCTGCTGAGAGAGCTGCAGTTCCACCTGCAGCAAGCTGGAGAATTATCATTTCAAAGAAGTGCCCAGAAAAGGTTAGCCCTTTGAACAAAACGCCTCCATACATACATCAAAGGACAGGCTTGACACTGCTCTTTGCGAAGGCTTGGTTACGACCAAAAGCCCGAGGGAAAGAGCTGAGCTAAAGTTCTTACCTCTCAGAGCCAAAAACCAGTCAGCTTTAGAGGCACTCCTTTTTACGATAGGAGCAAGAGCATAATCAATGGATGCAGTTTAATTTTGCAAAACAAATTATGGTAAATGCTTATGAGCACAATTCTGCATGAATGGTTGGCATTTTGTGACAAAATAAAAGTGATAAAACTCTGGTGAGCCGCCTGCTTATTTCATCATAGTGTGAAAAAAAGACGTTTTGTCAGGAAAATGCTGTACTGCTCGATATGGAAAAGTCCATAAGATAATGTATCAGCAATTTGTATGTTAATTCAACAGATCCTGCATGAGCTTCAAATATACTACACATTAGAGCTGAACAAATAGATCCAACTGTATTATTCGGGTTTTGCTGCTGCATGGGACTGAAAAATTGGAGTGCAGCATGCTTGAGGCATCTAGTGTTTTAGCTCACATTTTCAAAAATTGTTCTCTCAAACTGAAAGAGACAGCATTTGACTTTTACAGGCTTTGAGTCATTCCTGCCAACTCCCTCTGCAAGCAACAGAAGCACTTTGTTATTGGCTACAAAAGAAAAAGACAGGTTCTCAGAGAAAAATCTCCCAAATTCTACCATGCATTTATTCTTATCTATAATGACCATCATTTCTTATTTTTCATAAAAAGTAGGTCAGTTTTGACATTTTGAAATAGGTTTTTCGGAATAAAAAAAATTACAAGAGACATTTGCTTAGACAAATTAGTCAATAAAAGCTAAATTAGAGATAAAAGAAAGAAATAAAGACAATATATTTCTCCAAAAACATGTTCAATAAATACTAGAGATATTCAGAGAAATTGCTGGTAATTAACCTAACCAGTTTAAAACTCATCTGACCTAACCACTGATTTCTCAGCTAGAAACTAAAAGTCCAATCTTTTTCCGACCAGTGAATGCATCACACATAAGTACTACTAGGCATTGTGAATAACAACACGTTTATCTATCATAATTTAGGCTTTCATTTTAATGATATAGTAATTAGGACCAAATTCAGTCATTGCAAAATGACAAAGTTGTTGCATACTGCCCAAAGCAAACAGTCCAATTGAAAGAAAGGAAGCGTGGTTGTTTTCTATTCATAAAGACGGAACAACTGCAGAGAAGTTCAGAGGTTACCCTGACAGTAATTCCTGTAAATGTGATCCCTCTGTGCACCAGTAATGATCTAAGCCACTGATTGAAAAGATATTCTGTGGATGAAGTACTGGGTTAAACCGTTCATATGTAAATAAAATTAAAGAGATTTACCTTAATGTTTGGCTTAAAAACAGAAATACTAAGCTTTTATTTTGCATTCTGTCAGAGAAATGCATCAGATCTTTTCTGTGAGAGATGCTGTAGGCAGAAACTCAACAACTCCTCCTTAAATAATTTAGTTATTGGATACCTGTGGAGCAACAACAAAAAAATCTGTCTTCAAAAACAGAGAGAAATCAACTTTCTTTTCAGAGAAAAGCAAAGCTTTGTTTACAGAAAGATATCTTATTTTGTTTGAATAATCAGAGTTTTACATAGAATAAACATGTTTCATCCGGAAATCTGAATTTCAATATCTGCAGATACGGATAGTCTACAATGCGACAAGTCTTCCCTTTCACTCTCTGCCCTTCTTCCTGCCCATTTACTGCTGAATAAAGGTCATTAGTGCCACAAAAAACCTTAATCCAACTATTTCTAATGATAAGGCAGAATGCACTGTCAGATCTTATATACATTCCCTTCAAAACATTTTTTGCTTGCTATTCTCTCCATCATTTTTCTCATAAATTTCCAGCACCTAAAAAGTTACTTATAAGGAGTAGCTGGCTTTTGACATATATGCCTCGCTCCAAGTTCCCATGATGACCATGGTGGTACATGACAAGGTGAAGGGCTGGCACTTCATATTGATGTGTCTGACTTTGTGTCAACTCATCTGCTAGGAAGGTTGTCTTCGTCAGCTGTCAAGTCCATAAAGGTCTTCCTTTTTTCCCAGTTTCTATAAATCTTCTGTCCCCAGGAGCTGGTCAGCAGGAGTCAGCCTTCACCTCCCTGTTGGACTCTTTGCTGCAATAGACTTCCTGAAGACGACCTGGCGCATATTGATGAGGTCATAATACAAACCATGTTTCTTATAAGATGCAGTTTTCCCATATGAGGTTATCGATGGTCAGGATTGGTCAACTAAGCACATGTGTGACCCGTTTTCTTCTTTCTATTTGTGTTTTTTTCTGCTCAACATCCGCTGAACAATATCCAGGTCATAGCCAATCAAATGTTGAGAAAAACGTTTTGTTACCTAGAGTTGGCTCTGACCCTCTGGACAGACACAATTTTAAATCGATTAAAACAATGAAAGGAGTAAAAACCACACTAGAACTCTCAGCAAGATAAAACTAAAGATTGATAGCTTTTTAAAAAATGCAAACTCCTGTGAGATGACAGTACCGTATCAAGTAAGGCTGCAAGAAAATCCCTTACAAAAAAATCCCATGAAACCACATGTGACTTTCACATGTGATCACATGTGGTTCACACCACTTTTTACATGTGTAAATATGTGACCCACATGTGGGAAATGGGAATCACATGTTAGTTTGATCACATGTGAATTTCATGGGATTTTTTCTGTAAGGGATGAAGAACAAAAATTTGCACAAAAAGTTGAAAAAAAGGAGGTTTGTCACAAATAATTTGTAGTTTCATTCCACATGGAAATCCCCCCCTCCTATTAACAGGAGGAGGTCCGCTGTAACATGATCAAAAGTCTTAACATTTCTTGCCACTGTCATATTTCTACAACATTCCTTCACCACGGATGAATAAAATATCAATAAAGCTAGAGCCCTTGGGGTGACTACTGTAAAAATTTGTGTTCCGACATTATTTTTTAAATTGTTTTAGCAATCTGAAAAAATGTTTCTTAACACTGTTAAATTATATTACTGCCATTATTGTTATGAATAAGGCGTTTAGACTATTATGACATCCTGTAGATGTCACTAAATTCACATTTACTCCATTTACCCCAAGTGTATGTTTAAAATATTGTATATTGGATTGTGCAGCTGTGCACTTGACTGACGTTGCTGAGTGCACCAGTACAAAAGTTCAGTTTGGAGACCTGATGGTGCAGCAACACCAGGAGAAACATAATTAACAAAGCATTAACTACAGATTTATCTATTTAAAAAATAGGGAAATAAACATCTTTTGGTTTGCAGATCAATCATTTTAGCACATGTCTCAGAGTAACGTTTGGCATGGTCAGCTTCTCCTTTTTAGCAGCATGTTTGCTCATTGCTCGATCTGGCTGGTTCTGAGGCAGTGTCCTTGGAGAAAATATGTGCAGTGGTCCAGCCAGGTTCTCTCCACTTTGTGCATTATACAAAAGCTGGCAGATGAATGGAAATTCAATCACATTCTTGGTGGGAAAAATTCCCCGAGCTGCATTTGAGCTCTGTTGTGACTGCCACGAACAGCACAAAGACTACACTGACCAGGGACAAATACAAAGGAGGCACTGCTGATCTCCAGTTTGTCTAACAAACATATCCATATTTCTACAGGAGTGTAGATGGGCTACTCCAGCTCACATTCTGTCTTGCTGCATTCTTATTAACAGTTCTCCCAGCCCTTATAACCCAGTCGGATGCTAATGTAGATGGGTGAGACGGTGTGTGGGCTGCATTCTCCCATGCTGCAAAGAAATGCTAATAATTTTGCCTCTTTGTGGCTTTTTCTACATGTGGTGTTTCTTCACCCCCTGTTGTGGATTTTAATGTCACAAGGTCAGGAAGAACACTCATTTGAAAGTACTTTACTTCCTATGCACTTTCTTCTAGCCAAAGCTATTACTTGTGTTATAACTTTCATAACAAGGCACATTTATGATGCCAACACAACGTTCAGTAGAATCTGATTTTCAGTGAAAAGTATTTGCTGCACAGATAAAATATAAAACATCTCAATGTATTACCAAACTCCTGTGTGTATGTCAGAAAGACCTTAGTTACATTTCAGCAACTTAAAGGGTGACATGTAAATGGAAACTGTGATAAAACTTCATCAAACCGAAAAATCTATATGAACATTTGTTACTGTGAAAAGGTTATTCTTTTACTTTAAAATGCCAGGATAGCCATCGAGAGGCTCTGGCAGATTTACACAGTGCTGAGTGGAACATAGGACGAATGTAACTGATTCTGAAAGCAATACCATATGGCGTGTGGGCGACATCAAAAAGAAAAGCAGGTCTGATGGTCAAGGTGCCATTTGATACAACTAACAAAGTGGAATTAACATCCAATCTGGGCTTTGTCAAATGAAAGAGGAACATTTACAATCTCTGCTTCAGTAGGAGTTTGGAGGCAGTGAACACATTATGGAAGACTGGCTGGAAGAAATAAACTTTCATATGGGGAGAAATCAAATTAAGATCCCCACACTTTTTAAAAGAAACAAATGATCAATTTGTGTAAAGCATAGGAGAATATTAACACCTGCTAAAATCTGGCAATCATCACTGACTTGAAAAGCAAGAAGCAGCAAAAAAATATTGAAAAACTTGTACTTGTAAAAAAATTATACTCATGCATTTTCCACTGTTTTTCTTTTTAAATTCTTTTAATGATTAACGAGGAACATAATTAAGGATGTGCCATTTAGAAACCTGTGGCTCTACTAGTTGTATAGTTCTGACCTGTGGATCAGGATTATGACAACAATTTTGACAATGTTGATATTTTAGAATCTACCATTAAGTATTAGCGTGATTAGTGCAGCTTGTATTGCATTTTTGTTAGTAAACAGAAAATGTTGAATTCACTCCATTGCTATTGTGAATCTTAACCAAGAAATTTCTTATTCAAAACATCCATAATATTTATTGCCGTAGTTCCTTCAGAGTGGACTTTGTTTGGTCATGCTTTCCCAGAATTCATGAAGTGAGGTTGCAAGGAAATGTAGAACGATCCAGGAAAAGAAGAAGCTCTTTGCTGTGTTTTTCTCCCAGACTTTGGTAAATGGAGCTGAAGCACTCTTCCTCATTTACTGTAAGTGCTCTCACTGTGTGTCTAGTACCAAGGAGGAGGACAGAATGCACTGATTATGACAAAGGACTGAATCTAATCAATAAAATGCTAGTTGCAGGGGACCAAAGTGCCACACTTGAAGTGACTTTATTTGCTTTATCTACGCTTTACCTTTGATCTTATTGGGAATGCATGAGTTCCCACTCACACTTGTTTCCCACTCCTGAAAAAAAAAAAAATAAATAAAAAACATGAAAATGTATGATTTGGGTGATTTAGGTCAATCACCATAAAACACACAACAATTTAGTTATATATATATATATATATATATATAAAATAATAAAAATAAAATAATAAATAATAATTATTTTATTTTTTTACTGAATTATTGTGCATCTATGCTATTGCCATTTTGGTTGATATTCATTAAATGGTTTCAAATAAGGATAAGTCACAAAAATTGGCTGAAGGACCAAAATGTATTAAAACACAAAGCAGCGGCCATTTTTTGTCAGCAATGTTTCTGGTAACTGATTTCTGTTGTCATATAAATTAAATATACGTTGCTCTTTTATCAGAGTTAGGAAGCAATTTACCTTGCTTTGATTTTAGAGAGGGTCTGTAATTTTGCATTTGAATTACTGGAAACAAACAAAAAGTTAAAAGCTTCGTCAAATGCTAAACACAATAAAAAATAGCTTAATATTTAATACGATTTCTAAGTTTAAAAGTAATAATGCAAGACGGCAAGTACAACAAGCATTATACTCATAAAAGACAAATTTTGTTGTGTCCTAACTAGCGTGTAGTCACATTAGGCACAAACATCGAGCAATTATTTTGGCAGTTAACATTTCACATGAGCAGTGCACTCAAGCTCCACTTGCAAAACATCATCATAGATATTCACTGTGATTCATTGCTCAGCTCACTCGTGCTAATTCTGATCACTTTTCATGTTATTAGCTCTACTTTCATGATTTCCTGGAGTAACCCACCAATTCAGAAGTTCAGCTAAATCTGAAGGGCACAGAAGGCAGGAACCTTTTGAAAAATGTAAAACATAGCCTCACTGCTCATGATTAGCTTTGATTGGTCAAGGCCATCGCTGAACATTTGATAAGTAGTGCTTTTAATCCGATGAGATTTGCAGCTTCTGTGCTCTGTCCAGTGATATTTTGGTTAATTTCTGTGGTGCTGATATTATGTGCCCAAAAAATAGGAAATTTTCCACTTTAGAATCTGAGACCAAAATTTATATATAGCATGCAATATTTTAGTTTTATCCAAATTAGCAAACCTTAAAATGTGAATATTTTTACTAAATATGACATTACTTCAAATTGTAATTTGATCAATGTTTTTTTTCTGATTGGAGGAAACATTAACATTTTTAAGTGGCCCGGCATAATATCAACTTGAATTACGGAATCTATGGATGAAGCTAAAAATTAGGGTGATAATAAAGACCTCTTCAAATGTCTAAAATTTGGAGCTCATCATAAAAGACAAAGAGTTCAAATATAACTAGAAACATCCTCAGAGCTGGTCAGAAATCATAAGAAGGGTTTGACTGTTGTAATGCCAATAAAGATGTTTCCATTGATCTATTGAGAAGAGTATAAACGATTTCATTTAATTAGTACACAATTGTTTACTAATTAAGCAATTTAATTAATAAAGAAGTATTTTTTCAACAATAATAATAATTGTTTTAATACAGTTTAAGAAATGCCTGTCTTATTTTCTATGAGAAAAAAGACTTTTTGATTGAATGAAAATAATTTTAAATGCAAATCTGCGAGTAATGTAAGATCCAAGCATGCTTTTGTTGACTACAGTGCATGACAAAAATGTATAATTGTGTTTACTTTGAACAAAATCCAGAGCAATGAAAGCCTCCCAAAACTAATCTCTGAATGAATATACCATTTCTAAGCTATGACTGCCGTCCCACTGCAGTGGGAAAAGGGTAGATTCCGGGTTTTCTCTGGTCTGTTCGATCTGCATGGCTTCTCTCAGAGTAATACATCTGCATTAGTGTCAGTTTCTTTATGCATGTTTGCATGCTGAGCTGCACCTCAGGGCAAAGCGACAGATTGCTTATCCACACGTTGGTATACGTATTTGGTCCCAGTGATGAAAAACTCAGTTCACATAGTAAATTATATTTCTTTATGTGTTTTTCTTGTTTGTGCAGAAAACATAACTAACAATATGCAAAGAGAATATAAACACATAAAGCTAGAAATATAGTATGATACATTACATGTTAAATTTTTTCTTGCTGAATGCATTTATAATGGGGCTATTGACATAAAATTCACCCAAGACAATAGTAACAACTCAAGTTATCTGCATATGGAAAGAAATGATTAAACTGATTAGTACAAAATTAAGTAAAAATTAAATATAGTGGAATTACACTCTTCATTAATTTTTTCAGGATTTAAAAATGCCTTTGCAATGATAACTCCTTCTGTATAGAGCAACCTGTTTCATGGGCTACATAGGTCTGACTTTGACCCATTGTACCCCAAAAACTTCATGTTTTAAAGCTTCTGCGGCCTCTTCAATAAACTCTATTCTTCAATTATTTCTATAGATTTCCAATTGGAATCCAATTGTGAGTACTTTCTCTGAAAAAACAATTGAGAGTTTTCTGTGTTTTGGGATCATCATGTAAAAACCATGTTTCCATCTGGATTTTGAGATGATGTGCATCGTCATTTCTGCTCTAATCATGGTGTGTACAATGATTTCCTAGAACTAAGTGTTAGTCTTAAATATATAAACTATTGCCTCCCATTGACTTGAGAAAATTCTGAACAAGTTTGAATATGTTACTTTCTTCAGCAGTGGAGTCTTGTTCAGCGAGCATGCATATAGGCCACTGTGAGTGAGTCAATTATTTGTTGTATTTAAGGAGAAAATGTTTCTGCTAACTCCATTTTTTTCAGGCAGTGCTCCTTAGGTCTTTGAACAACTCTGCTGAATATTTTTTGACCTATTTGCAAGAGGAGCACATGGTCTTGGTGGATTTACGTTGAATTTATGTTCTTTTGCCTTCACAGTTATAATAAATTTTAATTCCACATCTTTTGTCTCTTTAGAAACATTACTTATTAAGAAATATGCTGACATGATTGATGCTTATTTCTCGCTGCATGTAAATTAATTATCCTTGATTCCAAAAGATGAATTTATGACACAGTTCCTTCTGTTTGATCAGAGAGTTTGTTAAAGTCAGGGGTTATGAAAATAGGTAAGCTTCACTTTTTGAAACATCAATCCAAAGCAAAAACAGCTTTCAGGAGAGTCTTGGGCAATACAGAAACTGCTACAGTGGGCTTAATTAGTGTGGTTAGAAAAAGAATGACAAAGCTTTGAATATGAATGAAACTGTTATAGTTGGTGGCTGATAAAATAAAAAAGCATCACAACTTAAATCCAACTAATTGTAGGATGATGTGGGAGGGATAAATGTGGTTAATAAACCATAAGACGTTACCTATTATTTATAGATTTAGAATGATTTTGGTTGCATTGGAAATTTTGCAGCATTATGGCCTTGAAACATAATTTTCAACATAAAAGGGTGAAATATTGGAGAGCTGAATTAAAGCAGACATATTATCTAAAAAGAGCTAAAGGACAGCAATCTCTGTCACTGATGATGAAAGAACATACAGCACCACTAAACAGACGAGTGATTTCCAGCTTCCCAGCTCACCTCCAGCTTATAAAAAGTATCCTGAGGAAGTCCACAATCAATGAAATGTCTGTTTTGGTCTAGTTGTCATTTGGAAAATCAATTAACTCCCCAATTCTAGCTAACTGTTTTCCAATCTGTCTCTTCTAATCATCCTTGAATAGGAGCAAAGAAAAATCTCATTCCCTCTTCACCAAACTCTGCTGTGGCTACCCAAACAAGAAAGTTGATGTTTGTTTTGTACAGTAATTGAGCAATGGTGAGCTGTTATTAATTATGCTAATCACTTTCCATATGCACTTAGGAATAAACAAACAAGGATAAGCAGGAGAAGAAAGGCTATAATCTATGAGCAAACTTACCAAGTGACTAATACAGGGGATAATCAAGAGCATTTCCTCCAACTGTTAATACTTTAATAAACCAGGACATTTAGAGCTTTCAAAGTAATCCACAGTCTAGGTCCTAATTAATGTTCCTGATAAATACAGTCCTCTACCGAAGTGTCAAGGGACTAATTAGATCCCTGAAAGAAGAGTCACTAAACATGCAATGATATCACATGGGACCATGAAGCTAAAAGAAAGGGCACCCACTCTCTCATGTGGCAGAGACCAAACTGGGTTAGCACTGAGGAAATCTCTTCATCAAGAGGAATCCACAGGGTGATGTAATTATTCAAGACCCAGAGAAACGAAGGCAAATAGCAACAAGGGTTTTGAGGGTGTGAAAAAGTCAAAGCGGTGTGTTTACACAGCTTTCAGTCAAATTTCTTCCAAGCCTTCACTTTGAATTTATATGACTGATGTACAAACAGATGGATGGCTGGATAGATGGATGTAGAGATTGAAGAGCTGGTAGATTGATATATGTCTGGAAGTTAGGAAAACATATTTTTCATACTTCTCCAGATCTGGAAAACATTCCAATTCCAGGTTTTACATAGAGACACATTGCATTTCTCAACAGGTCCACTTTATCGCATCAGCGCCAGGGAAGGACAAAAAATCTTGAGATACAGAATTTAATGGAACTGCCATTGATGTTATGATGAAAAGTGTTTGCAACCACTGCAGAAAAGGAAAAAATAATAATCCTTTAAGGCCTTTACATATACCCTCCAGCAATCTTTTGGAGAGAAATATGAAGGAATAAAGCCCGTATTGACCCTGCGACCTCTGGAAGTGCACTCTATATTACCATTCTGCATGCCTGTGCTTTGACCTTTTCAAATCCCTCTTTAAAGGTTGCGTGTTCCTGTGTCTGTGGGCTGCGCAGGCTCTGTAAGGGGAAGCTGACTGAGCGAGTGTTCCTCGCCCCTCCAGAGACTGACCTACAACGTTATTGTATTAAAAGAGTCATATTTATCACTGCTCTCCACACCACAACTGTTCTACCTGCAGCAAGACAAACAAAAAACCTTCCCTAAACTCAAGAGCCTCTCCGCTCAGCGCCTTGAAAAGAACGTTAGGCATGACTGGTTTAAAGGATCTGAGAAGGTGGCCTACCGCTTGGCTGCACTGAAAAGTGAAAATGGTATTTAGAGGCTTCTGAAAGTTTAATCAGGCTGTGTTAGATCTGTGCTTCAATGGATAAAATAGATATGCACTAATGTACTGTAGCACGCAAAGGCATCCATAGTCCTTACACTTTGTCCCATTTTATGATGTCAAAACCACAAACTGAAATGAATTTAACTGAGGTTAGTTTTGACAAACTGACACGAAGTAGAACATAATTATAAAAGTGGAGGGGAAATGATACATGGTGTTATAAACACAAATCTAAATGGGATGATTTTCTATACAAATTCAGCTCCGTTTACTCTGATGCCTTTAAATAAAATACATTGCAACTAACTGTTTGCAGAGGTCAAACACAGCTAATACTTCACCTGTAAACTAAACAGAGCTGTACTGTGAAGGCCTCAGAGACATTGAAGAGAACATCAAATAGCAATCGCTATCATGAAAAGCAAGGAATACGGCAGACAGATCAAGGATGGAGTTGTGGAGAAGCTTAAAGTAAGGTGGAGTTAAAAAAAAAACAATATCAGAAGCTTTAACTATCTCACAGAGCTCTATTCAATTCAGCACCTGAAAACAGAAAAGGTATGGCACAACTGCATACCAACACCTGCCCTAAGTTAACAATAACTACTATTAGTAAACAGAGATGTAACCATAAAGGCCCAGAGTCAGAAGCAAGCCTGTTGGAGGCTGCAGAAAACTTTACACTGGACAACAGAAATTTCATTCTCAGTAACTATGAACAGCTCAGCCAGTCAAAAGACATACAAAATACACTCATGTTTGTGGTTTTGGTAAAAATTAAAAAGTCTGAAGTGTACGAATACTTTCAAAATGCTCTGTAATGCCCTCTCAATTTTTACAATAAAAGCTTCTTAATTTTCTTTTCTTTGCTCCACAACATGGAGTGCAATTGTTTTCTTGGTTATAGACTCTTCAGATTCTAAGAGTCCAAAGATTCAAAGTCAAAAATCTCAAGAACTAAAACATGACTTACTCCAACTCTTTAATCAGGATCCAAAGTCAAAAACTGAATATTATACAGCTGCATGTCTTAAAACTTAAATCAGCCAAAAGTTCTGAAAGTAAAGTTCTTCAGCTACAGATAAGAACAGTTAAAACTACAGCAAGACGATGACCTTTCAGGTTCCGGATTTCATCTTGTGAGTCACTTAAAGCTGAGAAGAAGACAGATGATGAGGGACTTCGTGAAAGAATGAAAAACCAGTTGCATCTCTGCCATCGTTCACCGCATTATCCTCCCTGCTACTATTCTGCTGTGGCTTAGTGGGCATTGTCTATTTTCCTCCATCATTTCTCCCAAAATGGAAACTGCTTCAATCATATGAGCACATCAAAGAAAAAAGAAAATTATCCTCTTTTTCAAGTGACCACAGAGGAGGCCATATCATAGTAGGCAGCCGCTCTGATTTAGCAACCAAACAAAACAATTAGCAGGAAACAGTCTGTAATCAAAAGTCAAGAGGCACAAGGCAAACAGAGCCACCGGTTCCCTGTACGTCCCCCAATAATCTAATTAAGATACTTACTGGAACTGTGGCAAGCTAATGAGAGGGATATGACTCATTTGCAGTATGAGCACTCCCTCACTTTATCTTTGTGTGTTGAGACAATAGAATTATTTTCACAAATGTATGTTTAGCCTCAAATCCCTTTTTTTTTGTTGCTCCTGAAATCATTTTGTCTTGCATACTAAATCTCCTGGGTTTATCTCTGTGTTGATCTGAATGCTAATTCCTGCAACACAGAGGGTGATCGACAGCGCTAAGACCCTTTTCCTGACTCATATTGGTTGTTTCGGAAATACACTGAGCAGTGTATTTCTGCTGATGGCAGTAGAGCAAGGAGGGAGGCAGAGGAGCTTGCCTCCCTCCTTTTTGCCTCCCTCAGATTTTCTCCCATGTTATATTGTCAGAACTTAATAGTTTTAATACTTAAAAAACATACTCTTGTAAAAGTTACATATTAGCATATTAACTGTAATTAAAATGAACAAATACATAAAAAATCAATTTTTCAATCATGAAAAGTTTTAGGTGTACATATTGCTTAAGTGTATTAATCTGAATGGTAATTTTAAAGACCTTAACAACGTCATGAAATTGAATAAAAAATGTTTTCTTGGAAAGCAAACTAAACAAAAGGCATCAAATGGACTTTAGTTCGGGCCGTGCTTATTTTTAATCCTCAGATTTATAAATAACTGAGTAACACTGGTGAGATATTTCTCTCTCCACAGGGTTGTGTAACTGTTCTTCTGTTCTGACAAGCAGCATATCAGTGACCTGCGCTCTTTGCGCTACCTAAACATTCAGGGACTCATGCTGACTATAGTGCAGTCACTGCTGTGTCCCGTGTGCATCCTGTCTGCACATGAATAAAATCTTTTATTCATGCATTGTATGCTCAGTTTGTCTTGGCCAATGTCCAAAGGTGTAATGTGGGTAGAAAGGTTTGTGTTTGTTGGACGAGGCACAGTTTAAAAAATCGAGTCAGACAGGAGGTTGTAAGAGGTTCTCATACGTCATGCTTTGTGGTGCCTGTAGGTCACCAGGGTCAACAGACAGCTTTGCTGTTGTAGTCTGCGCTGTGCGAACATAAAGAGAGCAGGTTGCTCTTATCATCCAGACATTGAAAAAGTAGTTGAGAAAAGATCAGAGCAGCATGAGGGGAGTGCAGACCCAAGAGAAATACCTCTCCGGCTTTCACTTTTCCAGATAAGACACAGAACCTGACAGGCCTTTCATTCCTGACACTTGCTTGTTTAATCTGACACAACTTTGATGTGGTTTTGCATTGTTAATGTCACAGTTTTTTTCCTATTTTTGTAATTATGATATTGAAGACCTACTGTTTTGTGCTGCAAGTTACAGGAATTTAAAATGAACAGATGCTGAAATAAGAGGGATTTTAGCATCTTTCTTATTTTTAAGAAACAAATTTGTTTTATAACAGACGTATGAAGTTATATTCACACTGACTCATTTATTCTTTCTGTTCCTAAGCAGTCTCAGAAGTAGTGATGGTTAAAGAATGAAGGCAGGTAATGTTGAAAACTAAAGAAGCAGTAAATTCAATGGTTTCAGAAATGCATGGTTGCAAAAAATGTGGAAAAACAAGGGGTGACACAAGAAAGCCAGTTAGACATTTTTATACAGAGCAATGAATTCTCCCTTACTATGCAGACTTATCCTTGTGCGCTACTTGCAGTGTCTCCTCTGCTGACATCAAATGATGTGGGATACAAAAGGTCGGCTTCCAGTTGACAGCAGAGACAGCACCACTTACAGCAGACCATTAGGCGTTTTTGCTGTGTCTGAAATGTTCATACATCGGTTTGTTGTGAATAGCAAGCTGAAGAATTATAGTGACCTCCATTAAATTGCAAATAACATTCTAGCACCAGAAAACTTTGAAAGCATGAACATATTTTAAAGCATATAAAGAAATGATTAAATACACTTTTCTGACACAAAGAGAGACTTTCAAGTTACTCTGTTAAAACTGAAATGCATTACTACATATAGATGATGTGTCATCTGGAACTAAAAAAGAACACCTGTAAACAGAAAAAATGGATTGTTGTCTTGATAAAAAAAGACCATTCTACCAGGAAATGTCGAATGATTGACGCACACAAATGATTTGTTGCAGAAAAATGATAAATTGAGCACTCTAACTTTCCTTAAAAGACCAAATGGGTTCGATTTGTTAAAGTAAAGATGGTGGACCTCTCTCCATCCACCAAAAACACAGAGTCCATCCAAATCCCTGTACAGGGTGCCAGTTTATTGAGTCTCCACATTACTACTTACAAACAACATGTTTTCCAACTTATTCTTGACATATAAATCTTTGCCTCTGTTAATACTATTACTGATCATACAGTGGCCATTGGGTTCTGCTTGGTGTTTTGTTCTTAACATTGTCACTCTTCTGTAACTTTCATCTTTGATCTTGCACTTGATTTAAAAAAAATGTAAGCATATGTTTGGATTTTACAGTTGAAAATTAATGAAGCCACCCAAACTCAAACAGTCTAAAAATAATTGCATATGCAGTTTAAGATATATGCCACAAAAGTACTACTAAGGCTGCATTTATTATCAACACTGAGGTTCAATAACAATATATTAGACCTTAAGGCCTTGGGCATTCATTACTATTACATGAAATTTAACCTGCTAGCCTTAAGAAAAACATTTATACAAAAGTAACTGTGACAAATGCCAGAATCCCTCTGGACAAAACTTTAAATCAGTAGGAAAACCTCTCTGTCAGCAGACTCCAATTAATTCTGACAGTCTGTATAAAGCAGCTTGAAGCAGTCAATGAATGTGTGTGTTTATGAATATGTATTCTTTTATGGTGTCAATTATGCACTGGATAAACATTCATGATATGCTTTTCACAAGCTTAAGTGTAGTCCCGCTATTACTAATTAGCTGGTTTATATGAGAGACTCAGATTAGGAGCAAAAAGCTGTGGATGTCCCATTGGTCCAAGGCTAGGGCCCATATGTGAGGCTGAATGTGTAGTAGGAATAATAAATCTTCTCACATGTTTTACACTTCAGAGTCGTTCAGGTTTACCGTTTAGTGAATTGGGCTGTTGAGAATCCCGGGAGTGGGGAGAGAGGAAAGGAGGAAAAAAAAAAGAAAAAAGCAAACATCTGTTACACATTTGGTGAGTCGATGCTTGATGTGCTTTAGACAGTATCATTAAAACGCTGAAGGTTATGGCTTGTTATAAGAAGGTCCAGCTATCCAGGTGTCAGGAAACATTTACTGAATTTCTGAAAGCTTTGTGAGAGGAAAGATTTTGAAGTTTTACTGGAAAAAAAAGCAAGACAGGCATGAAAACCCTCACTACCTAAAACTACAGGAATGCTTCCAGAATGAGGATTAAGGTTCAACTTCCATCTGTGTGACTGACAGATGATTACTTAGCACACAATTATAATCCGTTAAAAGCTAATAAAAGCGCCATCGTGCTGTTTCAGCATAAGGCAAACCAGGCTGCGGCGGATGGTGGTTAGTTTCCACTGATTGGCTGCTTTGGCTGATGAGAGACAGACATCATATCTACAGCACACGTTCCCCAAAAGTGTCTCAAGCTTAACGGGCCACAGGTCAGAGCCAGGATCACATCAATCACACGTCCACTGCGAAGCCTTCGTAAGCTAATCTGGTAACTAATTGGGTGGTGTGGAATGTGCTGCAGTCTTAAATCAGTTTATAAGCCTCATAGACGTTACATTGGTTTTAACTGCTCTGTTGAGGCGAGAGCAAGTCCCATATGTCTGCTTCAATGATTTACTGCAATAAGGAATGAGATCAAGAGGATACTTCTGTTTGAAGTTTCTCAACAATCTGAGAAAAAAAAATACTAATAGTATAAAATTCCAACCACATCCACACAGTGCTGCTAAAACTGTCAGTAGCAATGTGAGTTTGGGCATGTGCTTCTTCAGGACAAGGTAACGTCACTTTCATCTGCTTGGACACCAGCGCATCAGGGAACTCATTAGGAAACTTGCTTCACAAACTAAAAACTCAGCAAGTTTCCAGTACTGCCAGGAAGGGCTATGGGTTATTTCACCTCACTGCCAATTTGCGCCTTCATATCACACCAGCATGTTGCCAATTCAAACATTTCGTACAAGACAGGGAAAGAATTGTGCACCTGTGTACATAACTGCATAGGTTAATTTTTCTTACAAACATCAATAATGCCTAAAAGACCTTTTCATTTTATGGAGATTTTCTATTTAAACAGAATGCCATTAACTGGAGGTCTGAGTCTCGTTTGGGCCAGCTGACTCCCAGGATCAATCCAAAATAACTAAATTACATCCTGTTGGTAGACTACAAATATTTCACAGGTCAAAGCAGGTATAAAGCATCACCAAGATGGATACACACTTATCCATGGATTTCTAGCACACAGCTCATTTCCCCATATATTTAATGTCTTAACATCTAATTTAAAACACAAACTACTTTTGAGTTATGAATAGTTATGAAAATTCATGAAGCTTAATATTTACCATCTTAAAAACTTAATTTGTCAGCACCTAGAAGAGGTGTGGCCTACAGCTTACATATTGGCTTTTTTAATTCCTGAAGAGACCATACCCCTATATTACAAGTCTAGGTCAAGTTGTTATATTTTATATTAGTAAAATCTGAAGTTTTGCTTTTAGAACTTGGGTGCAATTCAAGTCTGAGTCTGAAAGTCAAGTCATCTTTAAACTAAAATCATCAAACATTTGTATGAGAACTGAACCTAAATTAGCATCCATGCCCAACAAACCTGAGTTCACTGCTATTCTTGATGCTCCACCTTAAATTTTATTCAGAAAGAATACCTAATTTACAATGTTTTTTTTTTTCGGACTAATACGTGTGAATCTAAATCCTTTAGCATACAAATATGGAGGCTGCATTGGGAACAAAACCACGTAACACCTCCACAACCATGAATAATGCTGAAAAGTAAACGGAAATGAGACATCTTATCACTATTCTCCAGTGAGAGAGGAACGGAGAAAGAGCTACAAAGAGCTAGAGGTTCAAGATGCATTAGGAATGTGCCAAATACAAATTTGTTTTATTATCAGTTTTTTTTTTGTCTGAAGCTGTATAAACCTATCACAAATGTTGTGCTGTTATCTTTACTTTTTGGATGTACATGCAAGCCTAGGGGAGAAAATATTTATTCACTTTCCAGCAGTGGATAATGGGCTGTATGCTTGAACCAATGAGCATTCAGGAAGAGTACAAAAGCTCACACTGGAGATGAATCAGTGCTGATGATAACATGACCTGGATCCTGTGAACCAACTTCAGCCTCGGCTTTGCAGCCTGTCACTTTTCAACATAAACCAGTAACTCTGAAGATTAAGGGGAAGATTCTGAATTTGCTCTGGGTCTGCAGCAGAAAAGCTGTCCTTCAGATCGCTCCTGTATGACACAAATCACAAATCAGTTCTATGAGAGTTGGCCGCAAGCGCCGTCTTTAGAAGTGGATTGTGGGGAAACCTGATTTAAAATGTGTGCAGCTGGAAGCTCATGTGTTTTTATTCATTCGGTCTAACTCACACAACCTGTGCTAGGAGGTAATGCATGGACTTCTTTCAAAATGCTTCTTCTTATATTCTCTTAAAACTCAGCCCATGCACTAAATATTCAAACAAGCACTCTTTAAATGGATTCTCAAAAACTAAAGAGAAAGTGCAAGAATGATTTCTAGCAGTTCCAGCAAAATGTTCCTACTTTCCCATTGTGGAGATGAATTGCATATTAATATCTTGCTTTGAATGATTTATTTTAACCTTTTTTTTAGTGGAATGACTGCACAACATAAATGCTAAATGGGTTGAACTTATATAGTGCTTTTCCAGTCACACTGACTGCTCAAAGTGCTTTCCACTGGAGTCACACTCATCCATTCGCACACATTTATATAAAAACATACACATTTATTTGCCAATACACAGATTGGTGGGCAAGGTAAGGGTTAAATGCCTTGCCCAGGGCTACATTGACCTTACAGGAGGAATCAGGAATCAAACCTATCACCTTGGCACTCCTGGGAAAATCATGAAAGGCCCAAGGTAAAAGAAAATACTGATAAATATATGAAAACCTTCAACCAAAACCGTTTAATTGCCTCAATTTTTTGACATCCACCAAATATTCATGAATATTTATATACAATCAAACATTTAGAAAAGATTGAACATTTATTTTCTGTTTGGTAACTAAAATCTTAAATTAACAAAAAACAACTATGCCATTTATTTATTTATCTTTTTAAAATTACATTTACTCTTGAGATTCAGAAATTGTGTTTAAACTATGAGATGGCAGGGACATCCATATGCTAATCATCTTATACACTCATATAAGATAATTTTTTGTTTCTAAATACATCACTTTATGAACTCTCTTATCTTTTTGTTACATGGCTGCAACTATAAAAGACTCAATCAAAATGCAAAGGTGCTAGGCCACAGATTAACTGAAACAGTTACAATCCACAGGTTAAGTCTGTGATTTTTAAATGCTCAAATCAATGTGTGTCTGAACATTAATTATGCATGGGGCAGCTGTGAACTCTTCTACAGTAGTTTGACTCTTCAAAATGCCCAATTTCCATTAGATTCTAGTCTGGGATAGCGTTTATGGAGAAGTACTCTAATGAGTGAGACACACTTACGACCAGGCTATTCCTTCCACTTTATGCTTTTGAAATTACATTAACCTTTTTAGACACAATTTTCAGAGGATTCTGAAGGCGGCTAAGTATTGCATCACTAATTGACTGCTTAGTGGAGGAAATGTGGTGGAAAATGACAAGATTATTAGATACAGAGCGAGAATGTAATGGAGTGCCAACGTAAGGGTTCACAGATAACACCTTCAAAAATACCAACAAAAAGCAGTAAAGCTGCAGTGAAAAGCCAGCTGCACGATGGAAGGAAATAAACTTTGCCAGCATATGTTCACAGCCTCTCAGACGAGGGCAAACTTACACCCACACAAGAAATCCACGTTTTGCAAGAAAATGTGAACAAAGATGATTATCTCAAAGACTGAGCTCAAGCAGTCTTCACTGCTTCTACTTTAAACATGTTTAATTCAATAAAAGCGTGATGTTATTTTAGCAAGAGAAAAAGCTGGCAGTTTAAAAACAGTATAGTTTTTCTTCTATTCCCCCCATCACGTTTTTCTGTTTAAACCCCCCTCTCATCGCTTACAGCAACACATGCATGTTTCATTCAGTATTCAGTAGGCGGCTTGGGTTCACCCTCCTAACTCTTACCACATGTAAACCCACTGGATCCATCCAGAACACCAGATAAAGCCTCTGGAAACACTCTGCCAGTCCTTATCTCCCTTGTTAAATTTCTCAAATTAATATTAAATAGAGGACCAATCCACAAAGAATTACTGGCATGTCATATGACAGACTTGACACACCACACGCTTATAACTTTAAAGCAAAATCTAAATCAATTTAGATTGGGTATTGATAAAGATTGAGCTTGCAGTGAGGGGGGAGAGGTGCTTTATATTCAGAGGGCATATTAAAGCAAGCAGAAGATAATTTTCATCTTCTAACACAAAGGAGGCCATCAAAGTCTAAAGCTCCATGTAACTCTCTTCAGAAAGAAGAGATTAAAACATTGAAGTGAATTGTTTATCATTGATTTAATTGTTTGTGCTGTTTGGAGCCTATCGCCACACATTCATGTATACATTTTGAACTGAACATGTTTTATACATGCCATTCCTTAGCTAGCTGGATATGTCCATGAATGTTCCTCTTCATTAGGCAAACCATCAGTTCCTTCTCAACTTGCTACCGATCTCCGAAGATTTCTTATTCTTCTCAAAACTGATTGGTGTTTGAAGTTGCTCACAACTTCAAACCCTGTCAAAAAATTGTTTCAAAAGGAAAAAAGAGCGACTCCATTGCATGGTGCTGCCACTATCATGGCTCAATGCGGGGATTTTTTTTTATGCATGATGTTGTTTTTTGCACCAAATACTCAATTTGCCAGTCAGACCATGATTAGCTGGCAATTCTTACAGTTCTTTCAATGTTGTTGCTCATCATTTTTATCAATCTTATCTCTCTTTTGAAACTCTGGCTTTAAAATAAGCAATGCAAATTTCAGAAAATTTCAACTTGATCAGGTTCTCTATCATTAGTATAATTGTGTGGAAAAAGAAGCTGGAATGCTGGTGATGAAGTTTTCTATTTTTAAGATCCCCTCTAACAGATTTGTTTGTTTATGAATTAGACATGATATATTGTCTATTAAAGCTGAAAACAATTTTAACTTGGCATTTCCCTTTCTGAACACCACAGTGCCCCAAATAGGACTTAACTGGTATATGCACACTTTCGATATTCACTGTATTATGGCAATCAAGTTGAAAATATGCACTAAATTCAGCCACATTTTAGCTCAAACAAAAGCGGTGTAGTCATCCCAATTTGTATCCAATAAGACGGCCATGAATGACTGCAATTACAACTGTTTACATCTCTGGCCTTATTGCCTTACTTGGCACTTTGCAGAAAAACAGGGAGCAGCCATTGCTGAATAGTACGATCCTTGCTGCAAGCGAAGATTGCTTTGAGCATAGAAAGACGAGCTAATTCTGAAATGGGCCATGAAATACTGTAGATTATCGCTGGTCACAGAGAGGAGTTAATCAGCTCGCCAAATGAATGATGAGGGGAGGTGAGGAGAGGACTCCCCCTCGCTTTCCCCATTATCTGATGACGTGCAGAGAGGCTACCTAGTGTGAGCACACAGACTTCAAGCCTGGGCAGTGGGCTGCGGCTCGTGCTGGGCGCCCCGCGCGTATCAGATAATTGGTGGAGCACCCCCACATGACGCTCTGTGCCAAGGGGACGACATGCAGAGAAAAACACACAACTTCAGCAGATGGTTTGCCTGATGAACAAACAGCATGGGAATAGAGACTGAGCAGCAGAAAGGATTGAGAGCTTACCCACAATATAGGAAAAGCAGTAGTCAGGGAGGAAATGTGTCTGAGTGTGTCTGTAAACATCCTGAGTGGCATACAATACAAGAAAAGTAGAAAGATCTAAGTCTGACTGACAGCTGATCCGTTCATTATCACACGACATTGGTTTCTAACAGTCTTTCCTAACAATCCCAGGTGTCAGGAAATCAAACGGCAGTTGAGCAGCCATGCGGAGAAAAGACAAACAAATGTCGCAGTAATGACAAGACGCCATATATCGGGCTTTTGATGACACAATAAACAAGCAAACTGAGCAAAAGAATCTGTTGTGATGGCAACAATGGCAAAAAACATATCATTACAGCCCCTCAGTCACTTTATTTCACAGTACGGGTCAGGAAAAACAAAGTAACAGAGCTGAATCAATGTGACAGGGTTAATGACTGTTTCTCTTTTCTAAACTCTGGCTGTGGAGCAGCTGGGCCTCAGGGAGCTCAGGTGACAGTTACACTTTCTGTCATACCCAGCCAGTCACACACCATTTCTTCACCTCACTTCAGCACTGCAATGCCACAACGCCTCCTCCCCTGATACCAGCACTCAGCTGCTGCAGCTCAACTCCCCACCTGAAGACCTCACAGGAACTCGGGATGCTTAATTTAAAATAGGTGACTGTTAACAGGCTTGTTACTTCATCTATGGAGAAATAATCAGGCCAAGGCAAACTAGCACTCAGTTTTGGGTTTGTTTATTATTAATTACATGTGAGATGAGTAAGCCCATGTGCCCAGTAGGATCCCTCACAAACACAGGAGCAATTATAACTTTAAATTCCTCTGTGTGTTGCTAAGATGAGTTTCTGCAGTTCTTCGTTGTTCAAAAACTCAATAAAAATGTAACAACGAAGATCAAAATGCTTTAGAAGTAATTGTGTTTAACCTGAAGAAATTGTGGTTATTTCTTCAGGTTAAACGTTAGCCACAATCGATGCAAAATTAAGCATTGCTTTAGACCCTTACAGGAGTATTTTGCAGTTTCTTAACAAGTGACTGATGTTATCAAAAGCAAAATCTTTCAACAATCAAAGTTTAATGGGATAATTCTGCACTGACCAGATATTCTGTCAAACAGAAGTTGAGATTCCTGAAATATTTGAATTATTTGTGCAAAAAGCATTTCTAAGATACTATAAAGAAAATGAAGCTTGGAAAAATACCTAGGCACAATGCTACTTGACACACTTAACCTGCATTTTCTCTTTCTTAAAAATAAATACATTAATCAATCAATATTGCTAATGAGACAGTAGCTCAAAATGTTTAAAAACCAAGTCAAATTTCATCATTTTCCATTATGGGGGAAATGCAAATGCATTTCCCACTAATGCTTCAAATTATTAATTCAAAGTGAGTTAGTTCTAATAAGAAAGAAGACAAATTATATTTACCCCATTATTTTCTGTGCATTAATAAAGTTTGTAAGTTTGCTTCTGGCTCATGTTTACCTGCTTTTATTCAATATTCACATATTACACAAATTTCTAATGTTTGCCCAAAGGTTTAATAGGGACATGTCAAAAATAAAACAAGCAACGGCCTCTTCATCAATCAGTTATTCATTTTTATGTGTGTAATTACAGAAAATAAATTAGAATAGCCCCTGAATAAAATTTAAGCTTCAAAGATTAAATTTAATGTCTATATTAGAGACAATTTTGCCTGTAGCATGACATTATGACATACCAAAATACAATTAGTAAGCTCTAAATGAGATGTCCTTTGCATTACAATTAAGTGGGATTTGCTGATCTCCCTTTGAAATGATATTAGTCTTCTGTAGATGCATAACTGCAAACACTAGAGATTAAAGGGTGCAGTAAGTGGGGTAATGTGTGAGTAAACCCCATGAGTGATTGTTTGACCACACTTTGGAAAAGTTGCTGATTTACTGCAAAAGGCCTTCTGTGCCATTTTTTCTAACCTTCACGGGGATGTGACTGTGACAGCGAGAAATTCCCTCTGGCTATGCTGTCTTACACATCTGTTTGTGCTTCTCTGTTCTGTATTATGCTCATGTCTTTTTCCATATGTGAGACACACAATGGATTGCAATATTATGAAGCAAAATAAACAAAAAAACAACATTTCAAATGTTATTTATTTTCTTTAGCTCCACGTGGGTTACTGTTAAACTGTAGTAATTGAGTACACATCTCCCACTCAGCCTCACTCCTCCCAGCTCAGGGGCCGGTACCCGATTATTGGCTGTTGATAATTTGGCCCAACATCCACTGCTGACAGGATTAATTCAGGTCACTCCTCTTCCTTAAATGTGTTTATCAGATTTACAAGAACCACACTGGGAATTTGCACAAACTCACAAAAGTGACTGAATTTTAAGGAAAATTACAACACTGAAAAGAACAATGTGGTCGAATGATGAGGTGCAGACATTGTGGTGGTCTGCATCTGTTTGTGTTGCATACACAAGTTGCAATACTTTTCAGACTCTGGGGCTGCTCTGGTACGATGACAACAACCACATAAAGTCGGGGTGAAGGTATTGGTGTAAAAGTATTAGTGACACTAACTGGTTAATTCAGAGCCAGATCTTCTTAACATTTCTTGAGTTATTATTTTAACCTACAGCCAACAAAATATTGGAAATATTTCCTTAGTGGTTATATGACGCCTTTGACGTTGCTGGAAAACATGCAGTGCACCCCATGAATACATTCTGTATTTCAATATGGCAAACAATAATGCATTTCTTTCATTTCACATGTTTGTTTTGTTTTTAACTAAATGTTCTTTTCCTTTTTTATATCAGGGGAACAACAACTACCACCACAAACTGACTGACCTAAAAATGCAACTGAATAGAGCAAGTTTCTTTCTTTCTCTTTGGCAACTCTCTGATGCCTCGTCACAGTGAGAGTGACCTCCTGATTTACTCCTCTATGCCCTGGTTGGAGCACTTTGTCAATATGGCCTCCACCACTCAGGAATACATCGACAACCAAGGACTGTCCACAGGCCAGGCTGGTCACCCCGAACAATATCCAAACAAATAACCTTTCCTGCTGCCACCAATTTACAACTATCTGACGAGACTTCCTGCCAGAGGATGACAACAACACAGCGCAACGGGAAAAATAACCCCTATTCTGTTCCCTCTTGCATTTCAGTTCTGTGACTGTTTTACTTGATCGAGAAGAAGTCATCTGGGTTTCTTTTTAAAACAATAATTTTTTAATGTGATATGTAATACCTTTGTTATTGCAGGGGATTTAAAGATAAGACACTCTTGCAGATGTGTCCATGTTGACCCATTTTCTACCACATGCTCCACAGATTTTGTTCCGCCGGAGGAGACCGTTTCTCCTCTCTCATTCCCTGCAGAAGGTGAGGGCAGGACCCAGCTACTAGAATGAGTCGTCCAGGAGCGGCTTCCAGCTGGGCTGCTGCTGCTGAAGAGGTAGTCATCATCACCATGTTGCTGTGGGCACAGCAGCAGCACCAGCTCTGTTTCTTGACCGCTGAAGTAAAAACCTTGTCTGTACTTGTTCTAAGGCTAGAAATGCTATAAATGGCTAATTGCAATCATGGAAACAAGCCAGTGTGGAATTGGTTTATTTCAGAATTTTGCCAGCATAAAGACAATATTGAAATCTTAAACTCTTAGACCCTATAGTTGCATATATTTATAGAGTGCTGGATTTAACAAAGTAGTTAAAGCTATTTTTTCACTGTTTAAACAACCCTGTAAAATTGATGTTGGTCAAGTACTTCAATAGCATAAAACCACTTAACATCAAGTGTAACTGAATGCAAACTGAAAGCTTGATAGATTACTCAATAAAGTTTCACAGTTCAGGAGGGTCAAAGGATTACAGGAGCAAGCTAGTGACAATGTTAACATTTTCAACTACCATTACGTCTTTCAGTTTTGTTTTATGCTGTCATCATTTAAGCCCCATACATTAGTTTATTTCTTTGAGAACTGACAAAAAGGGAGAAACTTGTCTAATTTAAAGATCGTCTCCCTTCTCCATCTCAGTACCATGTATAATTGGTAACACTGTTTTCCCCACATTGCTGTTTTTTTTTTCCAGAAATTGAGGTTTCCTGTTCATCTAGGTGGAAAGGTAGAAAACAAGGGTATCCTGCCAGTAACAGCATGATTCATGTCTTTTTTCCATCAGAATGTTGTTGGGGGCAGTGAACGTAGTCTGTCACTTGTCATTCTGCTGAACTGTATTGCTGTGATTAAGAAGTTCATGTGGCTCAGATACAGTTTTCAGGCTCACTGAACAGACTCTCCAGCTCACGGAGCAATGTACCGGCTGACGGAGCGGTCCAGCTCCCCAGGTACTACAGCGGACATTTCATTATCACCCTCCTCCAGAGCGCGCAGAGTGGTAAACAGGAAAACAACAGTAGTGCAGAATTAAACACTTTGGTCAAGTCATGCTAAGCAGAAGGCAAACCCTGGGAATATAATGCCATCCACAGTAAAACGTATTTGCTGTGACCAAGGCAGGAGACTATATTTCAAATCACATTTGTCACTCTTGACATTCAACTTCGTCACTGACTTCTATATGCATACAGCCTTTGCTGTATTTTCTGTTTTCTATGATGTGTCCTTTGAAGTTCGAGGGGAAATGGTTGCTGTGTGGAAGAAAATCATTTGCAACATGTCTACAGGCATGTCGTGTGCACATTTAAAGGGAACTCAGTTAAATGGCTGCATAATTTGATGAAATTGTGCACAAGAAATGTTGCATGATGCATGCTCCATTTTAAACTGTGTTTCACATTTTATGTAAAGATGGTTTAGAATACAGTTCACTATAAGGTATTTTTCATTCCTCTGGGGCAGCAGATGCTGTTTCCATGAAAATTTGAAGAAAAAAACTAATTTTTGTGCACCGCTGCACACAGGGCAGTCTGTTTTGCAGCCACTTTCTACACACATACAAAATTACAGGTTCAAATATACACATATAACTCAAAATAAATTCTGTCAAACAATTTCTTAGGAGGTTGCAGATAAACCACACATATCACTTCTGAACTCTGGCCAGATTTGATCACTCTTCTTATCAGAAATAGCAGAGCTCATTTAATTTCCTGGCACAGAGCAACCTTTAGCTGCTAAATTATTATAAGGGTCGAGGTTGGAGAGATCCCAAATACCAGTGTTATCCATTCCAAAACCACTTTTAACATATGCTTGGGATAAATGCCCTGGTGAAATGCCAAATTGTTTCCAAATTTCACCTACATGACTCAAGTGATTACTCACAAATAAAAGGAAGTTCAAGACAACCTGGCAACTGCTGATAAACATAATGCTACTAACGCCACTTCACCTGCACACAATGAAGCAAGTTTTATATCAACATGGACTGAGAGGATTGAAGCCAAAATAGAAAAAGCTGCTTCAGAACAGACACCTTCAAGTACCAACAAAATCTGCAACTTACTCATATGAATAAGTGAGATTCAATTGAAAGAAAAAAAAGAGAGGTGAAGCAAGAAAGATTAAGCGGTTAAGATCACAATGCCAAGAATAATGCTTGGAAGACTGAAGTTGAGACTTTTAAGCATAAAATAGGATAACAACTGCAAGGCATGGGGCTTCAAAACCAGTTGGGAAATCGAATCCTGGGCACAACAGGATGTTCAGGAATGTTTAGGATGGTCTGTGACATGAAAGCCACCACTTTAAATTAAGGCTACAATCTTATATCTGACTGCTGCTCAAAAATCTATGCCGGAAATTTGTTTAAAGCTTTTTGATGGACGCATTAGTGGGTAAGTTGTAATTTTGAATCAGTGGCAATAAATAACAAAAAATTGAAGTTGTATATCAAAAAAGAATGACTCAAATTAATAACTAATATACCCAAAATATAATGCCAATTAGGCATATAATGAGTATGTGTACCTATAAAACACTGAATGGTTAGTGTGTTGCACTGAAGATTTTATTGTTCTTGGCTTATGCAGTTTCATTTTACTTGCAGTGAGGGTATAGAAAGCCCACACTTTTTTCCTCTTAAGTCAATAACAGTTCGGATGTAAGGCTGGTTTGAAAGAAGCACAGAGGTTAGCAGGTTCTGCACCGATGGGAGTAATAAGACATTTCTGCCAAGTGGTTTGACTGGTGAGAAAATTGAGCAGTCTTTATAGCTCCAGGTTGATTTCTAAAGGTGTATTCACACTAATAAAATATCTTCCAGGTGGATTTTTCTCTCTTACTAATGCTTTTACTGTTAGTAAGAAGTAACAGTAAGGAAAAAAACCAGAGCAGGCCTGTAGGTTTCGCTTCGCTTCAGGTTAGCCATCCTCTCTTTATCTTGGTCTCACCTGTGCCTTGGACAGTTCAATCCATCCAGCTGCTTCTGGCTTTCCACACTGACATTCGATTAGTGGCCCAATTACAAAAGGCATTGCTTTAAGGCCACTTTTCTTTCCAACTGTGTCAGGGGAAGAGACTGAGACATGCACCACGAAAATTCAAGACCAGTAAGAAGGTAGTAAATAAAGACGCCAGTTCGAGGTTGATAAAGTATTCATCACACAGTAGATTTATAGAGATCCACCTAGGTAGATGTTCAGTTTGAAAAGAAATTTGAGGATTTTGAAAATGTTTATTTCATCTTCTAATCTCAGAAAATTAAGCAATTAAGTACAAGCAAATATCATGCAACAAAATTATTCTACTATCAGGCACACATTTGAACCAAAATGAAAAATCTCATATCCTTTTCAGAGCAATGTGCTTCCATATATATCTTAATTTAATAAAAATGAAGTTTCAGCAACATCTAACGAATGTAACCTAAAACTCAAACATAGCATCATACAAGTCACTTCAACATGAAACAAATCTGAGCTGATGGACTCTTTAATGACACTATTAGTAGCTGTGGGTTAGTTTAGCTAATGTTGAGAATAAGTAATTCTGTATTTTCCTCTATCTCTTTTAGCTGTTTGCATGCTCGTGTTTACATACTCGCACACACATAGACCACACATGCACAAAGCTTAGCTAGAGGTCAACAAATAGATCTAGATCTATTGTTAGGGGCCATTTCTGTTAGCCCATAAGGATAGCATGAACTAATGTACTAATGTTGTCTTTTAGTCTTAATAAATGAAATTCATGAATTCAACTCACTGACGCAACTTCAGAATCATATATCAAGAACCAAAATGGAGAAAGGATAATTTTTTCTGATTAACTAAAAATCAGTTAATCAGAAGAATTCAACAAATTAAGCCACTGAGTAAATAAACAGGAGCTGTGCATACAAATGCACCAGCATGCTGATAAAAACTGTGGCAATTGTACAGAATTAAGTGAAGAAAAAGTTGACTCTTCACAGCTAACCTTGTGTGAAGGGTGATACTGTGTGAGCTTTTTACACTTCTCTGTCTCAGGCATTTCCTAAAAAACAAACTGTTATTAATAATTAAATATGAGACCTTGAAGTGAGTGTGATCGACATGCGAGAACAGTGCAATTCAAAATAAATACAATGATACGATAGAGGCAACATTCCATTTTTGTCAGTAGAAAGAAACAGATGTCAGCAAATTATCTTGTAGTGTCTTAGCGTTTGTTGCATATTACTTTTTGTTATTAAATGTAATTTTTAACTATATCACAGCTGTTCTCATCCAACAGAAGAACTGTTTCTTAGTCATCTCATTTCTGCTACAGTTACTCTGGGAATGACTTAATGTCAAATGAAAGTAGTTTACTTTCTGCAGTCTTAGAGATTTTTACCTTCACAACCTACAATTACAGAGTAAATTATGCTGTGCATAATGACTTTATAGATGCCTCAAAATGACAAAAAATTTAAGTAAAAAGAAGAAACCCATTTAACTATAATGATTTTTGTCATTGTGTTTGTTCAGTTTTGATATTTAATGTGCTTAGTAGTGTTATTGCTCCTTTCCTCTATAATTTTTATGGCCTCAGATGGATGAAGGTGTTCCTGTAATGTGTTGTGTCCTCCTAATGCTGTAGAGGGAGCTCAAAAACAAAATAATGTTATAATTTGAGTACTGGCATAACAAAATACTTTTGATAATGTAGAAGGGAGGTGTTTTGAGAATTTGAATGTGGCTGGGGAAGGAGTTAAATGGGAATAAATGATTGATGATTAGTCTGCATTTGTCCATGTTTCATTTGCAGTGTTAAATAAATGTTTTTTCATCTGTACGGTGCCTCTGATTTCGAGGTAAAGAACCTTATAAGTCAAACATATGGTTTGGTCTCTGTACCAGTTTAGTGGAGGGTTGGTGACAAGTTATTGGGTATGAGATAAAAGTTGCATGTACTACAGTCAAGAGTAACAGTTCTGAAAATATTCTAATACTTAACTTTATTTTCTCAATAAGGCTGTGGCTACAATGTCTTTAATGCATCTGAGGTCGAGTCTTATTTCTTTCAAGCATGCAGCAATGGCGCAGTATATATTACAATTGGATCAAGCTCAAATGGTGACAAATAAAACAAACACTTGTCACTTGTGTTTCTCTAACCAAAGTTTGTTCTTTGCTTGGCTTGCTTACATTTAGAAATGCAATAATGAAATCACATGCATAACTCAGCTGCAATATTTTTTTGAAGTTGCAAAAGTGCATTTTTTTTAAAATGGGGAAATAAAACAAGATGTATCACAAGTCAAAAATATTTTTAAGAAATTAAAATGTACATAGGAAGTTCTCAAAAATCAAAAAACTGTTTTAAGGAATCTTTGTTTAATGTACAACCAAGTCCTGAGAGACAATTTACATCTTAATGAAAATCTGCTACCCTAATTTGTCAGCTGAAATTTTTATAGGGCTCATGCCACCCCATGATGGAAGGACACCATGGGCAGGTAGTCATATCGTCCTGATCAGAAACCAACACTTATGAAGCTATAACAATGGGTCGAAGGAAGCATCTAAAAAAATATTCCACAATATACATTTTCTAAAGTTTCTTTTTAATAGGATGAAAACTGTATTTATTGAAGTGTAGGCTTGGAGAAGAAGGAATATAACAGAATAAAGATACAGCCACTTAAACAAAATGAGACGAGAGCATCTTCATGAGTAAACATTTGAGTAAACATATTTTCTCTGATAGCTGTTGGTTTTGTAAAGTGGGCTAAATGTTTAAGTTGGCTTAATTTTTGTGTTTTAACAGTTCCGTTAGTGAGGGCACAGTGGCAATAAACAACTCTTAAAGGCACTAATTGGTTTCCGGTTGTAATTATCACTATCAATTGTGAGGCACTTTGGCTCTGGTTTTAATTTAGCCATGCTGAGTGGGAACGCATCATGGCAGAAAAAAGAGGAATGAAAGATCATTCCTAAATGTTTGCACAGATACCCACACACTTCAGCTTCGCAACAAATTTGCAGGGATGTAATTTGGCATATGCTCCTGCTATGACCAGGCATGTGAACAGGTGGAGAAGAAGATGGTGTGAATGGCTCAACGTGAAGCATGGAAGCGGGAGCACCTTCTGTCACAGTCTTGGGAGTAACTTGAGTCTGATCATCCTTGTGGCCACTGCTGATTTCAAGGGCCATGCTAATAGCTAGCTGGGATTGGTTAATCACACAGCTTTCACTAACAGATTGAGCTCCATCACTGCTTTGTCCTTGAACACTGCCGAGCCCTGAGAGCTGGTAATGTCACACTAATGGAGTAATTTAAGGACAAAAGAATGATCCATTTTCTCTTAAGTTTCATTTTTCTTTCCTTTTATGAAAGTAATTGTAAAGTTCATTTAAACTATTCACTGCAATTAGCGTAAATTTTTAAGCTGTGACCTTCACTATATTCTGAAACCAGAGTGGGAGTCAGCTCCTCTTAGTCTGAGGCAATGTTCTCAACCAATAATAGGTGGCCTGCTCCTCCAGGTCAGGGGTCAGTCTTTGCCACAAGAGACGTTTCTCTATCTTGGTGTCTTGTTCACGGTTGATGATAGAACAGGGAAAATAATGGATAGAAAAACTGCCAGCGAAAAAAAAAAGTTGAAACACAAAGAAAAGCCTATTATTTTCAAGATTAATGCTCCATAGAGATATGAAATATGAATCATGACTGAATAATAAGATCCTGTATATAAGTTGTTGAAATCAGCTTACTTTTTAGGTGGGTTAAAATGTGAGGAAATGGAGACCAGACTACAATAAACTTCACAATCATTGAATGCAATGATACACCCAAGTGCGAACAGGTCATGCTGACAATGACACTATGGAGTGGATTGAGTAAATATAACTCAAAGTTAGCTGCTTTTAATATCTGCTGTCCATCCAGCAAGGTAAAGAGATAAATATTTATCTAATAAAAGTATTTCTGATAGAGTACAGGAAAGATTATCTATTTTGTTCTTTTAAAATGTATCCCTCAGCCAGAGAACACGCTGAATTTGGAAATTTTGTCATGTTTTTGGAAATCTCAAAGTTAAGGAACATTGTCTTATGAAGACAGATCACTACATATGCAGCTGGCATTGCTAACCATGATGTAGAACCATTGATGTAGAATGCTGAAGTCATTTTCACATGTGTGTTACTTATTACTTCATTGTAGTTTCAAAATAGTAATAACATGTTTTACAAATACTGCTCCATTATGCACAAATTACAAATAATTAAGCTCCACTGGGACAAATGATTGAAATATCCATTGCCGTTCATATCACGCTTAAAACTCCTTAAAAAGAAATTGGACTCTGCTAAAACTTGCAACTCAAAACTTTAGAGGTGCATGGATATCAGAAATCACACACAAAACTCCATTCAGTAAATAGGTGGGTGAAATCATAAAATTATTAAATCAAGCGGAAAACCCACAACCTGTGCTGAAGCCCGGTTAACCCATGAACACTCTTTAGTGAAGCAACAAAGTCCTTATAAGATGCAGGGAACTGATCTTTGTCAGCAGCAGCCCCTTCTAATTGTCTACCAGAACAAATTAAGCCTTTCTGGAGGATCTGCCAGGGGAGCCCCTTATGACTTCTGGGATAACATGGTGGGTTCTTATGGAGTGACAAGAGCTAACACACAGTTTTGCATCATGCTCTGAATAATGCAAATTGTGTCACCCCTCACACGGCTCCACATAACAAGACTCGGGTGGCTTCATACAGCATCATCTGTAACAGTGGCAAATCCCAGTGTGACGCAAATTAAAACAGTATATGAGATTATTTTCACTATAGGGTACCACCTTCACTGAATTATGTATCAAAAGATTAAAGTGAATAGAAATAGCTCCAAGCTATTTAATAAAAGGCCCCTACAAATGTTCCATGTCAAAATGACATTTGCAGACAATCAGACTTTTGGGGTCATCAGTCCTTTTAGCTTATCTGTAAAGAACTAAAATTCCTATGGATTTATAGCAAGTATTTCTATAAACTTGAAATGTTCAGTTTAATTCTGATGGAAGATGTTGCTGTGTGACAGTTTCATGGCTGTCTTAACCTGCTAATACGGTAATATCCAGCATACAACAGAGCAACAATATTCCACAGCAGCATGTCCTGGATGGACAGATGTAAAATTGGTGGATGCACCTTTCAGATGTTGGGACAGGTTTTTCTTTCCAAACCTTTTTCACAGACCGAGTAGCTAAATTCCATAATTTCCCAGACCGTGTAGAAATATTCTGAGTAGGAAACCATAAAACACACACCTCACCGTAGACCCCAGTTTAAAAGAAAAATAACACACACATATCATTTTTATGCTTATCCCAGAATCCCAGCCGCAGATCCAGCACAATTTTTCTGGTCTTGGTCACTTGTGAGGTCTGACCTCTCAGGCCTCATTCATCACAGCTGCTTCTGTCCGTAGAGATGTCTTTTTTATTTTTCCTGCAGACTCTGCATACTAAGGTGCCCATGGGAAGCTGAGGCATAGACGGACCCACCAGTCAGGGCACTGGTGGCAAAAAGACGGCAAGCGATCCAGTCACAGTGAATCTTCTTGACAGCACAACTCTGCTGACCACATACCGCACATGTGGCTGCAGTCAGAGGAAGAAAGAGCTCCGCCGGTGGGGTCAGTCACACAGTATAACCACATAACACCAATGTTATTCCCCTTGGAGACAAAGATTGGCTCAGGTGAAGTAAATATTAAACGTAATTCCACATAGATACCTTTAAAACAACAGCTTGTTATAAATTTCTGTGCACTGTCAGATGTGTTCAGAAATATAAAATTTTATTGAGTGTGAGCCCTGCTTGTTCCCAGCCCCATACAGATCAGCTCTGGGCGATGGGTAAATATAACAAGATGATGTATTGTGTTGGACAGCATTTCTAGCTTCTCTCCATCTTCCTTTGGGATAAATGCGAAGCCTCAGCCTCACCGCTGTGACTCACCCAAGGCCATTTTTACACCTCGACACCTTGGCCTGATGAGACAAACCGTGCATGATAATTACGTGTGACTCAACAAGCTTAGGGCGCGCCGCTAAGTAAGCGTGGTCCTTCCGCTTGAATGTTGGTGCATCGATGTTAATGTGTCTGTCATTACTCAATTCCCATTTAGCAGGTCACTCAGATCTTTGACCCCAGAAATAGGCATAGCAATGACAAACTGGGCGACTGTGGTATTAACAAAGTATGAAAATAGGCGGTGTTTGAATGTAATTATTACTCTAATGCATTAGATGTGATCACACTGGCTCCTCAGCAATAGGGAAATCATCTCCCGTAAGACTCCCCACTGATAATTACAATGACATTAACCTCTGCCTTTTTAATTCAAGCCCTCATAACAATTCATCTCAGGTCACAGACCTCTTGAAACATTTCTTCACCTCGTGATTCTGCGGTTGAGAACGCATGGACAGAAATCAACTTGCAGCAGACTTTATAATCCAGAAATGAAGCATGCTGTTTTTGTTGCCTGCATGAAGACAATTTTCTTGTTACGCTGTCAACTACGGATGAATGCTTATGATTGTGCACAAGAAAAGATTTTAGAGTGAGAGCAGGTTTCAAACTGGCACAGTAATTAGTCTACCTCAACGGCAGGGAAAATAATTAAGCCATTCAAGTCTCACATTTAATGACCGTCTTTTCGACGCTCATGTTGTGTTATTTAGATGCTTCTAATGATGTGTGTATCGAAGTTTGCAACGTGCATAACACAGTCACGCACATACACAAACACACTCAAACACACCGCCTCCTGCACCTTCCTTTTCCTTCTTGTCGCACAATCTGAAATGAGCTGCAATAACAGCTACCAAAAATGAAGATGGGTACGGCAGACAGCGAACACGTGGTAAGGCAGACCGACAAGAAAAGCAAACAAACAAGCACACATACCAGAAGGCTGATCGGGATCATGCAGGGGACACCCTGTGTACTGGGAAGGTTAAAAGACTTAACATTACAAATCTGAAATCTTTTCTTGTAAAAATTCAAAATACAAGACTTTTCCTTTAAAAAGTCGGTTTAATTTAAAAGTCTGAAGTAAGAAATATATTACTTCTTTGCTCATTAGAAATTCAGAATCTCTTTCAAATCCTGTTAAGCAATGCCTGAAAGGTCTCTATCAGTAGCATTGCTGCACTCTATCATCAGCATGTTTGAAGGCATACACAGAATTTGGCACATGGGGGCTGAAAATGAGGCTGTCGCTTCAAATGGTGTCAATGACTGCAACTGAAAAGACATATGATTTCATATGAGAAAATACACTGTAATGAACTGCCATTTGAAAGCTGAAAGATACCTTGTAAAAGGTTGTTATATTCTGGTGTAACAGAGGAATATTTGCTGGAAAGGTGTGAATCATGGAATTTATGTCATTTTGTAATTTACCAGGAAGCTAAGAGCTGAAGAATGATCTCCAATGAAAAATAATATAAGGTTTTTATCAGACTTTCAAATTGTGAATATATACATGCAAAGGGCTCCATCTGCATGTGAGACTCCTACCACCTTACTTTTTCTATTGGTTATATGCTTTTGCAGATGGAGCATGAAAGAGATATGCAGAAGCACGAGGATTTTTCATGTTTCAAGGGCATAAGGTTATTTAACATGGTTGTTGTTGAAAATTATAACTACTTATAGAAGATTTTCTGAATATGGTGTCCTTTCTGAACTACATGCAGGAAAATTTCCATTTTATACCTTTCATGGATGGTAAAGTGTCTTATCTTATGTTTGAGCAGGGGGTTATGTGGGCTCAGTGTAGATATGCAGTGTTACTTTCCAGGCTCACATCTCAAGTATTGGCAGATTCCAGCTATTAGCAATTGATCCTGGTACTTAAAACCCGCTACCAAGGTATAACTTTTTTTATTATTTTTTTTACATATTTTTTGCAAATCATTATTTATAACCATTTTTAATTAAACACTGCAGTGATGATGCTTTTTCTTCACAGCAACACTTCCTTGACTCTCAGTTTTAGATGTGGGCAGTAATATTTATATTGTGGAACAATACTTAGTAAACAAACTCCTTACCTGGGGGTTACCATTTGCCTAAATTTGAGGAAAACTAGCAAATATGACAAACCAATGTGGAGGAGATTGGGAAGTAGAATTGTTTTGCATGTGAAGTAATTAGTTGCCATCCATACTTGTCTACTAACATAGTTTTGTTCCCTCATAAGTGTATTATTACACTTGCAGATCATTTACTTGAGCACTGTTGGCAGCAAAAACATCTTATTGTCTTACACTGATATAGTTATAAAAACCTTTATATCCAGACACATATTGGCACAAAATTAAATTTAGCTGTTTAAGTTAGTGCTTGTATTTTGACAAAAAAAACTAAACCAATAATTTTCTTTCAAATTATGTGTACTGAAGTTGGACAGGGTTCTATTTATTTTCCCTGCCATGCACAAGAGACTAATCCAGATAAATGCTGATAAACATGAAATCCCCTGAAAACACCCAAAAATTCAAAATCAAACATTCAAGCAAATTTGTGCCGTATAAAAACTGGCAGCAAAACATGACATTAACCACTGTTATTTAAATTAAGTCTCAGTCAGACATAATTGCTTTATGTCTAGACAATAGGTTTAATAGGTATTCAGCGTGTGTGTGGGCGTGTGTATATTTTTATTTTTGAGGTAAAAATAAAGACGCCTCCTTCCATAGAGATACTTAACATGACTATAGCCAAATATGCCCTTTGACTTTCTCTGATTTGCATCTAGATAGCTTTAATTATGAATAAAAGTCAAGTTTCTCGATTGGATGGGATGGTGGAGAATCGATTGGGAAGCATGCATAATGACTAAGAGCATAGCACCACTTTCCATCAGCTTGAAAACCATATCAGGGGCACATCAAATAACCATTACACTGCCCTACAGGTCAAACACACAACAGTTTTTAATAATTTCATTCCACATTCTTTTTTCAAGTAAGCAACTAAGATCCTACTTTATTGTATTTGTTTTTTTTTTTTTTTCCCTTTTCCTGATGAAAATCCTGGATGTGCATCTTTTTCTCAACATATCTGTATCCTCCTCCTCCATTTAAGAACCTCTTAGAAAAGAAAAAAAAAACTTTGAAAAATATGATTTAACAAAACTCTTAAAATACCACGTCGTGATATTAGCGAGAGCATGCTTAAGTTGGGACAAAATGACTAATGAAATGAAACTGGCTGAATGTAGCTCTAGATAAAACAGCTTGAGTTTCTAACTGATCCTGACCCTGAAATAGTTACCAAAACATAAAAAAGAGGAGTGATATTAATCAAAGTCCATATTTTATCAATGCCTTTTTTTCAAAATATTTAGTGTTTACTTATATAAAACTATAATTAATTAACAGTCATTTCGTGCAGACTTACTGCCAGTGAATCTTATTAAAATGTTGAGAGCAACATTATCTGTTGAAAAACTCTCTTTTATATAGGCTACCTATTGTACATGCAGGTATGCAAGCATCCAATTATTAAAATAGCTTCTGAGGGTTCACGAGGTGAGAACAGTTGCTTTGAGTCGCCACCTGGACTCTCTTATTTTTCCCTGCCTGACCTGAATAAACTAGACATTATTTCTGAATATTACCTCTTTAATTACTCACCTTAAAGCAGAAAGTAGATGCCATGCGTCCTTGCCTTTTGCTGGCAAAATTGTGTGCTTCTAGCTAAATCTTTTGATGTTTGCTATTTAATAATAATCAAAGCACAGTATAAATTGTGCTGAATGCCCATAAAAAGCATAACATACAACAAAGAACGTTTCCCATGCCGGCCATCTGCTGGGTTTAATGAATGAAACAAAGGCTTTACTCGATGTCGTGCAAGCAGCAGGCTGTGATGTGCAGGTATGCAAAGTGGCACACAACCTAAATGTACAGATACAACCACAAACTTCAGTGGCTTTCATTGTGATCTTCCATGTTACACAAACACAAAGTGGCACATAAGTGCAAAGTGGAAAATAAAAAACATACATTGTTTTCATTTTTAACAAATACAAATCTAAAACGTGTGGCAAACATTTGCATTCAGCTTTCTTGAGTTAATATATTGTAGATATACAAGATATATCTACAATATATCTTCCAAATACACCTGGAAGTTCTTTAGGGGGATTTAACTTCATAGCATCCAGTAAGTAAAATTTCTTCCAAAACAGCAAAAACTTAGATCATATGGAGAACACCTCAATGAATATGCAATTTTTGTGCCACAGGTTCTTGTCAGTATTTAGGTCTGAACTGTCCTAAAATCATTCTAACACACAAATAAGATTTGATCTTAAGTAATGCACAGTAGGTCTGGCAGTGTGTCATTGCTATGCTGAAATGTGTCTCTCCCCCTCGGTCTTAAATCTTTTGTAGCCACTAATGGCTGCATGTTTTTAGTCCCTGCATCGCCACATGATGTGGACACCTCTTCATTTATATTCAGGGTACTATATATAAAGCTATGCATGCATATGTACAGTTTTATTTTGGACTCATGCCACCAGAGCACCATACAAGCCTGAGAATCCTTTTTGTGTCTATCATATCAACAACAAATATGAAAAAAAAACAATCATTAAAGCGTACAGCTACAAAGTAAAAACAATTCAAGTGGTATCAATAGTTATGTAATGGACGACATTTTCAATTAAAGTGATAAAAACCTGCCAGATTTTCTGTTTCATCTGATGTTTTAGAATCATCATTGGCAGATTCTGCATCCTTTTTTTCCTCCACACAAAAAAAACCAAAACTGACATCCTCAGGAAACACACCGACTATATAAACATCTTGACACTGACAAAGTCTCTGAGGCCATTTTTCTTACAGACAGAGAATGCATAGTTTCCAGAGCACAGTATATATTTTTCTGTCAGGACTGCAGACGTTTTGACCTCCCAAATGCAACACCAGGTCTTACAATATTTTTCAGCCTCAAACGGAGGCTGCAGGCTCTGTAAAGCGGCTTGATTGTGGTTAGATTGTTTCCAGCCCACTTCAGGAGTGTATGGTGTGCCTGCCATTCCTGATGGAGTGAATCAGGACGTAGTAGTTTATTAAAAATCGCCAAGACTGCCGGCACTGGGAGGAATGATTAGCGAGATAAGCGGGGGATATGAGCTTAATGGAACAAGAGGTGTCTCACCAAGATTAAAAGCCTTTTTCCACATCACTGGCGTTTTTTCCTCCAATTCACAAAATCACTTAATTGAAACTCTTTTAATTTTCTTTTTAATTTTCTCCACAAAACCCCGCCTGGAATTGCAACTCCAGATGAATAATAGACCAAGCTATGGCTCAGAGACAGAATTTATTACTCTTTAAGTCAGTCAATGTGTCATCCTGGAGTTCTTATGTGAAATGATTATGAGTGGATTATGAAACTGTTTTTTCTTTGCCTAAAATATTAAACTTTAATATAGATTCCACTCAATATTTACTGCTTTTATGACACTACTCATTCAAAGACTGGTAAACAAAAAGATAAATTATTAAAGATCAAAACGTGGGCATTTTTTCCACAATCAGGCAGATAAAAAATAAAAACAGATGAGCAACAAAAAAATTATTTCAACTGCAGTTATTTTTCACAAATTAAGGATTTGAGATAAAAAGCATAGAACAAAAACAATCACTTCTGCTTTCTGACAGACAGATATTGTCACTATGTAGTGTTCTTATATTTGGCCTTAATGCTTGAAAAAAAAGCCATTTTACACTTTTGAGGATGCAGTTTGTACAAAAACATGTGGAAAAACAATGTGTATCATATGTCAAAATACCTTACGTGATGTCACCAGATGCATTTGCACACAGAATCTTATTCTTGGTAGAGTACAATTTTACCTACATTAGATGGTGATTCAAAAGGAAAAAGAAAACTACCCACAGAATTTTGCACAGGGGAAAAACTAAAGTAAATTGATTGATTTTATATAAAACTTTGGCTAGCAGCTTTAAGTCTGTCTGCAAAAGAGAACGACAAGTTCACAGAGCAAAACATTACTTCAGAGAAGTTACAAATTCACAATACAAGCAAAAATCCCAACATGAAAACTGTCAATAATGTGGAAAGAGACAAGTTTCATAGCAATAGAAACAGGGAAATGAGAGGCAGGCTGCTGCCATTCAAAACTGTGTATAGGGGCCTTGCAGTGTGATACCCTGTCAAAAGCTGTGCAGTCTCTGTGGTTTGTAGCCCGGGCCTTCAGAGAGGCTGCACAGAGGATGAGAGGCATAAATAAGTCTCTTCTGTCAGAGGAAACCACAAAGCTGTCAACTGAAGCAGGCTCAGACCTACAATACAGTGCTCAGCATGCAAAAACAATACAGAAAGTGTTTGGACCGATTTAGAGTTGCCTGCTCCTGCAAGAACAAATCAATAAAGGCTATGTAAAATAATACAGCAATATCCTGTTGAGCTGTGTTTAAATAGGATCTTGTGCATAAACACATTTATGTGAGATGAACAGACAAAGATGATGGGTAAATCAAGTACAGGTACAGATAGATTTACTCATTTACAGATTTTGTTGGTTTTGTACACAAAAAAATGTAAATGAATCAGCTATGAGGCAGGTTGAATAGGTTGAATAATAATATAATCAGCAGGCTGGATACAAATATTTTTAAAAAATGTTAGGAAGTACAGTTTTTTCCTCTTTATGTCAGGAAATGAAATGTATTTGCACAAATTCAAAAGAAAACTATCTTATTTTTCATGTTTTGTTTAACCTTCCTTTCCTGGCAATGACTGGACGTCTAGAACCTTTGGACATCACAAGTTGCTGCTTTATCCTCAATGCTTCACCAGCCATTTAATGCAGCAACCTTGAGTTTCTGTTATTTTTGTCTAAAGTTCAGTGCTTAGCAAGACAAAATTATGAGACTGGCTAGACTATCATATTATATATTTTTAATAAACTCCTGGATTACTGTCACTCTACCCTTTGGGTCATTCTCCATCTGAATGATGAAACATTGCTTAATCAACTTGTCTGAAGTTGAGCATAACACCTCCTTATCTAGCTGCTTCTCTCCTAGTGACATCAAACCAGCAGGCCCAAACCATTACACTGCTTCTGCTGTGTTTAGAAGTTGATGTTTTGGCTCACGTTCTTCAACTTTTTGTCTTGTAATATTGATGAACGGTTAATTCAGCTTTGAGTGCACTCTGTGATGGCAACAGTTTGGGAGTAAAGGTGAGTTTAAAGAGGATTAAAAAAAAATACAAGTGAGTTTTTATTCTACAAAAACTATTTGCTATTTTTACAGGCATCAATTTACTCTGAAAAAAATGAGTAGCAGACGGTGGAGAATAACTAAACTTTTGTCAATAATTGATGTCCTCATAAACATATTGATGCATCTTCTATCCCAAGGTGAGTGCAGGACATTGCTGTCTGCTATGTATAGGTGCAACATTTATGCTAAAGTGCAATGGCACAGAAGAGACTACTGGATTTCAGCTGTGGATGGTTTTATCAAAAGTATTGACACTTTTCAACCAAATAGGTCTATAAAGAATTGATGAAGCCAGATGCCTCTGGTGTGTTTTTTTAATTAAATAGAAAACAGTGGGGGTGCATTTTTTGGAGCGGGTAGGAGGGGGTAAAAGGGACATCCTTCAATTACACTTTACTGTTGTCCTCTGTGTTCATCAATTTCTTTTTGTGTAGCTGTCTTTATCATTGCACTGTTTTACTACTCAATATGTGTCAAACTATATATTTTCCTATACCCACGTTATCGGTTTAATGCAGACTCTTCCAAATGTAACATGGGCTCAACTCCAGACATGTTTTATCAATAACTGAAATGGAAAAGATTTGGTTAATTTCCATTAATGTCCGTGAACTACATATCCTTTTCTAATTACTTTGTGCCCTTTAAAAAGGAGCAGGTACATTTTAAAAAGTTCTAATCCCTAAAAACACCTTTCATTTTAAATAGGGATAAATATATACCTAATTTACATATATAAGCAAACGTGTAAAAGTAATATTTTCTTTGTGCCCACGAATATCTGAAACTACCAATCCAAACATATTTTTCTGCTCCTTCTGTTCACCAAACACACTCGACCTTTGCAGCATTTTCAGACAAAGGCACATCTGAAACCTTGGTGATGATGATGTGACAGAATGGATGTGGTTATAGTCCAACTCCTGGCTGGCTGCATGATGAAGAGTAAGGAGATGAATGGGGTCCCATCAGGTCATGTTGACAGAACTCATGGCAAAAGAAAAAAAGCTCAAAGCCTTTCACAGTTTTCTGTCAATCAGTATTTCAGATGGGGATGGAAGGCGCCCACACGGAATATACCCCATGTTTTGATTGTAATGTCATTCAGATTGACCAGATATCAGCAGAGATAATGTGGGTAATTATTTTTTCAGTTTTAAACATGGCTTGTGTAAATTGTTTGGAGTCAGCGCTACATAAACTGAGCACTATGAAAACATCCGACAGCATTAGATGCAAAGAGGATGTGTCAGAGTCGGAGTGAGGAGTTCCTCTAAACACGGTGTTTGGAGAGTAAAGCAAGTTCAAGTAGTTTGTTTGTTCTGAAGGTCGTGGCACGGTCTGTCTGTCTTCATTACATTCAGTTCTGTTTCATGATAAACAGAACAGTATCTTAGCCTAGGACAGCGCAACTGTGACTGTAAGAGCCTCGCTGACAGCGTATTTAATATGTTTTGCTTTGAACTGCAGTAAGGAGCGTATTCAGAAGGACTGCTCGGAGCAAAACCAAGCCAAGCCTTGTAAGTGATTTCATCAGTTTCCATCAAGGTGCCATTATACCAGGATGCAAACAAACAGCAGCAGGTATTGACAGATATCCAGTGACACTAATAGAGACATTCAAATAGCAGCTTTTGCAAGCGTGAGTTGTCTGGGATTAACAGGATTTTGCAGTTAAGTGCTAATGGCTTCAACTGAAGTAAATAGTATAAGAAAATAGCGAATCTGAATCAGTCAATTTGTACATTTTCCTGCAACGTTTGGCCACATCAGAGAAATGTCTGAAATGAAAGAATTCACACATTCTGTTTGTCTCACTTTTGATATATACTACTACCACATTTTTGACATTTATGAAATGCAGGGCTGACTTATTTTGTACTAAAAAATACCTGTTATGAGGAATGTGGCATATTGGATTCTGGACCATGAAAAATATTTACGGGCATCATTAAAACTTTCCTTCTTTGTGGTTTTACCTATAATGATTTCAGTAGTCAGTGGTGTTTTATTCTGATAAAAAAGGAAAGCAGAGCCATGATCTTCTTGAGGATGTTTTTGAATAAACAAATTATCTTTAAATTGATGTTTTCAGCCTATTTGATGTTTTAAAACTTAACTTTTCTAGCAGTGAAGGTTAAGAGAAACAACAGAGACCTGATTGTTTGTTCTGTCTGACAGGACATTCTCCCAAAAACTTAATGCGATATTTCAAAACATAAAAGCAGTGTGTGCTTTTGAAACAGGAAAGGTGACTGTAAGACAAAATACTGTTAAAATTGTATCAATGAAGAATGAAACTGTGAGCTGCAACACAGGGATAAAGGGATGAACACTAATGAGGAGAACAGATATTTCTGTTTAAACCTGCATTTTGTGTTTAGTTTTTATTTTTTTATTTATGTCTTGGACATTGCTGCACATGCAAAACATACACAGGATTGAAACTATTTCCTCCCATATGCGCTTTGCATATAACGTAAAGTATAAAGATAGATCTCATAGGAATAATCATTATTAGCAGAATTTTTTTTTTATATAGTGTTATATGTTTGCACCTGAATTCAGATATTTACCTACTCTAGAAAATGAGGCATTTTTCAATCATGTTAACCAAAATTATTTCTATTTGATGAATTTCAGAACAATGAGAAATATATTTTTTTTGTTTCTTTAAATTTAGAAATGCAATAAGTCCTACCGTAACTTATTGCATGCCTTCATAAAATACATTCACTATTTTGGCATTAAGCAAATATAAATAAGCTAACCAGCAAAAACAGGAAAAATGTAGTCTGATTTATCGTCAGTCAAAATTTTTTTTAATTTTTATTAAATATATGGTTCAACTGTATGGCTTCTCAAACATATACATATTATTATTATTATAATTTTTTTAGATGAGCATAAACTTAAATTTCCAAGTAAAACAATCTGAAGGACAATACTAGAAGAAGCTTACATTGATAATTGTAAGAGACTTTTGTAAATGTAAGAGACTTTTAATCTCAATGAGACATACCTAGTTAAATAAATATAATTTTACATCATTTTGAACAATTTCCCAATTCTATTTATTGTGTTAGAATAAAATGAAAGTTCATCCTCTTTTTTTATAGCTGTGATGAAGTTAGGAGAACTGGTGATTGTTATCCTCTGATTAGAGGCTCAGCTTTTAAAGTTTAAGAACCACTGTTGTAAAAGCTTGATGTTTGTGGGGGAATCTGCAAAATTCTAAAAAAAAATAAACATGAATATTTCAGTCTATTAGGAATTCTTGAATCCTTTAGTAATAACTAAGAATCAAGTAACATAAAAATCCTATTTAGATTAAAGAAAATAGAAACTACCACACTGTTAGGTGAAAGACTACAAATGATATCATGTAAGAAAATGTTTTACTAGGGTTGCAGTGTCCTGTAAGAATTGAACGTCACTTTGATGCAGTTCAAGAAGAAATGTAGATGTTTGGTACAAGCAGTCAAGACTCAATAAAAATTCTGGGTTTTGTACTTGAGGTAATATATCTCCTGCCTCAAAGTGCTAAAAACTCTCAGAGACAGGTGATAACATCATCAGGCTCCCATTGGAGGATGGTTATCTGCAGCATAACTTCATTCTTGAGAAAGTCATGTCTACTAAGTTTGACGTTTGCCCTCTTCAGATGAAAAAGCAGAATTACTCCACATCAAAGACAGTAAATCTAGCCGGATTTGCCAGAATACTTTGGTTTCGTATTCTTGAGATTAGATTTGATATCCATCAAAGCTTTTATGAAAAACTGTATCTGTAGTCTTCACATTACAGAGGGAGAAGCTTTTTATCCCCTAACTGTGAGCAAATCTAATTCAATGGCTTGATAAAAGGGTACATTTTCATTTTGGAAGTCAGGAGAGACTGTTAGCAGTGATAAAAATAGGTGCAAATTCAACAGTTTTTATAGTTTAAATATATACAGATATTAGACAAGAGATTGAAATCCTTTCTAAATTAAAGTAAGCTGGAAAGGCCACATTGAAAACATGCAAATTTCTGCCTTGAATGGGCATCAGATGCAAGCCAAAAACTTTCCCAAGCAGCCCAAATTCATGTCCCAATGCACTGGACTGTACTCGAGCACAAACCGTCTCCTGCTCAGTCAAAAGAAAGTCATAAAACCAGAAGACAAGTATAAACTCATAGCAGCATTGCTGTAGCTATGCTGGCTGAGCAGGGACAGACTCTGGTGTACTGTCGGCATTCAGAGCATAAATAGTAATTCTGTGCTTCAGGCAAGGAGAACACAGGAATGTACAGGGGACCACTCTGGTCTGCGACAGCTTCTTAACAGCCTCAGCTGAATGAAAAATAGCAAAAACAGAGAATATGGAGTGAAAGGAAGTCCATGGGAACACTGGCTACTCGTCTTGATAAGTCAGGGATAAGCTGGGAAAGATCTGCTGCTAAATATCAAATGAGAAAGAATAAAACCTAAAATTTTTGTCGAGTATTAATGAAACAAGTAGCAAGAACAAGGACAGGCGTTTAAACCGGGCTTAATGGTGAAATTACTTAGTGACTGACATTCAATATGATTTGAAAAATCTAATCAATCTTTGTAGTAATTAATTTTGGACATGATTTCTATTCATTATTATTTAATATCTGATGTGAAACAAAGGAGCCATATGCTGCTAATGGATGAAAGTTTGATCCAAAACTTTTAGAGCAGAGCTGTTTTGCACTTTTTTTTTTCACTAGAGCTTCAGTAAAATAATTACACTCACCATATGTCAGCGACAACCTGGACATGTCATGTCAGAAAATAAAACAATCTGAATATTTCATGCAGATCATGCTCTATATTTAACCTACATTTTTACATTTAGGTCAAACCCAGCAGATTCAAGCAGCTAAGCTAAACGACATTAGAGAGGAGAATAGAGGCAATATCAAAGATTGCCCTAAGAGAGTGTAATAGAAAAGGACTTGTTCCGTCACACCCTCTCATGGTGATAGAATGCCACATGCTCCTTTCTGACAGTGTGATATTGGCTTGGCACAAGCTTGATGAATGTAGCAGCCATAAGTCAGACAAACCACTCTGTTTCCTGGAGCAGCACCTTCTATGGTGTTTATGCCAGGGCAGAGACAGGTGCTGTGCAACGGCAGTGGGACCACTGCCTGAAACAGGTCTGTGAAAAGCCGGGATGTCCAATTCCAATTTTAACCATTACTTCAAATGAAATGTTATTACTCTTTCCGGTAAGACTGAAGGTTGTTTGGAAAATAGCATTTTGCAGCAGCTCTTCAAGGTATTTACCAAGACCTTTTAGTGCAGGCTTAACCTAGAGAAGAAATTGGAGAGGTCCAGAGGCGTGATGAAAGACGCTTGTATGCCTACAGGTGATGAGTGAACCCGGACCACCTGGCTCCCTGCCAAGGTCAAGCAATTAATGCAGCCGTCCTTTGATAATTTCAGACAGTCTCAGGAATACAGCAGATAGGGTCCAGTTCAGGAATGCTGCACATGGCAAAGATGAGACAGCTCCAAAGAAGGTTCACAGTCGGGTCGCATTGTTAACATGCACAGCTGTTTAAACCTCAGAAGAAAATAAACTGCTTTTCTTAATTATTTCTACATTTGCATACTAATGTGGCATAAACACAATAGGTTGTCTTTAGGCCTTGTCACCCCTGCCCAAGGGTTCACATAGTTCACCTCCTCGTCATAACAATTTTGAAGATACTTTCAAAACTTTTGAATGTAATGCACCAAAATAAATTGGATTGTGAGAATGAGGTTGGTATTGGTTTTGCTGTTTTGCTTACATATCATTACTTTTTCAAAACAAATGAATAGAGTTGCCAATCCATGTTAGACTCTTTAAGTACATTACTGGTGATTTAAGGGCAGCACAAATGTAGAAAAATTTATCAGAATCACATCAGCGATAGCAGCAAACTCACATTTTCTCAGATTTTCTTTTCCTTCATAAAAATTGCTTGGCTAATATCAGATCATCTGATCAGCATCTTGGTTACTAAATGGTTCACACAAGATATTTATGTATCCAATAGCTTTTTTGGGGAGCGACTAGGTTGTAATGACAAATGCTGTTTGATGTATTGATTGGTGGACAAATAGATGGACAGACAGATGGATGGAGAGACAAGTGGATAAATGGATTTATGGGTGCTAGGATGAATGGACTAATGGATGGACAAATAAATGAATGGATTAACAGCCTAAATATGGGATAAACATACATATGGGATAAAGAATGTATTAAATAGATAAAAAGAGATCAACAGATGGACAAATAAACAGAAGATTGAATGAATGAATAGTCAGGAAGTACAAACATTTTTCTATGCTTATCTAAACCTAGTGAACAATTGAACATTCTGTAGTTTCTTTGACTTTTCCAAACAGTGTAGGAACTCTGAAATGCCAACTCTTTTGAACTGCTAATACCTCCTCCTCAATCACCCATCTCCCTCAGTCTCTACCCAGCAGCTGAGCTCAGTGACCAGATTCATCTGTGGATCCCCGCTGAGTTACAGCATGCATCGTTCCACTGTCCAAGCTGGCCGAGTCCCACAGAGACAGGTGCTCTTGTCAATCACAGCTGTGAATACCAGAGAAGTAAAACCAATTGAAAATCCTTTCAATAATGTAATGAGGAATGCTCAAGGAGGCTTGAACATTTTGGCACACCATAAACAAACCCGGCAAAGATGCACCTGGATTCAATTTTCAGCAATTCTCACTCCTGTATAGAATATTAAAGCAAAACCTGCAGGTTTGACATGTAAATAGTCTTTATAGGATTACCCTTAAATGTATTTAATGTTTTTCCAGATTTAAGTAAATTTAGTGGACTTGACGGAGACTTTTGTAGCATGACATATTATGTAAACATTAGGCCCTCTTTTACACCTCTTAATTGAAAGAACCCTCACTTTCAAATACAACCTTGGGGCGAAAAAGTGCTGTGATCAAGTAATTTATGCTAGAAATAAAACATTGACTTTCAAATGCACCACCGCCTGAAGCCAGGCTTTGAGGCTGATTTGATCTCCCTTTGAGATTGTGAGAGATATGGCCCATTCCCCCTAATCACATGCCAGAGAACATGCAATCATACAGCAACAGCTAAAGTAATCACAGTGGTGGTCTCCACCCTCTTCCCAGTATTGAGCAACAGTCCTACAAAATCAGTAGTGCTGGTAAGACATGGATATGTACTCCTCATACAAAATCAGCAGCTCACTATGTACATGGAGAATATGTTTGTTTATGCTGTAATGAGTCATAATCAACATTCATCGGTTAAAGAATAGACCACATGCTGCTATGGATATTTTAACAAGAAATCTGAAGATAGTTGAAACTCATTCTATAGCGAGCAAACATGCACTTGCTTGTTGGAATAAGACTTCAACCAGATTGTTGGAAATCTTAATTTACAAAATGAATCATCATCCAGTAAAAAAATAAGAAACATGTTACTTTTCTTAATATTCTATACAGTGGGATAAAGGTTATTCAAACCACTCTGTTGACACTCATCTTGACACATTGGGGTTTGACCCATATTTCTTACCCTTATTGGTAAAAAAATTCAGTCCAGTTGATAGAATGTCTGTGACCATCAGTTTTAAAGTCCTACCACAAATTATATCTTCATCTGGACTTTAATTAGGCCATTCTAATGCACAAATATGACTTGATCTAAAACCATTCTGTTGCAGCTTTGGCTCCATGTTTAGGATCATCCGTGTGCAGAAAGGTGAGCCTGTGCCCTCATCCCAAGTTTTTTGCAGCCTCCAACAAGTTGACTTGCAGAACTGTCCTTTATGTAGAGCCATTAAAATCCCTATTAAGTCTGACTAGCTTTCCTGTCTCCATCTATTTAATTTATTGATAAGATAAAAAGCAATATAAAAATAGATGGTATGATTTCCACTTGCCTATTCTGGCCTGCAGTGCAAAACGTTTTCACATCACTGTACTAAATAGTTGTAAATAGTCTTTCAAGGTATTTTGATTGTTACACTTCAGAAAAACTTTTCCAGACCTTGAAAAGACTAAAAATACATTATAGGAACCTTGAAGAAAAAGCCATTTTAAAAAGTTAGCATTTGGTCTGTTTAGATGTAAAATTACAGTTTAAAAAAACAAACAAGGCCATTCAAAGTAAATTTTAGACTGTTTTACAATTGACAAGTTCATTGTGCATTATCTCCAGTATTGTGTGAATAAAAAGGTAATTACAGTAGCAATGCTAAGCAAGGTTACTTCTGCATGACGGAGTTTATGATTTAATATCAGGGGAAGGTGAGAGATAATAAAACTGACATGAGCTGTAATAAAACACCAGTCGCTTTTTTTGTTTACCCCACCTGAACTCTAGACATATATAGAACTTACAACCACTTACGCTAAATTTCTTTTTACCACAAATACCCAGTGAAGGTCTCCATGGTTCAATGTGGAGCACAGTAGTGTAAAATTGTGTTCAAATGGAGTGAATGAGCTTGCTGGAGTTTGATGAGTCTCCTGTCCTCTTCTGAACCAATAGCTCAGCCCACTCCTGCTTTATCACGGTGTGCCAGCTTACCGCTATCTGTGCCACACTAAATCAATTAGCATGTCATTAAGATAGCTTGTTCCAGCACAATAAGCATGGAGGGGCACTTTGGTATCTGCAGGAACAGAGCGAGCTGAACTCTGAGAATATCTCGGCTTCCATGTGTCAGTGTGCGGTGGGCTTTGTTTGTTTTTGAGCAAAGTGGATGTGTACAAAAGCACCTGGATATCAGGAAAACAATTCAAACAACTAATATCAGGTCTTCGTTACAAACATTTGAGCCAACTGTGTGTTATTTCATAAGGTGTTTGGTACCCGATTAAAGTTAGCATGTCTTATCAGAGCAGATTTCCAATTACCTTTAGAATGATGCAATCAATTCTGAAATTTAAGTTTCATTTATCCTTTTTTTCCTCTTCTGGCTGATGATAAAACTAACATTCAATATTAATCTCCCTGCAAAGGGAACCCTCAATGTCACCTTACATGAGAGAAACAGGTGATTATTCTGCAATTACCAGGAGTAAAGCAACACGTTGCTCTTTGGGTATAGATTGAGAAGATAGGCTTAATCCCCACTGGTGCAGAGAGGATTTCTCTCTGAAGGCGAGAGCTCAATCAGACCAGTCAGATAAACACCAAATACACTGAAGCGTTTGCTGCTCATGATAAACTTTTCATTATCTTTGACAGCAAGAGCGCTTAATCAAAGCTGCGTCTCCCTCCACAGATAAACTACAGAGCGAAAAGTTATACACTTAAGACCAACTTTCTCCTGTGTCAGTTAAGAAATTTGATATGTGATCTTAAATCTGAATGCTCCAGCTGGAAATATTTAAATAAACTAACCTTAGGTCAGGGAAATCAAAGAACACATCATAATATCCAGACGGAGTCCGATAAAACCCTCAGATCATAAAAGGCCTATTCAACTGCTTTTGGCAGAATGGCTACCACTAATGTATCAGAGTTCAGGTTACACTTCAGCACTGATGCCAGAACAGTAATTCTCTGAGAGGAAAAAAAACAAAAAAAAAACTAATCATGTATTCATATTTTCCCTTCAAGGCACTTTAACACCCACATGAGGATGCAGGTCCTCTAAGGTCAAACTCTTCATGTACAAAAGCCAATAGAGTTCCTGGGTCAGGACTACAGCATTGAGTCATGCTCCTGGATCTTGATCTGGTCACATTTCCCTGATTCCTTCAATCAAAGAAATCAATTCAAAGGGATTTCAAAAGACTCATGCTAGCTTTTAATACAGGGCAGATCAACTTTAGTCACCCTCTTGACTAGAGACCAAACACTCATTCACACTCTCACCCCTCTCTTCATTTGTCTCTTGTGCTATCTTTGAGGATATGAAGCAAATTTTATTGAAGTTTTACGGCCGTACGAATAACTAAAAATGTCCATGCCAAACATCTACGGAGCACAGTTTTGATAAATTGTAAACTTATGAAATAAGAGGAATATGTCTTAGATTTGGAAACGAGGGCTGGGTAAATATGACTTTACAATATTACAACTGTACCTGATGCCCTATTGGTCAGTGCTTGTAAAGCAACCAATACAGGAGTGCCATTTAGAAGAATATGATGAAAATTAAAAACAAAAACATTCAACTTCAGAAGAGTAATCCACTGGTGAATCAAGACAAAAAGTCAACTGCCTGTAGAATAGTGAGACTAATGACAAATGTAAACTTAGAAAGTAAGTTTACAATTTAAACTTTTACAAGTTGCTAACAAGTGTCTTAACTTAATGAATCTGTGAAAAGACCAAAACATTTATTGTGCTATAGCATTTAAAAAATGAAAAAAAAAAAAAAAACATTTAGGCTGAAACAACACAGAATTCTGTTTAAATGATACTTAATTCTAATGGTTTTGATTTTATATTTGTTGAAACTGATAACTGTTTATTTATTAACAACTCTAATCAGCTGTAAGTAAATTGAACAACACTGATTCATTAGAATGATTTATCTGATGAACAAAATGACTGAGTTTGTTTGGATTTTCTATTTGTGAACTGAATTCATCACAATGTTAACTAAGAGAAACAAAAAAATATTGTTTAGTCAGCCTGCTATACCTGTAAGATAATGTTTAATTCACGTATTCTGACGGAAAGCTGGTGTATACAGCACCTGTAGCATAAAAACATGCATCTTCTTCTGATGAATGACAAAACTGTAATGTTATACAGCCATCTGTGAAACTGATATACATCCACACACATCTATGCAAACCATTATATAATGCCAACAACTGTGTTCCTTCCTAATAGCCACTTGACATTTGTCACAGTGTCTGCAGACTGGGTTTGTGAGTGAATTTATTATTAGATTTCTTAAGTGACAGATGCTGCTAAGGTAAACAGATTATTGACAGAACAGAAATTGGGACGTAAACACCTGTTTTGGGAGCATCACTGGCAAAGGAGCGTGCTTAATAATAAAGCCCAAGCCAGTGCCATGTTGAAAGGTGATATCTCTGCACATCAATTCTGTCCCGAAAAGCTCAGCGCAGCAGAGCTTATTACAGACTCTCAATCTGTCTCAAGTGCTCAGACTGTCTCAGTAATACGGGCCTGCCGGCTCCTTGAGATGCTTCATTAAAAAGCTTGGCTGTCCAGAGCACATCCATGGCAGCCAAATAAAGTGTCAGATCACATTTTTCATCTGTCGATTAAATCTATGTAAGCCCAAATTAAACCAAATTAGATCTGAAAATGAGAAATAAACCAAAGCCAAATGACTGAAGAGGCATGCGAGCTGTGAGCAGGAGGAACCACTTGTATGCCATCTGTACACCTGGGTTGAGGGTTCCTCACTATTTTTTCCCAGGAACCTCCCCAGATAAATATGCAGTTTGTACACAATTTTTGTTCCATTTCTAAGAATTAACTCAATAATTTGTCGTAGAGTTATAGTAGATGTTTTGATTACAGTGACAAGCTATGATGGTTGGACGGCTGAATAAACTTGATTCGCTATTTAGACAATTAAAAGGTAAATACAATTAAGAATTAAAAATATTTTTTTTTCCATTTTTTATATATATAATGACTTTCACAGTTTTCCACAACTTCCAAGACTGAAGGGAAACCCCTAAAGGGCTTGCATCTTGTACATGGCAAAATATTTTTCCTTTTTTTCTTGGGAATGTTAAATAGAAGCTGAGGCCAACCTCCCTTAATCTTTCGTCTTTTCTGAAGTCTCTCTGGACCTAAGGATCTGATATTCCTGACCATGATGAGGACACTTGTTCTATTACTGTGAAAGTTTTTGTCAAGCTAACAGTGAAATTCAAATTATCAGTGTGGTCCATTGTGTGCTGGTGAATGCATGTTGTCTGCAAAAAACTAGCCTGGAAGATAAACTTTGCAACTCAATCACACCCCACCGCTCCCTCCCATTCTATCGTTTCGTCTGGTCTCACACATAATATTTTCCTGAACCGCAGACCACTTTTGTGGACATTTCAATTACATGCCGGTTGCATGACTACAGTGTGCCAAAATCAAATGTATCAATTCTGGATAACACAGCTGCAAACGCTGACATACACAAGCCAGTCTATAGTGTTGGAGAGAATGAGTCTGTGGAGAGGTTTGCAGAGGGAGCCTGTGGTCAGTGCTCTGTTACCCCCGGCATGTTAGATCCTCAGCCAGCCCATTGTGCTGAAATTCAGTCACAATAGCACAGTATCTTCCCAGAGCAGGCTCCTTATCATGGCGCTGAAATGACTCGTCTCTCTGGACGCCCACATCACAGACGCTTTGGGTCTGAGCACACAAAGCTGGAGGTGAGCGAGGGCAGCAATCTATTGCTTTTGTTCAGTGTATGAGAAAGATGCTCACAAACTTTTCTTTTTGACATAATCTTAAAAAAACATTATGCAATTTATTCCTCAGCCACTGTTACGATGCTTAGCATAAAAACCATCTCCCTGCCTGATGATTGACTTTGAAGAAAGAAAAGTAACTGAGAATGAATAAAATAGCAAAACAACTTTAACGGAACAATACATTCAAGGATTTTATTCTGAATTGATTGATTGCTCTATGCAGTAAACAGATGTCATCTCATAATTTTTCATGACTTGCTGCCTGAAATAGAATTGTGTCAGTTATCAATCACACTGACTCTAGTTGTGTCAATCGACCGAAAGCTGCTGTGATAAATTGTATTTCTAAACATATCTGTGGTTGTCATCTTGATATTGTGGGTGCCGCTCAAAGCTTGCACAACTACCAATGATGGCATTTTGCAATTTGAATGTGTATCAACCTGAATTCAGTTTTAATTCAGCCTTTTTCTTCCAAGGGAAAAGAAACTTAACTACTGCAAATATGTAAAACACCAAACTGTGTTTTCTCCAGATCACCTCTGAATCCAATCCAAGCATCCCAAAGTTTTAAAAACAGGAGGAAGATGTGACCTTGATAGTTATGCTAAAACAGTTGCCTGAAAACTTGTCAAATTATGATTGAGTTCTTCTGTCAAGCTGCAAATTGGAAAATTAAATAACTTCTGAATTAATTAATGATTAGATATACATTTAATTGACAATGATTGTGTTGAACCTTGATTTTGAATTTTTAGTGAATGCGAATTTTTGTTGCTCATTTTATTCTTAAAATAGGAGTCTATCAAGATTCATTTACTGTGTCAATTCTGTATCTAGTTAGTCCTTCTCTGCCAAGCATCTGTATTACCCCCCAAATGAAGGAATGAATTGTGGTCCACCACTCTTACTGATCTTGCCAGTCAGAAAAAAATGACTCACCCTGACTACCAACTGTGCTGTCCTAACTTCAGCCAAAGTTCAACTTTTTTGTAAAATTTCTCTGTCAACACCATGCCTTCATCTATTTTTGAGTGAAGGTCCTGAAAGGCTTTGTTCATTTTTCCTGTTTCCACTGTGAAGACTCTTTCAACTATGCCAAGCCAGTTTTTTTATGTGCACTATTTGATCTAAGTGGGGATCCAAAAATCCAACATGCACCTGTGCCAGACAAACCACCATTGCTGCATCCCACCAGTCCAAGAGTAACGCTTTAACTGTCCCAAACAGATTCCCAATCAGCCAGACAAAGAGACTAAGTGAGGTCTGCCTGTCTGCCTTATTGATCCAGATCAAGTAAGGTGCTTAATTCTGCCTAATATTGCTGTTGTCCAGTGCAATAAAAAATGATTGATCACACAATTTTTTTTCCCCTAAGATTTCATTTTAGTTAAAAGTTAAAACTGGAATTCCAACATTTACATAACTGCAACTCGAAAATCACAGTGTTTCAATATTAAACTTTACTTTATGTCACGTAACTTTTAATTTGCAGTAATGAAGATCAAATCACATCAGGAGGTCTGAAACTGAAAGTGAATTGATGGCTTGAATTGCTTTCTGATGAATTCAGATGATATTTATCTAACTGCTGTGGGGCACTCATGGAGCATTAAAAATGCATTTCCAGATAGACAGTTGATCCTTAAAAACAGAAGAAACATTCTCTGAAGTAACACACTCAGCCCTGAGGGGCAGAACACTGAACTCCACACCCCTGAGCTCAACATACATGCACTATTTAAACTAGGAGAACATCAAAAGTGGGACACATTTTTTCAAAAGCATAAAATATTGTATGTTCCAAAAAATCTGCTCAACCTCACACTCATTCCTACATTGCACATTTTAAAAATGCCAATTTACATGGCAAGATAAGAAACAGTTTGATAGCAGTTTTGACTTTGACTCAGAAAAAGTATTTTGAGCAATCAAAATACTATTATTAAAATAGCTGAATGATATTTGATTATACTAAACTTGATTATTAATTTTATCCATTTGTCCATATTTTCATTTTATTACAATAAAGTGTTGATTATATTTGCTTTAATTCTATGTAAATTCTAGTTTCTAAGAAGCCTCCTTTTATTTGAAAATGAGTCTTCCTCAATGAAAAAGTAAAGTACATTATTTATTCTTCAGACTAATTTATACACATTATGGGACTGATTTTATTTTATGAAGACTAATATAAATAAATGTAATTCAAATTTAACACAAGGAATACTTTTTTTTTATATTCCTCAGGGGAAAAAAGTCCTGGGATGCACCAAGAATTGTAAAGCATTGTGCAATAATGCATGAAGGGGAAATGGGAGCAATGACTCCTGATATAACTCATGTTGCTCTGTGATTTGATCCAGTGTAGGAAAAATATTGCTGCACTTCTGGGTAAAGTACATCACTTTATTCTCTCTGATCTTGTTAAAAGCTTACTTACTTGGTCTACTTAGAGTTAAGTATTCACCATGTGTAACCAGACAGTTTTAACAAACCGTGTTTGGGCAGGCCTCTGCAGACCCTGCTCACCACTTGAATTGTAAAATGTTTTATTTAGCTTGCCCAAAGCAGAGATACACATAAGTCAAAGCAATACAATATTGTGTCCTTTGATCAAGTGGCAATCTTAGATGTGGAACAACACAGCCACAAATGTCAGCTTCCCACATTACCTTTTTATTTACAGCCAGCAATAAGCTGTATGAAGCACACTTGATGCCAGAGAGCTGATGGATTCCACAACTGCATGTTACAGGAATCATCTGGCAGAGAACAAGTGCGGCAAACAGCTCATCAACTGCAAAGTAATCTACCAACTCTGTATCATTTGGCTGCCTGTTCACAGCATTCATAACCCCAGCTGAGGGATGCTGCAGCACATCAAATTGTAAGCTTTATAAAACACCTCAATCTGCTGTGACAGATAGATATAAACAGTTCTTTGGTAAATAGAGATGACCCCCAAAGGTTACCATCACTCACTCATACAGACTGATAAATGTTCCATAAAGACTCAAAGTGCCTCAAACAACTCGACAGAGCTCTGGCATCATAAAACAAAAATGTATGATTGCTGTTCAGCCTGTTAAACTCCATTTGAAAGCCGCAATACATACCGATGAAAAAGTCTCAAACTCCTAGCAGTTTGTGTGGCATTTATTTCCAGCTTTAGATTGGTTTCTCTTGAAGTGTAACCCTGTAAATTGGTGCTAAACATGTTGCAAGATAATATAATATAAAAGTGTTGGCACAGTGGTAAATGCAATGTTAACAGCAAAGCATTTTCACTTGATAATCACATCTAATCTGACATCAAGGCCAAGACGCTATGATAACACAACTATACTACGGCTGAACTGTTTAAGTAGCAAGGCTTTGAATGCATAGATAGAGATAATGCCACATACTGTATTTATAGCTGTTGTAATTTCACATTTTGTTAAGTCACAACCACAAACCTTAATGTATTCAATTGGAATCCTGAATAGAACATTAGTAGGAAATGAAAGAAAATTATACATGATTTTTTTGGCAATAAAGATCTTACAACTGAAGCACACACATTTGTATTCAGAGCTCCCAGAGATGGCTGTATTAGTAAATAAGTAAACTGTATGTATATAGCACAGGATAAAAAGCCAAAAACCTTCACAAGTAAAAATATAAATGGCACACACATACAAAAACATGTGACAAAATAAAAACATGAAACAAAAACAATCTGCAGTCAAGTACCTGCTAAAAAAAATCTTCTGGCTGCTTTAGCTGCTTTTTCAAAGAATGGAGCAAATCAATGCAGCGTAAAGAAGGTGGCAATGTGTTCCCCAACTGGGGAGTCACAGCTTTAAAAAAAAACCTGTCACCCGTGACTAGCTGATCTAAGGTTTCGGGATGTGTTATGGAGTACTTATAAGGTCAGAAATGTAAGCTGGGGCTACACTGTGCAAGCCTCTTTCTTGTTTTGGTTAAAAGCCTTGCAACTGAGTTTGGTGCTCACTAATCACTGTTCACTACTTTTTTTATTTAAGCAGGTAGAAAGACTGTTACGGTGCTTCACTTGAGAAGAGATAAATGCATGAATAATCACCTCCATCTCAGTTTTTGACATGAAGTATCATGGTTTGGAGATATTCCTTAACTGAAAGTAGCTGTTTTTGATATATATATACTTTTAAATGAATCTCTGAGAGTTGAAAATCACACCAACGTTTCCGAGGCTTGGCAAGAAAGTCAAAGCCCACATACACCAAGGTGCTGCTTGATATCAGAACTGTGACTGTCAGGAGCAATGATCATAGTTTCTGTTTTATCCCAGTTTTATCTCAGGAACATACCAGATATGTCAGGGATAAAGTTATAAAAAAGTTTAAAGAGTAAGAGTAAACCATATCCCAACATTTCACAGAAGACTGTTTAATCTGTCATCTGAAAATGTCCTATTAGTCCTGTAATTTACAAATGTGTCTTTATTGTTTCTAACAAAAATTTCAACAAAATGCAGCTTATGGTTTTGATGCGACAACATGTTAAAATGTACATGGGGTTTGAATCCTGTTGCAACGCCCAGTAAATAAGATTATTATTGCTGATGAGTTATGCAATTCTGAGTTTAATAGCACTCCCCAGCAAAGACCAATTCAACAGTCGACAGACCATTTAAGCCTGATTAGTCGCAGACTGGCTTTTAATTTGATATGCATGGAGACCTCAAATTGCCAGGTGGGTAAGATGTCTGTCACATACACAGATGCATAGCAAATGAGGTTGTGTGATTCAGCCGTAGACCAATCATTTATTTTCAAAAAATAAGGAAAGTGAAACAGGAAAAGGGCAATGGCTTCTTCTAAGCTGGAATTTACTTTTTACCCTGCAATGTGTCGTACCTTATCGGAGTTTTCTTCGATCCACTTCTTTACTGTGCCCAGAGCGATGTCCGCTGCAGGCTCGTTGGGATAGCCTGAGGAGACAAAAACAGTGTAAACAGCGGTTGTATTCAGCATGCAGATGTCAAATGGGAGACAGGCAAGCAAACAAAGAAAACTGATATTTCCACAGGTAGCAGCAGAATTCCTCCTAAATCAATGAAAAGCAACCTGCTTGCATCAGTGAGATGAGACCAACTGTCTGATCAACTGCTGTTGACGAGTGCTGCCAGATGCAGGGTGATGTGAAAACACAGACAGACAATATTACAGGGTCTTCAAAGTGTGGATACAAGCTACACACACACACACAATCACACCCTTTCTCATTACCACCTCAAGCAGAACTGATTAATGTTTTATCTTTATGGGGAAATTACACTTTGATGTGTGATCATGCACACCATTCCTTTGTTTTATCAGCTTGCCAACATGAACCTGGAGTCTAGGCACAATGCAGCAAACCATCATATTAACAGTTGTGTCAGCAGAGAAACCGTAACAGTTTGTTAACACTCTAAAGAAAAACTGTTCCTTGATTATTTTCTAATTAGACCAGGGAAAGGAAGACTGCTGGATACTAATCTGTAGATCACTTGCTGCCAGTGTAGATAACTTCACAGGACCTAACTCCAACAGCGAGATATTGACTTAAAAATCCTCTGGGGCTGCTTTACTACCATGGTAGAGTAAATATGCCAGAACCAAAAGAGCTGACAAATTGCTACTGAGAAGTTCCTTCTTCCTTTAAAGTAACTACACACCACCTGGCCGAATAAAAATATATATATATAACCTTTACAAAAACCTTAATGGAAAATTACTACAAAGAAAAACAACTTTCTAATTACTATTCTTCTCCTGTCTGTGGAAGGATTTTCTGTTCCTATACGTTTAGCTGTCTCTCTTTCATGGAATGAGCCGTAGTTTGCTCTTAATTTTTTCCATAGAAAGTTCTGCTGGTCTAGCGATTCTGTGTATAACTGTGTGTGTTTCATGGACACAGCCATTGAGCCATTAATCCGTTTTTCCTTTCATAGAAGGAACTCCTAGTGGAAAGCTTTTGCTAACAATAAATATGTGTACCATGTTTGTTTTACTTTCTATTCTCCCAGTGGATTTTGCATTCAGGTGTAGCATTAACAGAGTTATTGGTGCAATAAATAATGAGTATTCATTTTTACTTCCTTAGCAAGTACCCTAATGACAGATATGTTGGTGCCAATAGATATGCACTCTTTCTCGTAAAAGGTGATCTTGGACCATTTATTCAGGATTTGCTTCCTTTTCTCTTGGAGGTTTCTCACAGTTAAAGGATAATATTTCCTCCCCACTGTCACCCAATGTTTGCTCAGGATAAGGAATTCCTGCATAGTTAACAAATTGATAGAATCTGTTGAGCATTCTTAATTTGTTTTTCCTATTTGGGATTAAACAACAGAATTTGACTGAACTGCATTTGATCCTAACTGAATATCTGACTAAACTGTTAAAACAGTTCCAGATATGAACTGAAACTATTTTGAGAAGCTATATTACTAAACTGAATGCATTATATTTCTGCATTCAGTGATTTCAACTCTTCACCAGCATCTCATTATGATCCCAGATGTGTCAGATTATTAATGGACATCATTGATATGGATAAAGAGAACACAGTATTATACTCTATACTGCTAAAGTATAATAAAGAACCATACAACACTTGAGTAAAAATGTGAAAAGACAGTGATTAACAATTATCTTGCCAGGGGAAAGATGGAAAGAAAATAGTGATCAGAAAACAACCAAATTTGTTCCATTTTGTAAGGATTTAACTCTGTGTAGTGCATGGCTGAAGAAAATTGCTAGACATCAAGCCTATAGTCAAGAAGTAAAATTTAAGTTTTCCAAAAGGGATAATAACTGAACTCCTAAATGATGGAAAAGGGTATTACATTTGGATGACTTCACATTAACCCTGATCCAGCAGCACTGGGTGTATTGGGGTAAAAACCCAGTTGGAGGAAGTGATGCATGATGTCTTGAGCCCATTGTTCAAGCTTGTGTACCATGGGCAGTTTTGTAATTTAAGGTTGCTGCAGTTGGTCATGTCATGTTCAGCACCGAGTCCAAAAAAATTAGGCCAGCTGTCTACACAAAAATACTGAATGACCACATTTTTTCATCAATACATGTATTTTATTTCTAGGCACATTATGAGATGATAACCATCAAGTTCAAAGTAGAAGAAAGCAGATCTCAAGGAGCTGAAGACATTTGTACATGAGTCCAGACCTTAACCCCATTAGGAATCATTAAAACGACAATATTGAAAGCTCTAACCTTTTGTCACCAATACAGGACTGCAAATTCATGACTTAATGTAGCTGCTTGTGTTTTTTAATAAATCCCATAAGTTAGCGGCTGTCCTGTAAGTATCCTGTTAGCAACATGCGTCCAGTGCAAAATGTGATGCCAACAAACAAGCATGGCATGTTGCTTCAGTCGCTGTGACCCAGTACAGGATTTAAGACTGTTTAAAACCCCCGACCCCATAAAGAACTGCAGGTTGTAGCAGACAGTCTAACAACAAAGGTTAACACCTCAATTTCAACCAGCATCAACTGATCCAATGGCCAGGTCACAGTTGCACCTTGTTAGTTAGCACATGGGTCATATTTTCAAATATAGACTGTTTTTTTTTTATTTTGTTCAGTCATTGACATCAGTGTGTGACCCATGAAACAGCTTTACAAGAACAACATCAACCTGCCCTTTCGTACAGATGTAAAGGAAACTGAAAGGATGTAAAGACTTAACCTGAACATTTATTGATTCTTTATCTGCGACTCCTCCTGTCAAAGTCGCTCAGTAACTACCACCAAAATTCTCATAATCGCCTGCTTAAATAGTCAATAAACAGCGTATGCAGATTCATGCTCTAGATCTTCACCTTTGCGACTGCTGTTGATGCCTCTCCCCTTTTCTCTGTTTTCTCCTCTTTCTCAGCTTGACAGGAGTGGCCGAGTTACACTGATGAGAGCAGAGGGGCTGAGACACTGCCAACCCCTCGCCAAGTTCCCGTTCAAGCTCAGGGTGAGGCAAGATGTGAGCTGCATACCAGCCAGCAGTGACTGCCAGCCTGCTCCTACAGCTCTGTTCTGCAGCATCTGCAGACAGTGCAAAGTCTGTTCACCGCTCCTGTCCTTTAACAGGAACCCCCAAGAGCCATGCGCTCAGGAGCTAATCCAGAATGCCAAAATCTTCTAGTGACTGACTTCTCCTACATCTCAAGCACACTTAACCTTTTAAGATGTATCTTTTTTTCTTGCTGATGCTTCCTTTTAAGAAGCTGTTCCCACACCTGCGCAGGTGTACCGACACCCAACTTGCACATCAAGTAACATAGGCAAACAGATGTGCAGCAGACAGGAAAGCTGAGGAAAGTAGTTTCGGGGAGATGGGACCAGCTGTTCAGTTAGCACAGACACGAAAAGTGTCAGAAGCACATAAACAAATGAGCAAAAAAATGTAAATAAAGAATTAAGTATCTACCTCTGTCCCCTGAGTCTGAACACAGGCTGGTAAACTTCTTGCAAAACGGAGACTAAAACATAATGATAGTTTCTCCATGTCACCATAAATAAGCTAAGGGTACAGAGAGCATTCAATCCATTCAGAGCCATTTCTATAAATTCTCTATTGATTTGACAACTACACCTATTAATCATAGCAGAACTGGACGAAAATGGGTTGAAAGAAGTGAACCAGAGGCCTAATTAAAAAAAAAAAAAAGAAAACTATTAAAGCAATACATTCACACTACCAAAGATCGGAAAAGACATGATAAAATGAGATCTGGCAGGAAAAGAAGTATCAGTTGAGATGCAGGTAGCCTGGCAGAGGAACTCAAAGTTACAAAGTTAAACAGCACCAATTTGAGTGGATCAGCAGCTTTCTCTCATAGTGCTACTTTAAACTTTCCTTTCTTTCCTTCTCTTTGCCTCTCTGTCTCTTTCAGTGTGGCCAAGTATATTAAACTGAGAGCAATGGATACAATAAAGTACTTTAAAACTCAACCTCTAGCACCACTCCTGGGCTTCCGAGTCCAGCAGCACTGCTGACACAATCCACTTTCTGAAAGATGTGCAGCACGGGATTGAGTGAGCTGAGTCCTTTATATGCTGAAGTGCACACAAAATGCACAAATTCTGTGCTGCTCTTACATCTCTTCCCTTCAACCACCTCCTTTCCAGGGTTTCCTGTGTGCAGCGTTTAGGAGAAGCCAATCTGTCAGGTGGTGAGGCGCTAGCATTAGCCACAGTGATGGTGGGCCCTCCAGGGTCTCTGCTCGATTTGGCTCGCCTCTCTACTATGCTGGGAATATGGCTGGCTTAGAGAGATTTGTCTTAGTGAGGTGCACTGATGGGAAATGCGCAGTGCAGCGCCCCTGATGAGGGTTCAGGTGGTGCAGTGTTATTTCAGCTGAAGGCTTCTCTACTTTATCACCCAGCAGAGAGTAGCATCCGGAGAAAAAGGATCCAATGGCACGTGCCATGTTTTATGAAGGCACTTTGTGAGAATGTTTGCATAAGAGACTGAAAAAACAGATCTAAACACCAAATTAAGTTCATGGTATTTGATACCAGGTAGAAGGCAGCCTCTCCCAATATGCCATTAGTTCCTTTTAGCTATATTTGGAATGTATTTAAATGCTAATTAAATATATTTAAAGTGGAATGGTTCAATGTTGTTTTATAAGGCAGATAATCTCGTTTTACTCCTGTTAAAGAGATATAAAATTTTAATTTAAAACAAGTTCTTTAAAAGGAAAAAAGAAACATCTCTCTCTAATCTTCTATGTTTGAACATGCTTATTTAATCTTCCTTCCTGCCATTAGTGATTCAGAAAATATAGTCTTAAATTATACAAACATAAAACAAGAAAAAGTGTTTAAAGAGCTAAAAGACGGAGTGAATTGATGGTGTCACAACACAAAAAGCAAGCACAACCTTCATGTAAATATCTCAGTTATTTTTTATAAATTATTTTAATATATTTTTACTTCTATGATGCCATTTAAGCTTGATCTTTAATATATTTGCTTTTCCATTTTTTAGCACTTGTTGGATCAAGTAAGGCTGGCCTCATTTTTCCAGCTGTTTTGTAATCAATGCAAACTAGAGCATTACATTGGAATATGAAAAATTATACACGTCTCAAATGTATTACAAATAAAAAAATGGAAAAGATGTTGCATGCCTTTGAATTTAACCACCTGAGTCAAAGTTTCTTTGTGTCTCTCTTTTGAAAATTCAGGTCCTGAAAGGCAGAATGAACCATTTAAGGTGTGATACAATAAAACACAGATTAGCTGACGCTAGTTTGAACAAGAGGAAGAAATCAGTAAGTGAAGGCAGCACTTCTGCGGGCTGCTCTAGTTGAGGGAAGCAGAGCTGTGTGTTCATGTGGAAAGCACGCTGGGAAGTAGGGTTGTCACCCCGTCAGGGCCCAGAGGAGAGGTGAGGTGACCTGGGGTGGAGGACGGAGTAGCGCCCCAGGACTCCATACGCCGAAGCGTGGGTGTCAAACTGCCCGGAGCAACTCTTACACCAGCAGTGCAACACGACAACGGGGCCGTGACCGACTTTGAAGCCCACAGAAGGTTACAGAGACAAAGAGAGATGGGAGGCTGCTGAATGAGGAAGAGAGGCAGAAAAAGAGGTGGAAAGATGGAAAAGTAGCCTCTGTGGCAAAACAGTTTATGACCTTCCTTGGAAACATTCCATAAAGGTGAAGGCTGGAATGTCCTAAATGCTAAAACTGAACCTCCCTAATTTTCTTTTTTAAAACATTCTCAACTCTGTGTGATCTGCAAGAGTTGAGCACAAACCACTCTTTGCAGAAGCTTGCATTTATTACATTTATTGCATTTATTACTGAGATTACTCAGTATTTTTACATTTGGCTTATCATCCATGACAATGTTGGAGCAAAGCAAGTGTTTAGCACAATGCAAGCTGTGTGACTCTATTAAATGGGCTACAAAGTTCCTGTTACCACTCTGCTGCCCACAGATACCACATATTGCTCTGACACACCTTGAAATTCCCAAACCCAGCTGGACTAAGCTCCGTGTAGTAAATCCTAGGCTTTAAGAGAGGGGGTACATTTTCCCAGGCCATCTCTGGCTAGCAAGCAGCAAGCCATCAACGTTAAGAGATAAGGTGCCATGAATATCTGCCACCCTCCTAATCCTAGACAAGGATGAAGAAAGCCAGACCATGATGCTGGCGAAAGGAAAAAAAAAAATATTTGCTGTGAAACACCTTTGATCTGGACAGAGGAGCAGTGTGGACATACCAGTGGAGCTTGGGTGGATTACAACCACATATCTCCCACAGGCACCAGCCAGTGCTGAAACTCCTTTGTCAACAATCTTCAGATCCGTCACAGAGACAGATGCACCAAAGGTGGAAGGTTAGCCATAAACAGGGAAATATTTGTCCAAAGCAGAGTGGCAGCTCTGCTGCGCTGAGCACCTCTGATTATTTTGATAGGGTTATAAATGCATGCTTGAGAGGGTATCTGTCAGGCAAACAGTACACGTAATCTTCATGTCCTTGCGTTCACATCCTACCCGTCAATCCTCAGCTCCATGAAAACATTAATCTGAACAGACGTCTCCTGGAGTCATTACAAGGCTGCTGGAAAATGCTCTTTCAGTGTCCGATGTGATCCTTGCAGTAGGTTTATCTAACTTTCTATAGTTAAGAAAGTTAGATATAGAACTAACTATAGAAAGTTAAGAAAGTTATAGATATATAGTAAAGATATATACCGACAATTTGTGTCGTTATATATCAGAAAATATACCGACACAAATTAAAGCAGTAATAGGGTTGGACTGTTATTTTTTGTTAGCTTTGTTCATATTGTTATTTAAAAGACATAAAGGAAGGGGAAACACTGTTGTAGATGGCCCTGAATGTTTAGCTGAAAGATATGCTTTGTTTTCCAATTCCTTGTTCTAAGTTGAAATGTTGAAAATATCAGTTTCAAATGAAAGTTGGAGATTTATCTTCTATCTCAACCTCAAAATCCAACATGGTTAGGAAGTTTATGAAAGCAGGTTAAACTGTGCAAACTTTGCACGCAAACGTCTTGCTTTATATTTTCAAAATCAAAGAAAATGCAAGGAAAAAATGTTTCTCAATTAGTGTTATAGCAACACAGTCAACTTAAATTTGAAATACAGCTTTTTTAAAAATATTTACTAGGACAGCCTAGTCCTAGTAAATATTGTTTAATATTTAACCTAATTGATATGGTTAAATGTGGTTAATTAGCTTCGGATTCACCTTGCAAGTAATTATTCTCCAAGTTTCTATTGAGCATTAATAAAAGTAAACGAAATACAAACAGCAAAACAACTTGGACACACTTTTTTCCATGCCAGTCATTTCTTTCAATGCTTACTGTGGAGAGCCAACAAACCCTGATAAAGTCACATGTGCAGCTCAATAATGAAATTTGTACCAAAACTGAATTTAATTTCAACCGGAACTATTCTGAACTTTTAAAGAGTAGTTGAAATGTGCTTCCATGTTCTCAATATAATTGCAAAGTGCAGAATTGGACAATTTGTTGCATCCATTATGGAGCAATTAACTTTATTTCTACTGTCTGAGGGGAGTGCTGTTATTTCTTGAGTGCTTTTTTAAAAAACAAAAGAAAATAGTTCATGTTTTGTTCTTTTTACTTTTTTGACAAAAGAAAAAATTTATCTAAAAAGAAATGAAATCAGCATAAATTAACTAAAAATTATCTTGACAAATCTTTTCCTGTTTTGCTGAGGTCATGGTGATAAGATACAAGACTGTTTTTTTTTTCCTCCAATGTTTTGGAAACCACTGGTCTATGTTGGATCCTAAAATAGAACTTTATACAAGTAGATTTGACTGTGCTTCTAGTTTATGTGAAAAAACAGAGGGGTAAAGGAAAAAAAACAGTGACGAGAATGTGTTAGAGGAAGGACAGAAAAGAACGAGACACTAAAAGAGAAAGTGACCTCTCTAAGTCGAGGTAGTTGGACCCTTGGCTCTTTTGCAGGGAGACATTGAGAGGTGTCTTCTCCTTGGAAGGAATAATCCATTTAAACCCGACTTGCACACCTGTGATTGATGTCCAAACAGAAGCAGCACTTAATAACCTCTATCATGCTGGGTGACCTCGTGGCCCACGGTGGGCACCAGTTTGTTTATGGGTGGTACCTCCGACACACTATCTGTGCAGAAATTCTGTTGTGGCTAATGGGTCGGACTGAGGGATTGGACTGTCAGCGCAGTGTGAGCCCTCATTTTTCTTTCCTAGCATCTGAGGTACAACCCGCGCTCCCTTACTACAACCCAACCTCCCTGTACTGCCGTCATCTGTCAGTGGAGATGGAGTCCTTTGGAAGACGGAGGCGTGTTGGAGAGTGTCAATTAGCATTAGCTTTCCTGACAAATCTGTTTTTCCTCATCACACAAATGCCTTGGATAACTTGTTCCTAATTTCTCTCTGTCACAACAAGGGGGGAAATGAATTTGCCTTCCAGCTGCAATTCAAGTCTAGAACTAGGACAGCAGGGTTGCTAACTTTGGAAGTTGAAATAAGGAATGAAAAAACATCCAATCCATCATGTTTAATATTAACAACTAAGCAATGTTTTGAAAAATGTTTATAAAGTAAGCCATTATTATAGCAAGCAGACTTAAACTGAACAGATGTAAATTTACCTGTACTGTATTTTTAAAAATGAGAGAAATTTGTGGGTATCAGATTTTGATTACTGTCATTTTAAGCGGATTAATACAGTATTTATAAATTTTAATTTAGAAAAATTACACAAGTTTTCTTGGTCTGTGGCTCAACAATAACAATCTTCCTCTTGCTATTGTATGGCTGTGGGTTTGATTTCATCTCATCCAGCCACATGTCAATGTGTCCCCGGGGTACGGCAATTAAACCCAAATTACCTACTGATCTACATATTAGTGTATGAATGTGTGCACATTTATGAGTGCAATTGGGTCAATGTGACTCTTTTGCAAAGCGGTTTGATTGGTGAATATAATATGGTGTATATAAATAAATGCCATGTACATTTTTTTTCCCTTAAATCCTAGTAATAAACATTAAGCTAAAATCTATTGCAATGTAGGAAATATTATACCAATGTTTTGAACATGATGCTGAATGAAATTTTTTTTTAACCTGCTCCCCCCTTTCCTCATCTGGAGGCGATTTTAACATTTGACAGCATAAATTTCTCCAATAATGAGAAAAACTTCAAGAGTTGGACTTTCTTGTTTGACATTACCTTCACGTGTTAGAACAATCTGTCAGACATCTTCTCCTGTGGTTTTCTGTCTTCAATGTTGTCAGCTAACAGTGATCATAATGTAGCATAACTTTCAGACTATAAGCCACAACTTTTTTGTTTTTACACACTTTAAATACTGGGGCTTAAATATGGCTAATATACAGATTTTTATCAATGGGTTTTCAAAGGCTGGACTGCTGTGTGATGAAGAGGACAGCACAACCTTAAGGGTGAATTTGCCTCGAGACAAAAGTGACATTGAGAGCAACAATGAAAGAGAAACTGAGAAAGTGTTTAGCGAATTCTGAAGGCATTCAATTCCAACACTGAAGAAGACCACATTAGTGGTTTTAGAGCCCAGGAGAAGGATGAACATAGCGATCAATTACTTTTACTGGTAGCAGGGCTCACATTCACAGAATACTTTACATCTCTAACTGTTTTTGTAAACAAGCTTGCAGCTCTTCATCCCTGTCTGTCTCAGCTGAAGAAATGGTCAGGTTTTTTAAACAGACCTATTTTCAGTTCCACGAAAGGTCCAATCTGATCTCATTTCCAAAAAATGGCTGTTGGTGACAACATATGTCTTACGATTACAGACAGTCATCCATTTTGGATAAGCTATTTTTCTTCAAACAGCTTTGAACTTGCTCTTAAAAACACAACACCAAGAATCATCAATTTAATATAGAGGATTTCTTGTAAGTTTCAAACAATGGATGACTGCAGAATTCAATGGATTGTTGGCAAACCTAATCAGTTGTTACTTGAATTACAGCTAAAGACGTGCATACCACAGAGGCAGATAAAAAAAGAACACAGGAGGAAAGACATGAGGAAGATGTGACTCACACTCCAAAAAGCTTTTGTTTACGTTGCTGAAATGGTAGCTGACCTTAAAGGTTATCTAAAATCTACAGAAAATGTCAAACCTCCTGACAAGAGAGCAAGGCCTCTCTGAGAGCACAGCAGCACTCTGGGGGTACAGTGAGGAGTCAGAGAACAACATCACAGAGGCTGCAAAGCCGTATGCTCAAGTTACTTTCAAAGTTCCTCCTCTATTTGCCCTCTGCTGTGTGAGGATCTTTAGTCTTAATCAGCTGTATTGTTCTGTGAAGATGTTGTTATGGGAAGCACTAAGCTGTTTATTTATTGAACAGGCTGTTTAATTCCTCCCCACTACTGCATGCTTGGCTCTGCAGACACTATTCTTTGATGTGAGGGCGCTCCTGGTGGAGTGCTACGACAGGCACCCACTGGTGAAGCAGCACATAGTACAACAATAAACAGCAATAAGTTGTGGCCTAGTCAGCAGCAGCAGAACACACAGCAAGCTACAACTCTCTTTGGCGTGCACGCTCTAGGACAGCCTTTGTGTTCCCGCAGCAGAATGTGTGTAAGCAACTCTTTGGTATTTCATAACATCCATCATTGGATAAAATGAATGAGGATATGTTGTACAATATATGGAATCTGTCACTAACACCAAAGTTCTATAACAAAAACAGAACAAAAAAATGAGAAGCAACTAGAAAGATAAAGTGATTATATCCTTAGGTGTTCAGTAATAACATTTTCAGATGTGCTCATAAATAAAAACTAAAAAAAGGTATGTTGTGCAGTGCAGCAAAACAAAATTACACATAAAAAAGCAAACGCTGAAGAAAGTATTAACTCTGAAGATAATATAGGTATACGCATCTGTTTATTCATAAGCATGTTTTACAACACACACTGGTCTATACTAATAAGAAAATTTAGCACTGCATGGGGGTGCGTGAACATTTTGTAGCCATTAACATTCAAGGAAGTTTCAGCCATTTTAATGAGCACTGCCAAAGTCTGTCAGGCTGTGTAATCAGTGCTCCTCTGCGTTTAGTAATTCAGTGTCCCTCGGTGACAGCTGCTGGTTAGTTATAGTGCCGATTTAATAAAGGAGGAAAGGTGATGGCTTTGGTTGGAAATTGCATCTTTTTTAATGACTATTAGGGGAAAATAAACAGATGTAGTCTATCTGTCTGTGGACCCAGGCCCATTTGCTGGACCTTTGTGAGTGATTCCAGTTTTGCACATATAGCTGCATTGTAATGCATGTGTCTATCTGTATATGTAGGCATTGCTTTTTTATTTTACAACATAGATAATTCCATGATTAAATGTTCCCATTTATTAATATTATTAATTAATATTATTTGTACATCTAAACAATGCATTCTATTTTATTAATTAACTAATAAAAGAGAATGCATTGAATGCATTGTTGTACAAATAGCACCAGTCACAGTTATTGCATCTCCACTCCCAGTATCGATTTGTAAAGACATTTAAAGTACCATTATCTCACACAAAAATTACAGGAAAAATATGCTCTAAATTAATATTTCATAAGCTTACAGAAAAGAGGGGGGGGGATCTATGACCATTTCTGTTTGCACAGTCTCTCTTCTGGACATATAATTTGGATCATCATTTTGTTAAATGACCCAGAGATAACCCACTTTCTGATTTGGCTCAACAGTCATCTTTTCTTCAATGTTTATTTAAAATCTGCTAATATTTCAATATTAATGATACCTCGCACTTTACTATGGTTCCCTGTGGTCTTTAAAAAATAAACAGGCCCACAGCATCATTAGACATTGTTTTCCACATATATATTATTTTCTTCACTCCACACCCACATGAAGTGTTTGTGACTAAAAAGTTCAATTTAAGTTTTGTCCGGCCAAAGACAGAAAAAAGAAAAAAAAAACAGGCATCATGGCATGCCTCCCAAACCACCAATTGGCATGCAAATATTATCCGTCATGGAGACTTGCAGCAATTCTCAAAGTGAGTTTGGTAGTTCTTGTTTGTTTTTTTTACCCTTCTTGCTATTTTTCTCACTCTGCGTTGGGGGAAGGCAAACTTGTGTTAATGTTCAGCCTTGTTGCCAGTGGCTCGAAGAAATTGGACTGTGTCACGTTCCTTTTATACCCCAGAGAAACGCAGAGAAATTCATTAATTGCTAATTGGAAATTCTAACAAACTCTGATCAGCTTAATAAATAAAGTATGAGGAATGTTTCAGTAGCATCTATTTTAAAAAGAGAGAGGAATCAATAATTGTGCCAACTGTGACTTCAATAATTATTTGTATTTTAACATCACATTATGCTGCGGTAGTAAAAGATGCCTTGCTAAATTAAACCATGCTTTGGTGAAATATGAACATATTCCAACTGGAAGAAAATTAATTTATTTCTTGTTAGCACTGCAATGTTTTCAACAAAGAGTTCATATATTTTTTAAAGAATCGGATTTAAGATGCTTTAATTTTTCATGGGTTTTTTTACTCGTTGTGCTCAGAAATGTTGTTCTGGACTAATATCTTGTTTTTCTTTTCAAAATTGTGCTCAATTTTACAGACGTTGTCACTGTCTACTTGAACTACAATAGAGCTGACTTATTGTCAGTTACAGACAAGGAAGATTAGCATGTTAATTAATCCATAAACATTTGGCTCCTGCTGATATTATTGAAGCTGTATGCTAATTCAATGCAAATAATAAACTACATGATGACAAGGAAAAAAAATCCTCTCCACAGGGGAAATTAAAATTTCACTAAACAGCAACAACTAATTTTCTTGTATCCAACTTTGTTAAGACAAAAAACTCCTAATTCAGTTTATGCCAACAGCTGTAAAGTTTTCTTCTGTGACTTTTTGCAAGTGACTTTGTTTCAGTGCAATGAGCACACCTACTCTTTTCCAGGGATGCCTTCTAGCAAATTCGCTTTGGCCCCATGAGAGGACAAAAGCCATGAGCCTTTATTTTTTTGTTAACATTCTTCTACAATGCTTTTCCTTGTATATGATAAAAAAGTTTTTGGTTTAAAATGATAACTATAATTTATACTGAAACAAGAGTGTTTGCAAACTTATGTGAGAAAAATATATGTAGAACATGCAAAAGGAATAAATCATTTTGAGAAACATTTAAAGCTTACCATAGATGCCTGTGGAAATGCACGGGAAGGCCTGTGCAGAAAAAACAAAAAGAACAAAGTAGTAATTAATATGCAACCAAAAATAATCACATTTCAATTTATAACAGGATTATGAAGAAGATGCATATGCCATGATTATGTTTATCTTTAATTGCAAACACAACAATGTGATTTTCTGTTTGAAATCCGCAGCAGAGGAATTTAGACATAATGAACTATGTACCTGCCCATTATACATGTGCATTAAACTGCAGGCATTGTGGGACACACAACGTTTACCTTTGGATAGAGGTTGTTTACCTCTGTTTGCCTTCACCTGTTTGTTCCCAGGAGAAGCAATTTACAGAACTCATTGCATAAATCCCTGCAATGCTAATGCACAACTATAATGTGAATACTGATGCAGCTCTCATTTACAATGCACACACAGTTATACAAGTTAAAGTTGCTGTTTTTAAACAACAGGCTTCCAAAGTATATAATAGACATAGTTCAAATATATATTTGAAGAAAAGTCAGGATCACAGCATGTTAAAAATGATTTCTGATAAAGTTTCATTTGGGACAGAGGCTATTAATAGTCAGTATCTGTAACAGCAGTAGTTACCTTATTTTGCCAAAGGGGAAAAGTGAAACCCACGCATGTAAATTCATAGGTACATGTACAGTAGAGCGTGTTACCTAATAACACACGAATATCTAACTAAGGCCTGATTCTGTCTGTTGCCTACAGCTTAAACCTATACATAAATTTATGACATTTCTTTATTTAGACCGAGTAGACAAGATGGTAGACCTGAGAGTTTTAGCTGCCAACTGTGATCCAAGTAGGTTTTTCAGTGCCTAACATAAACCCCAGTTACATCTGGATCAACAACAGAACATTCAACTACTCAACAGCAGAGACACATATTCACAAAAATGGATGGAACAGTCTGATGCTTGGGTTCCCACAACAATGCCTTAAAGTTATCTCTAACAGAGTCTGATTAAATTTAACTCACATTTCCTGTTAATGATGTACTGTCTGTGATTTTATGCCACCAACACCCACTATGTTACCCAGCAAGCTATGCAGCTGTGATTTGAAAAAAAAATTTTTTAAATGGGGCCTATTTGTGAGCTTGGCTTGCATGTCTCTATTATAGGTCATGCATATTAATATTAGCAGTTCTTCCAAATAAACAAAGTGTTTTTACCCATTAAAATGACAATCACAGAGCTTCGGGTGCCTCAGTTAGTAAAGTCTGCAGAGACTACAGTCTTCAAAGCGATTGTCCTGGGTTTGATTCACTGTCTCAGGCCATTTACAGCATGTCCTCCCCTTTTCTCTCAGCCCTATTTTCTGTCAGTTTACTGCTCAATAAAGACCAGTAAAGCATAAGAATCTGAAAAAAATTGAAAAACAAAAATAATGTTCATTGTAAAGAGACAATTTTGGCTGCTCCATTCTTTGGTCTCTCTGCGTTATGTGTTCAATAATCTTTCTTGCAGGAGACATGTGGAAAGTGACTTGAAGAAATGAATTCTTCCCTCACTTGTCAACGAGTAGGAGATGCTGTGGCGAGCCACTAAGATGTCCAAAAGCACGCTGCTTGTTCTCCTTTTTCAGCAACAGTTAACATCTCTCTGCCTAAGCTGCAAATGATTATCACTGACTGATCCTCATGTAGGCTCATGTATTTATGCATACAATGGGAGTTAAATGAGGAGGGTTACAATGTATAGCAGTAGAGCAGATGCTCCATTTACAAAACCATAAAGGCTCCCACATATTCGCATCCTCAAGTGGTTGTTTACACTTGAGGATCGTAAAAACTTTTCTTTATGTTTTTACGATGCAGTAAGTCCAGTAGGCTGCTTGGTGGGAAACAGTGTTAAAATCAAGCTATTATGTAAGCGACACCAAATTGATGGAGTTGAGAGTTAGCGCAAACAGTTGCAATGATGCGCAGTCGCTGGGCTACCACTCTGTGCCGCAATACCATAGTTGGTATGCTCGACTATGACATTTCAACTGTTCACAGTTCACTGTTGACAGTGTGTGCCTATCCTTCAGACACAAAATTGTAAAAAAGTAATTAGATTTGACATGGCTATAAATAATCAATAGTTTGTTTTACTCTGACTTGTGAACTCCTATTTGGATCATAAGGTTTAACACCAGTCCAGGATATTGCTTTGACAAGGCATTGAATTGAGTCGAGTCAGATATACAAACATACATGTTAAGAGCAATTAAATCTCACGTGTTAGGTGACTTTTTATCAGAACTTTGCAGTAGCTTTCTTAACCTAGTTAAACCCATGTGGATCAGCATATTTTTGTCAGATAAAAGCTGCAGTTGGAAAAAGAAAACCCAAGAGTTTCAAGAAAAGCAGATAATGTGGCTCCTGCAACATCACTGGTGAGTGAATTAAGTGGGACACAATCATAATAATAACGTAGAATATGTAATATTAATGAAATCTAGTGTTATTTTACTGCCCTTTATAGCTAACGAGTTTCCAAGCGTATTTATAGCCTTGATATTTTTCACTTACTAGACTGGGACTCAGATTTAGCAAATGCCTAATCTTAAGTGATTATTTACAAAACAACAAGACATCCACAAAAAACAGGAAAAATGCTAAACTATGACTATTTTTATAAGAGCAAAAACCCAACAACTGTTTATGGATGTCTTTTCCAAAAAGATTATAAAAAGTAACCACCCAGTAATAGTTCATGCTTTGTCGCATTTTGCAGCAAACATATTATTCAAGCATGGCTTTATAGCTTAAAATAGTTTCATTATTCTTTACTTCTGTAAGCTAATATATTATGATGCATAGGCCTTGCTGTGTGTGTTTCTTTTTCACATTCATCTTTTTAAGTACATTAATAAACACTAAAGAGGTTTTTTTTCCAAGATCCTATTTTGTCCTCAAAACGAGCTGAATATATGCTTCAGTTCTTGCATTCATCAGAAAGTGTGGCCAGAGCATTAATATAATCAGAAGACAAATATAAAAAAATAAAGGTAAACGGTCCACTAGAAGCTCAAGCGACTGAATGAATACAAAACAGCTCAGAGTTGTATCAAAGAACAATCCCATATGTCAATTTCTTCCACTGCCAAAAGTGAGCCAGCAGTTTGTTTTTCCACACTCACCCTGTCAAGTTTTATTTAGAAATATGTTGCTGCTGGCAGCTATGTCAAGATCACCTCATTTCAGAGAGAAAAACACAATTAATAGATCTGAAGAGAGGGAGAATAGAAACAGGGTTCCTTGTGTGCTTTCAGAAATAAACATACAATCATATTAAGACGGCACACACAGTCCTCACTTTGAAATACAATACCCTGTTTGTCCTTGATTTAAGTGATGAGGAATGAGTCTCTGCTTGCTTTCTTATTTACCAGTTTTCAGCCTCAGTCTGTCAGGGTAATTTTTTCTTCTTTGAGCTGATTTAAATCTTTTACCAAAGCTTTGACCTTTCCTGATGACTGTCTGGGTCTGACACAAACCACAGATGATGAAGCATGGAAGATCGAGGCTGTTTCTACTCCAGTGCTAAATTCTGCCTGTGGCAAAGAGGGAGGTAGGATACAAGAGCAAAAAGGAGAAATAAGCAAAAAATAAATAAAGTAAGTAATTGAAAAAAAATCACTTTTAAGTTGCTGATAAGTTGAACAAAGCAAATAATCCTTGATTATGATTTCTGTTCACCTGGAATAATCAAATTAAAACAAGCAGGACGATAAATACTTCAATCAGTTAAAATGAGCAAAACTTTCTAATTCCTTCAGGAAGCCTTTGCTGCCAAAACTGTCACCCTATTTCAGTTGAAAAGCCACAATGTCAGTCACTTTAACTTGAATGTCTACTCTGACATCAGCTAATTCCTGGCATATCACTGACTGAGGCAATGACAAACCACCAGCATAATCAATTCAAATCTATTTTATTACTCTGCTAGCTAATCCATTAAAAACTATTGATTTTACTGGCGTTTGTAGAAGCATCAGGTAATCACTTAATGGGATGCTGTCAAGATCTGATACATGTACCTGTTTCGTTAAGAAAACTAGAGAAATGCACAAACATTTTTTAGGACCAAATATTTTCATATATATACATATACTGTATATATAAATGGATACTCAGCTTGAAATTACTTTGAAACATCCAGTAGGAATCTAAGATATTTGAGAAAGCAAATTCCCATAGACCCAACCTCTGTACCACAACCTTAAATATAAAATATCTACCTTTGCAACGCTTCACGTTGCACAATGTGCTCTGCACAACATAGTCCAGAGCAATGTTTAATAATCTACAGCTATTATGTATAATAAAATCTGTCGGATGTTTTAGACCCCTTACACAAAGAAACATGTCTTATTCCTCTACCCCCAGTGGAATAAGACTGTGTAGAGAAGCACACACCTCCACATTGCACATAGACTGGATACTGTTGACAAGCTGTCAAAGATAAACCGAGGCAATAAGAGACATGTAATTCAATCTTGCAGTAGCCACAAAGGGCCTCGTAAAAATAACTTCAGGCTTCAGATCCTAATCATGATCAGCAAAAATAAACAAAAAAGCATTTTTGGATTTAGTGTTCATGATATCTTCTGTCTTTGCTACAATTAAGCCTACTAATTAAAATTATTATTACAGATTGCACACTCAATTGCGTGCATCATTTTGTATAAAATATCTCTTTCACCTGCATCTTCTCATGCAAATAGTGAATTGATTAAACTTATGCTGTTTATTATTCAACAAAAAGACTGGAAAAGAAAGTTTATGCGAAGCAAACTGCTATTTAGATAGGGCAAAACCAGACACTGACATAACATTGTTTACACAGGAATAGGATGACTGACACAGTAATGTGGCAATAACAAAAACCTATGTACCAATTACTAAGAACAGAAGATACATGACTGCCTTTACAACAGGAATGGAGTTGTGCAGATTTGCTGCAAGACAGAAATGTTGAACAACCTTGAAGTTTCTGTAATCAACATGGTGTGAAGGAAAAACTTAAAGATGTCAACTGCTAAATCTTAACAATATTTAAAACTTTCATTAACTTTTGCTAAATTTGGCCAAAAGGGGAATAGACACCTTTACTGCTATGGTACCTGCTTCAACACTGCATACATGAACAAGTATTTAAAATTTAAGATTAAGCTTAAAAAAAGGTGATGATGGAAAATGTCTAAAATGAGATGCCACCAAAGACAAATAAATAAGTCATATCAATTTCTATGAAAGAATCAAAGTCAAAAACTGCATTCAAAAGAAAAATCTATATTAAAACTCATAAAAGTAAACTTTTTTTTTTCTTTTTAATTTTGCATCAATCCTGTGCAACCACTTTATGCAACTTTGCATTCACACTTTGCTTATTCTGTATGAGGGCTGGAGTTAATTAGGACAGTCAGTGGCATATATGGAATCATGACCTACGATTCCTGGTTTAAATTATTATTTCTATCTCTGGCTGCTCATTAGAAGTGACTCAGCATGTCCTCCTGCACTCGTACCATAAGGCTTTGCCTGACACATCGGCTTGTTGCTGATTTTCCTTGCTTACAGTGTATTCGGAAATTGGTCACCAGGGAAATTATTTTGCTGCTGAGACTCCTCCCTAATCTATCACGTCACTTTTAAGTGGAGCATCTTTCCTCTAAGCATCTCAACACAAAGTCAGAATGCATCACAGCACAAGATAGTTTCTGTATATCATTAGAGAAGCCGCAGTGCTGCGAAACAGTATTTGCCTCCTTTGAGATATTTTGTTTGTCACACTTAAATGTTTCAGATCATGAAATAAATGTTTATATCAGGCAAAGATACAATAGTAAAATTATGACTGACACATCATGCACTGATCTAAAGAAATTCATGGGCTCTATTTGCTGGGAAGTGTTTGAAAGTCATTTCAGACCAGCAAGCCGTAGCAGGAGGCATGCTCTACAAATGGAGAAAACATTGAACACTGCTGAACTTTAGTACATTGCAAACAAAATGACTTTAGAAACACATAAAATGCTCATCTAAGAGTTTACAAAAGGTCAAGGTTACAAAATTAATGTCAGCATTCAGGATTCAAAAAACAGTCCAAAAACCTACTGCTTACCAAAAAAATAAGGACCAGCTCATATTGGCCACAAAATACATGAATAACCCACTTTTGGGAATGCATATTTGGTGCACTGACAAGACAAAAGATGACTATTTTGAAAAGCTGCACCTGCACATCCATCTGTCAAAATGAACAGCACTTCAGAAAAAGATCAGAAAATGTTACGGTTCTGGAAGTGTGATGGTCTGTGTGCTGCTTCGTTCCTTCAGGACCTGAACAACTTAACGTGATTTAAAAATCCAGCTGACAATCTCAAATGTTTAACAGTGACAAAAAAGCAAAAACGGAACCAATTGACAAATGTATGATGTGTCTTTATTCCTTTCTATTATTTAAAAAATTGAAGAAAGTGCCCTTTTTAAGTAATGATTTATTAATTGGTGTGACTGACTCACTGAAGACAGTGCTTAATAAAGTCACCATTATTTCATCGTGAGATCTGATACCCTGCAGTTTCCAGTCATTTGTTAAGCAGCAGGAAGTGACACAGTACGGCTCAACCTGCAGTAAAATGCAGAAGAGGTTCTTCACTTTCCCATGCTACTTGCACAGAAGAGTAGCCGTAAGCACATAGGTTAAAGAGAGAGAAAGACACGGCGAGTGACTACAGGATTCTGCCAGGGGAGCGCTCGGTCTCGGCTGGCTGAGTAAATAGCACTGGACCCGGGGTACTGCCCCTGTAGGCTGAGGCCTTGTAGCCTGTTTGCAGATGGAATCTATGCTTATAAATCACAGCAGCATGGGGAGACCCAGCGCAAATATGACCACAAGGCTGTTATTATTCACAAGTGTTACCACAGCGTGGAATTACATCAGGGTAGAAAATGAATCCAAGACAATCTTCTTTGTTGACTGCTGTAAATCTTAAGCCTGCTTCCTCTGCTGTAATCAGATACATGCTGCTGCTGCAAAATGCACATCACAGTTACAGATCAGGGTGTTTAAGTAGCACACATTAACACTCTTTTATTCTGCATAATACCTCAGCCTATATTCCAACGCAAGCGCTGATTGTTTGAGTGTCATTATGCTAAATGGAGGATGGAGAAACACAGGGGATAGGAAACCTGGCACCTAATAGCCCGAGACCCACCAACCGTTTTTATACCTGCTTTGATTAAATGAAACTATTATCCCAATGATATCTGTCCATAAGGACTCAGCACAGTTGGCTGTGCAGAAAGCAACACGCTGTCCATGATACTCAGCTTACAACAGTTTATTCAATTTAAGCTGTAAGTAGAAGAATCCTTGGTGTTTGGAGCCACAACTGGTTTTCCCCCTCTTCTTAGCAATTACATGTGGAAAAAAAAGCACCAAACAAGTGTTTTGATGCCATCTAATGAAAATGTGACATGAAGAAAAAATCCAGCTAGAAAGAAACTGCTACCAGAGCTGATCAGTGTTTTTGTTGACATAGGCCTGCATCTGATTTCACCACATTGGTGTGAATTTGTATCAGCACAGAAAACAAACTGTGAAACATCAAAGGAAAATACGCAACATTAAAATATGAGCACTCTTAGTTTGGTCCGGTGTTCGCTTGCCTGATTTATTTCAACTAGATATAATGTCAGTTCACTTGCCAGTCTTAATTATACAGAAATGTAAACAAAAGTACTGGACCTTTCCATATTTCTACAATTTTTTTTTCCCTTTTTACCTTACCTATTACAGCATGAATTGAATTACATTTTGTTGCAGTGTTTTGTTCAGTTTCACAAGAAAAATGCTGTCTGACAACAAAAAGTAGGCCAAAAGAGTCATCATTAGGAATTCAAGAACATATAAAAGTTGCTCTAGTGAGCCCCAGTAAGTGCCATTATACTCTCCTTCCAAAGGGTGGCCAGCTCAGAAAAATTACAAGAAAATTGCATCAACAAATTTAATTTGCATCTACTCTTTCTGACACCTCGCCTTTGCCATTAGCAACTGTTCTTAGGAGTGTTGAATTGAGAAGTAGGTCATATGAGAAGCTCAGCAGACTTGCAATTCCTTCAGGTGTTTACTAATTGGTGCTGCCGCTAGTCTCGAGAAGCTGTGTGGAAGAAGCTCAGCTGAACGCTGTAGTCGCAAGAAGGAGCTTTGGGTACATAAGCAGATAGAAAGCATTTAGGAACCCCTGAGTGACTGCCACTGGAGATTCAATCATTTCTTCAAAATGCATAAAAGAATCAAAGCAACATGAGCATAATTTAAGCGTGACACAAAAGTAGATGAGTGCAAATACTTTTTTGTATAATTTTTCATTCTTACCTTCTTTTATGGTGCTGCAAAAAGTAAAAAGCTGAAAGCTGTTGTGCTCCAATGCAAGGGAGGTCAGGCGTACAAGGTTCAGAAAGCTAACAAGCAGCTTTACTGAAAACAAATCTCTAATAACCACAGGGGTCCTTCAGGTTATTGTAAAAACTCAGATTGTGCTAAATGAAAAAAACCTCGAAACATGTCCATTTTAATCCAGCGGATACAAGCAGTTTGCACCTATTTTTCCATCATGAAGTTATAAAAGTGATCTGAGAAATAAAAATTATTCCTCAAATTTTTGCAAGGAAACACACAGAATGGTGTTAAGATTTGTAGACCTATAAGTGAATCATGAATTCAAGTTAAAAACATAGTATATTACACACTTAACATATGTGGTCTGCAAAAATATACACCGTACTAACTTCTGACCTACTTAGTAGGATAGAAACATGTGAGTATATCCTGTTATTTTCACTTCATAAAAAATGCTCTTAGGTTTAATGGTTTTTCATTAGCATTTAACACACCATCTGTTTGACAGCTCTGCAATCCCTATGTTTGATTAATACATTTTAAACATTAGTAAAACAAGAAAAACAAAAGGATTATAAACACAGTTCAGAAAATGTATTTAATTGGTGAAGTGATTCAGAACAGCTCAAGATTGGATTAATTACAACTTCTAGGGAATAACTTTTTTGTAAACACTCTTCCCTTTTCTTTGACATGCAAAATAACAGCAGATTCCATTGGCTCAATCTGCAACCCAAAAACAGCTCTAGCCACAATATTCTATCTGGCTGTGATTTACATATATATAAAGGCAATGCTGTTTGCTCAGTAGAGCTATTTCAGAAGCAGACCTTCCTTTGGGTGCAATTTGAGAATTGGAAAGACTCACAAACTCTGGTTTTGAGATATTAAGGGCCCACAAATAGCTTAATCACTGGGAGTCTAAAAACAGCTAGGTAATAGTTGGACAGAATTACTCTCTTTGGTGATAATGAAAATCAGGGTTTTCCATGATTGCTGTCATCACACTCAGTTCCACAGCACTGAGTCCATCTGCACATGCAATGGATGCTGTGTTACAGGGGAGGAAAGACAGGTCACTGCATGTTGGTGAGCCAAACAGTGACAGCAGTGAGATGAATGGGCTGAAAGAAGGTGTAAAGGCTGCAAGTCTGCGGATGGCGCAGGGCAGTGGAGCCGATACAAGCAGATAGCAAAGTGATGGCTGCTGGAGTCGCTGGTCCATGACCACCTATATGCTTGATCAGCCACAGTTCACCCAGGAGGCCAAGGCTGTAGAGAGCAACCAGAAGACTTTTTAAAATATGATTTGTTCAAGCTTTGACAACAAAAGAAAAGACTTTAGAAATTTAACACAGCTAATATTAGAATAGAAACTAGGACAGGGAGAGTGGATTCACTATCACTTTAAAGTCCATATGATTTTTTCCACTTTTAGCAATCTATGTTATTTCTAAGTTCACCTGATGACACTAACAAATTCATCTTAAAAGACATAAAATCATAGAAGACAAAGCATAACTCAGCTGTGTCTGAGGCCTACTGTTTAGGTCAAATTAATATTTTACGACTGACCACTAGGCAAAAACCAAACAAAATACTGAAGAGCATGTCAGCTTAACTCCACTCTACACCTAATCAATATACCTGGAGTCAAACAGGCTGACAAAAAACCCCCACTCCTTTCATCAATTGTCTTTCAGTTATTTGAATGCACCAAACAGATGCATTTGGATGGCTGTGAATGCTGATCTAAAATACTGGCTGGTGTAACTTTAGATTGACAGAGAGGCTCATAGACTGGTGGCTTTTTTTGCCTCATCAAACGTCACTGTTATGAAATATCCTGAACTCAAAAATAGAGACTGAAACCTTTATTTGCTGAAGGGAACCCAAGACACAGGCTTTTGTTTGAGACAAAGAATATCTTGCCTATTTTACCCTCAGTGCTCCAGTCAAAAGCTTTATTTTGGAGCATCTGTTTTACATCATTTGTAGCATTTAATCTTTAACAAGATTTTATTTAGACAGTAAAAAATATGAAGATACCCATATCATTATTCCAACAAGATTATATTTTTTATGATAAAATTGACATGAACAGGAGGGAACATAGCATTGTAATCAGTTGATCAGTGAACACACTCACTTAAGATCTATTGGGAATCTTTTGAAAGTCTTATTTTACAGGGACCACATAGCTAAATTAACTGACCAAATCAATCTAAAATTACTGGTAAAAGATGACCAGGACCATTTATTTTAATGTCAGCTTTGAAAATCATTTTGTATTTTTAATAAACTAAAATAAGTTCGGCAGTGTAACACTGATGGACAAAGTGAATAAGATGTGGTGGAATCCTATTTAGACACACACACATATTTGCTATATAGCCTCAAAGATACAACTATATTTCTTGGTCCTGTAGCTCTTACTTAGAAATTATTAATAAATTCCACTATAGCAATTATTATTGCAAATAGTTTAGACAGTTCAGAGCTTTAAGAAATCAGTACTGAACTATGATTCGTGCATCTTTATTATAATACACTTTCATCTTTCTTATTGCCTTTTGCTTGAACACATGGAATTGTCATGTCCTGGATGACTGAGAATCAACTTGAGCATATTTTATATATTATATTACATCATATTATATTGCATTGCATTATATTATCAATACGGTACAATAGGTCACAGAACCAATAATCATTTTTAATGCTGACCTTTGACATCCATTTCATCTCTCCTGCTTTGAAATGTGGTGCCTGATTAAAATCCTGAACCTCAACATAACTGTGAAGATCCTATAAAGTCCTTACTATTGTATTCATCACAAGAGCTGTGACATTATAAACAGCATTCTTATTGGAGCATAAGACTGAAGCAAAGAGTACCTGCAGGAGAATGTAATAGGGGTAATCCTGAGGATAATGTTTGATTCGAATATCTGAACATTAACATAAAGCAGCAGACGACATCATTCAATACGCCTCAGGGCCTGTAAGCCTGTGATTATTCCAGCAAGTGCTTAAAAAGTGTAACAGCATGTCTTCATGTTGTGTTGCCGAAGAAATCATATGGATGTTGGAAGCCGAAATTACAGGTGGTCATAAAGGATACAAAGAAGAAAATTGGCAGATTCTGTCATAATCCAACAAGACATATGTTTATGTGACCGAGGATGAATAGGCATTTGAAAGGCTGGAGGTAAAGACACCAACTCTGCTTTATGCATCTGTGTGGAAGGCTAGACATGAACACATATGAATTTTAAAATATCTATATTCCATTTATTCAATGGAGAATGGAGAAAACATACTGGAGAGTTAAAACGAGCAATAACTCCGTAATTCATTCCCTGATGTTCACAAATAAAAAAAGATTATTCCCGAGTGGTTGATCTAAAATGAAGTAAAGCAACCATTAAGGAGCAATTTTCAAGAGACATTAATTTCCATTTATAAATCAACTTCAATAGCACATTTAATCAGAGAACCAAAAAAAAAGAACATTTCTGGTCTTTCAATGTGAAAGCTATCCTATGGTACCCTTCCAACATAAGGCCACTAATTAAACTTTTCTTTTCCTTTTCAAAGCGTCCTTCAACATTTCAAAAGCACCATATCAAAGGGGCTTCAAAGTCAAAACCCCACTGAATTTTGAGTTGACAGAGCAGCATACATATGAAGACAAGTGACTTGCTACATACCCCCCCTCGTCTTTGAGCAGAACCAGTGTAAGACTAAAATCCTCACTGCTGCATTATGCATACTAATGTCTGCAGGAGAAAAAACAACTTGGCTTTTCTGGGGTTGTGTCAGTAAAAAAGAGTCTTACCAACATTTCCAAACTGACAAAAAGAGATTTAAACTCAGTAACTGCCATTGTCTTCAACTGAAAACATTATGAACTTTTCATTTCTGTTTGCAAGTATTTATTTGACTGGAAGTTTATGAATAATCTAAAATGTGGTGTATTTTGGGTTTAGCATTTTTTTTATTTGTTTTGTTTTTTTACTTTTATTGTACAAAGTCAGTTTGGGACGTTGACGAGCTAAAAAGCATCTGTTCAATACAGAAAGTTCTGTGAGGACTGACTTAATGCCTCACTGTGGTATTCCATCGCCAGTAACAGGTAGGTGTGTCATGGGCCCAGTTTATCTGATGTTTAATATGCTTTTTGCCTTATTTTGGAGCTGAGTATAATAATAGGGTGCAAAAGAAACACATTGTTGTTCAAATTGTCTAGAAATTGTCTGCAAAGCCACTACACCCTACATTTTTATTTTATTTATTTATTTCATACAGTTTTTTTTAAACAAAGAAAACAACAAACACAGCCAAGATCAAAACAACAAGTTTACCTCTACTTTTCTATTTGAAAAGGAGTAGGAAGAACTAGTGAGCACTTATTTAATCCTACCCTTTATGTCAATGTTTTAAATATATCACTTTCCGACTCGGTCATGATCAGAAATGCATTTAAAAATATGTTGTGGTATTCATATGCCTGTTCAATTTACTGTGCTGAACTACCAACAAATAAATTATATTACATAAAAACAAAATGATTACAAAATATTTCTCCTAACAGAAAAAGCAACAATACTAGCAATAATCTTCAGCTGTCAAGGAATCTGACAAGTAACATTGTGAAAAAGTTACAGAATGGGCTGAATTAGAGAAATGTTGTTTATGGAGTGGGAGGTAAGGTGAGAAGGTGATGTTGGAGGTACTGGTCATGTACCTCCAACATCCAACTGTGAAGGAATAACGGACTACGTCTTCTGGATTAATCTATTAATAAAGAGTCTGCCACATCAAATAGATTAAACTGGTTCTATCGCTACAGTTAAATTAAATACGTCCCGTAAGCTTCAACAACTTATACAATCACGTTCCCTGAATACAGTAGTAAATTATGATTAATTCTGTTTTGTTCAGCAGAAAATGTTGCTATGTCTAGAGGGTTGATCCTCTTTTTCTGCAGCTAATAAAACAAGTTTGTACTAAAAACATCTTTGGGAATTTTATCTTGTTATAAACTAAAAATTACTACATACTAGCTGGTTTTCACTTCGAACAAAACGCAGATAAATGATCTGCCGAGAACCATAACAGATGTTTTAGAAAAGACACAAATTAACTCTTCAAAGCACAAATACGGCATAAAAACTCAATATTTGTTTTGGAATTTAGCTCTCTGTAGTGAACCATTAAAAGCAGAGTAAATACAAAATGATCTGCAAATCATGGGGGCATGATTTCCAATTTAGAAGAGTAAAAGCCTATTTCTTTAATAGCATAAGAAAAGAAATACAGCATACCACTGGGTGAGTCTGTTTCTTCTGATATCTTTATTGGCCCTGTGCTTCAGCAATAATTACTCCAAGACTTGAAGGTAGGGATGTTGTTGTCAACAGGGAATTTAATGGACTTAATGAACTCTTTTTGTTAACAGAAGCTCAGGATGCTCAATGATTGCCTTCATCGCCCTCTGTAGTTTATTTACCCTGTTTGCACAATTCCACTGCTGCAAAGCTTTTTTTTTATTTATGTGATGCAATGTTTTTAGAAGGAATAAAAGAGAGGAGGCAGAATGTTTATGAGGCGAGGTAGACTGGAGTGAGACAAATAAGCAGGGAAGGAGGAAATGCAGCAAGGCGGACTGATAACTAGAACCCTGGATACCTGAAAGGGCTGTTTTTTAACTTCTATTCGGAGGGTAGCGATTTCCCTCTGCTGCCATGGTTTATGCTTGGCTAAGCTAAACACGTGACTGATCTATCTCTGTGCTGAATGTGCAGAGATGAAATTGATATTGATCTCCCAATGCAGTGCTCAATAAATCAACAACTAACCCAGAAAGAAATTCAAAGTTTCCTCTAAAACATAGATACACACATGATCACAGATCTCAGAAATATACAGAGCTTTGATTTCAGGTCTTTCTTAATAGTATTCTGTAGGATTCTTCTCAATTGTCAATGAAATGTTTATTTTTGTGTATTTACACCATCTGCTGGTTTGTAGAAAATACATTTCAGATTCGCATGAGCAGTCATAGAAACCACAATATGAGTGTTATATAAACCTATTTGTCCATGGAGTCTATGGGCTTGAGCAGTCCACCTTAAATCTCCCCACAATATAAACCCATAAATCTAAGTGTGCCCTGAGGTAAGAGCAACCTTTGCTAATTAACAGTAGCAGGATGAGGGGTTAAGGCCTGTGCCGTATTAGCGTGAGAAAACACTATTTTTCAATTTACAGTCCATATTCTTAAGTAATGAAGTTTGCTGTGCTGTGTGTACAAATACAAAAACGTTCAGTCCATTGAGCATTAAAAAATATACGATTCCAGAAACAGTTTAGCTCAGCAGTGGGACCATAACAGCGTTCAAAACGCGATGAGTGAACAGCCTGTACAGAACTGACACCGGAGATATGATGTCTGCCTCGGGGAATGTCTATAAAACAAGATCACGGATCCAAACCAAAGCTCACTTCTAGCACACGGCACAGAATTGGTTTTCATTGAATATCTTTCAGTCCTTAAAAGGACTTTTGACGAAGGACACAGTAAGCTCTGAGGAGGTCAGCTCTGTGCAGACCTATGAGCCATTTCTCCCTCACTTTGAACTGAGCTCTGAAGATGGTGCAGCAGGGAAAGACTCGGGAGTGGATGGATTAGGGACAGGAGGGACCAGGAGAGAGGCGGCTCGGCTTGTATTCATTTTATCTTCATTTTGGCGGCCAGGAAGGCAAACGGCATTCAAACCATTGACCTTCGTGAGGTGTTGAGTTTTATTTATTTATTTTGTTTTAAGGTAAGAAATCCTACAAAGCAGAGACTTAGCTTTATTAAAAGTTCTTCATGAGGGGAAAAAATAAAGAACAATCTGTTTAATGTATGCTACTATCTTATAAGATATTTACACTTTTAGTTGTTTTCTTAATAGCCATCAGCCTTCCGCTGCTCTGAGGATTAAGTCACTTTCTTACAAAATCTCTGCGATAGGACATGTTTTCAAGAGGAGATATTATGCAAAATTGACTTTCTTTGAGCTTTAATCGTTTTATGTTATTCAGTAAAAGACATGCATGGAATGTTGCTTCATGCATTCATGCATGTTTGAAAAAATCCTTGAATGTCCCATGGCAGCCATTCAGGAATGCTTTAACACCTGCTCTTTTAATGATCTGCCTATTTACTCAAAGATCCGCCTCAGAGTTTCAGTTCACAGCCCCAAATGCATAATGCCATCTCATAATGACTACAGATATGAGAACAACGCTGTCAAACTGTTCATCTTGCCATAAATGTTGGTGTATGACAAAAACATGTTTTCCATGTGTCTAAAAAAGAACAAACAAAAAATTCACTTGGTGAGGACTTCAGCAACAGTTATAGAACTAAGAAACAGAACAATGTGTTTCAGCTTGTGGCACAACTATATCAAATCCTAAATTGGTCATTCAATGCAGCATGTGATCAGGAAGACTTTAATGTTTATTTGTTTGACACTCCTTTGTGGAAATACAAAGTGTTAAACATCTTATGATGGCCCAGATTAAGCCTACAACTATATTTGTTGGTCCCTGAAATACAACAGTGTAAGATTGTGTATTAGTTTAATCGTGTCATAAGCAGTAGTTACTAGTTCACTCACACTTAGTGCACTAACTGGAGCTCTAATGATATTCATACCTGCAGTAAAAAATAAAGGTGGTGTTGTGTTTAAGTTTCCATTTGACAAGGTTTGTGAAAGGTGGCAAGAGAGCATCTTTGTTTCATGTTTTTCTTCTAATGAGCCTTCAGCACCCTGCTTTGCTCAAGACGTGTGAAGCAAGACTCAGATTCAGACCCATCTGCTGAAGGAAATATTATTTTTCTCCTTACAAATTGAAAATAAGACTTCAAATCAGTTTTAGGATCTTAGGAGAATCACATAACACATCATGGCACTTCTAAAATAACTATTAAAAAACACCTTTTGGAATATCCAATGAATAATTAATTGTTTTGACAGAAGGTCAGCAAAGTATCAGGATTTCTAAAGAGCCTCTTGGAGACTGCTTATATGAGAATCAAGCAAATTAGAGTTGAGGTAAAACCGAAGAATAATTTAAGAATTGCACAATTTTTTTATTGAAAGCCACCCTTAAAGACTTCTTTTAAGCAATTTTGTAACAGCCATCAGTTCTGCGTGGTGCTGCCTTTAGGACCTCTTTCCTAAATTAAAAGGCTTGTTATTTGATCAGTAAAACCCCAAATCACAATTTACAAAAGTACTACTATAAATTAAACAGAATTTTGCTTATAAGGACATATTAAAATAACTTAAGGAAATAATATTTTCATTATTAACATAATAAAGCCACCATTTTAGGGATTACAGGGTAATAGTAGTTGGGGCTACCTCTGGGGGTGATCCAGTGACTGTAAACTGAGGAGGCTTTTAAGATAACTTATCGTCTTTTGTATCCACATTTTCATTCATTTGTAAGTGTACATGCAGCAAATCCTTCCACAGTCATCTAAGCATTGTTGAGCCTTCCTTATAGCCTGAAGGCATCCCATAACAAATGTGCAGTGTCACATGGAGAGCTACTTTTATTTATGGCAGGTATACAGATAATAGAGATAAGCAGATGGGAGACTCCTGGAGGCTTGTTGTCATGAAGTAGCAGACTCACCTGTAAACTAGAAAAGATTAAAGGTTATAGTGTTTAACCAGAGCTTGTGATAGGCCAGTTCTTTATCATTTTTAATAAAGGAACAGGTTTGTTTCTCATAAGCCAGACAAGGTGGAGCCACTTACTCTTTCCCAATAAACATTTAACCTTTCTGCTATTGTATACTTTTTTGTTTTTTTTACATATTGAACTGGATCAATACAAGCAGCTCTTGAAACGGGCTTATATCCAGCCATGTTAAAAAGGAATAACATTATATCATGATAAATAAAAAGACTTTAAAAAGTTGATTTTCCTTACTACCACTCCTTTAAGAGAGCAGGTCATAGTTGTGGACTACAAGTAAAATGTCTAAGTAATTATTTTGGGAGCTCATTACAATGTCTAGAGCATGTGCACATATGTCCTTTTTGTGTAACACTTGCATAAATGCTAAATAATTTTATATTTAGGCCCGAGCAGTGAAGCGCTGGCAAAGGCCTATTGTAATCGCAGGATTTCTTTTTCTTTGTTGTTGTTTTTCTTATTTTTCCGTCACTTCGCGTCGCTGCTCGAGGCCTTTAACGTATTCGAAAACTCAACAAACTTGACCCAATATTGTCCCCCTAGGAAAATTTTCGGAATCCGGTGGAATCGCAACTGGGCGTGGCCCGACGGCTCCGATAGGTTAGCCCCGATACGTTAGCCCCCTCGCGTTGTTTCCAGGCAGGAAAACAGTGAAACAAAAGTCCTTTTTCCATCTTTTTACTATTGTGGTCGTGTAACCGGACATTGCACCCAATAACACAGCAAGTCAGCACCATTGCTAAATTATTTTTAAGTAACCGAGATATCTGAGACAGTTGCTTTCGCCTGTTATGTTTATGTTTATGTTTATAGCCTCACAAAATGGCGCTGATGTCCCTCCGTCTACAAGAGTGACGTCACGTTCCAAAGCTCTATCGGCACCAAACTTGGCGTGAGTGAACTTGGTGGGATCCCTAATGATCCTATGTCATCACTGTATGACATCAGCTAAGCCCCGCCCCCTCAGAACAGGAAGTGACTTTTTTTATTTGTAAAGTTCCATCTCTGGCTCTCTTGACCTAATCAAGATAATCTTGTGTCAGATGACAGATAACAAGTTGGTCTCATTTGCATTAAAGCACCAAAGGTTTGCAGTGGAGGGCGTGGCCCTGGCGGCACGGCAAACTGACTGCTGATGGCGCTGCCATATGTTTGCCTCTTGATTCCTCATGTTTCAGCCCAGATGCACCAAACTCACTGAGATCCATTCTTATCCACCTCCCGACAGGAATCCAGTGTAATATTTTGTGGGCGTGGCCTAATTTCTCCACAGCACCCCCTAGGGAAGTCTTTAGATTTCAATAGAACTGGATGGGGATTGAACCCAGGACTTCAGGATTATTGGCACTATGTGCTGACCAGCTGAGCTAACCGAGCCATTCATAGTGTTGAGTTATCATGATCTTACGACAATGAAAATTTAAGAAAAGTGCTCATATTCTAATGTTTTTTCAAAATCAATATGCATAGTGTTTTGATTTAAAGCCTTCCTTTGAATTTTATTTCCTTGCCCTTTATTATTTTTAAGTGTTTTTTTCTAGATTTCAATTGGACTGGAAGGGGATTGAACCCACAACCTTAAGATTATTAGCAGCATGTTCTAACCCAGTGAGCTAACCGGACCATATATAGTGTTGAGTTTTCATCAAATTATGAAAAACCTATATGATCTTACCACAATGAAGATTTAAGAAAAGTGCTCATATTCTAATGTTTTTCAAAATCAACATGCATAGTGGTTTAATTTAAAGCCTTCTGCTAATTTGAAGTGTTGATTTTCCAAAAGACTTCAAACTTCAATTGCCCTGTATTGGGAAGCGAACCCATGACCTTAGGATAGTTAGCACCACTCTCTCACCAGCTGAGCTAACCAGGACATATATAATGCTGAGATTACACCAATTTCATTTACACTTAGATGATTTTGACAAAATTGCTCCTAGTCTAATGTTTTTCAAAATCAAAATGTTTATTTTCTCAATTTTAAGTGACAGTTTTATTCTTTCGGTGTACATTTTCAGAAGTCTTTAGATTTCAATTGGACAGGAAGGGAGATTGAACCCACAACTTTAGGATTATTAGCTGAAAGTTCTATGCCACTGAGCTAACCGAGCCATTCATAGTGTTGCGTTTTCATGATCTTACCACAATGAAAATTTTAGAAAAGTGCTGGTATTCTAATGTTTTTTTCAAAATCAATATGCATAGTGGTTTAATTTCAATCCTTTTTTGAATTACCAAGTTTATTCTCCACCTATTTTAAGTGTTGATTTTCTGAAGTCTTTAGATATCAATTGGACGGGAATTGAACCCACAAGCTTAGGATTATTGGTACCATGTTTTGCCAGCTGAGCAAACCGGTTCCTACATAGTGTTGAGTTTTCATCAACTTATGAAAAACGTATATGATCTTATCCCAATGAAAATTTGAGGCTAGTGCTCATATTCTAATGTTTTTCAAAATCAACATGCATAGTGGTTCAATTTAAAGCCTTCTGCTAATTTGAAGTGTTGATTTTCTGAAAGACTTTAAATTTCAATTTGCCGTTTATTGGGAATCAAACCCATGATCTTAGGATTATTAGCATCACGCTCTGACCAGCTGAGCTAACCGGGACATACATAATGCTGAGTTTAAATCAATTTAATTTACACTTAGATGATTTTGACAAAAGTGCTCATATTCTAATGTTTTTCAAAATCAATATGCAAAATGTTTTGATTTAAAGCCTTTCTTTGAATTGCCAATTTTATTCCCTTACCCTTTATTTTTAAGTGTTGATTTTCTAGAGTCTTTAAATTACAATTGGATTGGAATTGAACCCACGACCTTAGGATTATTAGCAGCATGTTCTGACCCACTGAGGTAAAGACATTACTTAAGCCACGCCCCCTCCAACAGTGAGTTACCTGTTTTTTGTGCTGGATCTCCTACTTTTACTCTATGATTCACATTGGTTCAAACCTTTGCCAACTGACATAAAATGACATGATGCTTAACTTTGCAATGCTGGCTGCTGGATAAACACAATTTTAGGATACGGCGCGATAGCAGTGGTAATAGCGTCGCCAGTGGCGAGATCGTTGGCGGTGGCGAGAGCGTAGGCGGAGGCGCATGCTTCGCCGCTCGGGTCTCCAATGCCGCTTGCAGTTTTAATTAATATTTTAAAAAAACCTTACAAAAAAAACAAGAAAAAACAAAACAAAATAACAAATCTGAAAACATTTTATCACGAAAATGTTAAAAAAAGGTTGAACATTTTCTTTATCTTTTTAAGATCTGTTTCTTCCTAATTAAAGAATTTTAAATCCCCAAATGACTTTTATCTCATACAGTACAAGAAATTATGTTTGTGTTTTATTTATTTGAGTGTCATCAATGTAGAGGCCGATACCAGGGTGTGTATGTAAATTACACTGGCACCGTTACCTCTTAGGTAACAGAAAAGGCCCAGAATCTACCCTGGACTCTCAAGGGTTAAATGCAGAGAAAATGTTAAATTATTTCATTAATTAATGGTGAACAAGAGAAAATGTACAAACATGCACAAATATTTAACTTAGTGAGGATCTGTTATGTCGATGGATTTGACAGTGGTCATCATTAAAGTGCCTAATAGACCATGTAGGACGTGACAGACAGGCTGGGCAGAGGGGAGGATCCTGGGAGAGCGTGACCTTCATGTGGAGACAGCTCTGTCACACCAGGTTCAGGAAGGTAGCCAGCATAGCCTGAGCCAGACAACGCATTGCTTCAGCCAACGAAGCAGAACAACAAACCCCCAACTGAGGACTAAATGTAAAAAAATATATATATACACCTAGGCTCCTGCATGAGATAAAATACTTGGATTTTTTACTATATTATCTTAATTTATCTGGGTGGTTACCAGAGATTATTTCTAAAGAAATATCAATAATCACGCACAAATCTTGATATCAAGAATCACAGTGGTTATATTATTAACCACTGTTAATAATGGTTATCCTCTGGCCATTTGACAACCACTGTTAATAATATAAAACAAATCTGTTCAATAATAATCAACAGAAAGATCCAGGGGCAGCCATCTACTCAGTGAGTTTGTTAAATGTTACAAAATATAAGAGCAATTTTTTTAAAAAAGGGTAAAAACTCAGAATGGCCACAGGTGCATTTTGAAATGAGAAAGAATGAGGGTGGACTAAAACTCCCCAAACATTCACAAGGAAAGAGAAGGGAACTGCCACTCAAGGTCATGGTGAATTGCTGCGCTGCTCCGCAGATTGATTGGAATTATGGGGAGCAGCTGGCTGAAAGGAAACCGGAAGGTGACTGAAGAAATCACCAGGTGGCTGCCATGAATTTATGACACCATCCACCCGGCCTCTATTTTCAGTGGTCCATACAAACCAAAAGCAGTTTTTGAAGTGGAGCTGACACATCTGGACTGATTCCCATGTTAGGTAGTGTACAACTATGTACAATGTGGTCAGTGAACAGATTAATAGCGCTGGTTTGAAAGAACTCTCTGGATAACTTTTCACAAATGGCCAGAGGATAATGCAGCTAATTACAGTTTTCTAAATGTGGAGTTCGTCATGAATATTGATAAAGAATTAATTAGTTGCTAAAACTGGAAAACCATTTTCTCTGCACCAAATACATCACATGTTTTCATAGCAAAATTTCTCTGTACAACTACATGAGAAAATGTAGTATACAACCTCACATCCCCCTACTTTATAGATAACAATTTTTGATTTTGGGCCAGAGAATTGGCAAGCCAGATTTTGCTGCTGTAGAATCAATGAAGGACAAATAAGATAGATTTTCAGTTTTCCTTTTTTTTATTTTGCTGTAAATAATTGAATAAAATCCACAAAAACAATAAATTTTGGGATTTTATGTAGTTACACTGACACCACACGGGACAAGAGTCAAGTAATCAGAGTACTTATCGCAAGGCTCAGGCCTGTTTTTAGTATCAAGGTATCAAGTATCAAGTATCAAGGTCCACCAACATTTTAAAAAGTTGGGATTTTAAAACTTCACCATATTGCTACGTTGGCCTTCAAATAATTCATCATCAGGCGACTCTTCAGGGCAATGGGACAAGCTCAGTGTGGCGTTTGCAAGTGCCACATGGAATTAAGTATAAAGCTTCAAGTGGTAATACAAATGGATTTATACAATTTTGTGTTCTGAAGCCTAACATATGCCTCCAGCAGCATCATCCAACATGGTTTTGGGATCTTAATAATTAAAATCTGACCCAAGCAAGCACAACACCCCAATGCATTTCTCTTAATCTGATTTCTATTCTTTAGGGAAACAAGCTAAAAGACTGGATAGTAAAAACTCTGATCTCCTTAAAACTGGTCTTGGAACAAATTATGATAGTTGTTATCCTCTGTGGTGTTTTGTTTTTCAGTATGTTTTATTTATCTTTGAGTATTTCAGTGGCATGTCAGAATTTTATTATAAATTATTATATCTCTGAAAGAAAAATGCGCATCTGGCTTGTAGCTTTAAGTATCAGAGAGAAAACACAGGAACTAAAGTATTGAACCTTTAGAAGTTCTGCTGCTCAATAATTTAAGCACCAAACATCTATACACCACCTAAATGGTATTTAGAGTGGATCACAATATTGCCTAGGTAAGAGGGCATGATGCAAGCTATCATCATTATGCTTGGCAAGGCTCTACGTCAAACTTAAACACTTCCTTATCAGTCAGGCCGCACTGTGACTCTTGCAGCACTGTGCTCAGGTGGGAAAGCCAATAACTTGTCATGGTGCAATTCTGAAGTCATGGCAGTTTTGATTAAGCCAAGTCACTTGCTGTGTATACCTTTTCCTCACAATAATGTATTTTCATTGACTTACTCCTGAGAGGAGGAGGGACACAGATGTAGTGGACTCATTCTTCTGATTTCTTAATGACTTTGCTTTGCTGAGTCCAGATAAAAGCAGAGCTTCCTGTCAGGAATATTATCAGCAGAATTGCTTTCTTAATATCTCGGATGATTGCTGTGCTCCGCATTCAATACTATCCATATTAAAAAAGTGAACTCTTTTGCTAAAATTGTGCTGCAAATACTCCAAATACACAATATACTTTCAGTGCAAACAAGCCATTCAAAATCAGGATAAAGTTTTTATGAACCTAATTTTTAAAACGGTCCAACTTAGTAGATCTAGTGGATTAATGTTTTTAACTTATTCTGAAAAAAATAGCTAAATAATTTTATTTTTTCTTCTCCATATTTATCAGATCAGGCTTCTTTACCCTCCTAAAAGCAGGGTCCATGCCCAATGACAGAGAGCTTAAAATCTTATTCCATGCATTTTGTCATGCAGGGGTTTACGGATGTGACATTAGATATAAAGATGAGTGAGATTTGGAGGTTATCTGGAATTACAAGCTGCACACAAGAAGTCAAAGCATGAAACAGGATTCACTGCTCTGTGTTCTCTCCGGCAGGCATCTCATTCAGGATACAGCGTGACGACTAAACCTTCGAGCTCTCTAGTTGAATCTATACGTGAAATGGAAAAGATTAATATTGGAACACGAACTGCACATTTGCATTAAAATCTTTTTTTTCTGGTTCTGACAGTTGCAGTATCATAAATTAAAAGGCGAGTCTAACATTTATGGTATTAAGGTTACTAGTAGACAATGAAAGAAATGCTTAATCTTCCAAATTACCCTACGGAATGATTGCTTCATTCGGCCTACTTCATAATGATTTAGTGCTAACATGTCGTATAATTTTTAATTAACTTGGAGGGGTATTAATGTAGAACGTGGGGGTGTTACTTAGGGACTGGCTGCAATTTTAAAATCATGAGTCTCACACAGAGTTGTTGAACGGTTTATCTACAAGAAATTAAATCAAAAGTAAATGAATATCAAGTACTGAGCTGAACACAACCGAGTCATCTAGTTCATAAGAATTGTAGCAATGAAGCAAATCTTAAGTCCTGAACCAAACAAAAGGTCATGCCTCTTCTTTTCCACCCCAACACAACTCAAAGCTGAAGTAATCTTAAAAAGTTTATCTATAGTGTATATTTTTTTTCCTTTGCAGCTCTCATTAGTCTAGAAGCTCAAATTCTATTTATTTGTGCGACCAAATTGAGAAATTATTTAAAGGAGCATAAGGCACAAGGTAGCTATGAATATTATGCATTAAACGCCAAAGTTTAAATTCATGATCAGCTATATCCTTACAGGGTCAAACTGAATACAACACTGTCTTTACCCTGTTAGAAATATTTTAAAATGTTTGAAATAAATACAGTAATTTCAAATCTTGCTATAATAAACATGTAACCAACTCCTTCACACTTGATGTCATTATGATGGGGTTAGTTCTGTGTGCAGGTTAATGCTCAAAGTCAATCTCAAAGTACAACAAGAAGCATAGAAAATGATATACAAACCTAAAGAAACTATTAAGAGTCAGCCAAATCAAATTATTGAACTTTGGCTTTGCTTCAGTGTGCATTTGTCCTGACATAAGCTTATTCAGAAGGGGAATTACTTTCCTCTCCAAATTGGTCTCAATTTGGTTGTTAAACCCAAACAGAGGAAAGTTTTTTGGGGTTGTCAATAATTGGCCACAGACCCATAAAACATATTTCTTGTAAAAAGGAGCTTTTGGTCAACAGGTAAAGGGTGTAACTAGGTAAAAGGTGCTGAAAATGAAGAAAGTCATTGTCCATACATAGCAAAGCCTTTCTTCAGAAAATTGTGTTTTAAAATTTTCTTTCTGCTTTGAAAACCAACAGAAAGGCTGAATATGGTCTATTTATGGATAACACTTTCAAGATTTGGAGGGGGTTTGCCTCTGAAATATGATAATATATGCTCTTCAACCTGTCCATCCACACAAACACAAGCAATACAAATAAAATAAATATCTGCTAACATCTCTTTGGGAATCGCCACTGTCATTTGAATATAACACAGCAGTAGCACTCCTCAACTCAACATCTCTCTCTTATAATCCTGTGCAAGGTGCTGCTTTGCCTCTTGAATTGCTGAGTAGGATGAAATTGAGCCAGTTTAACATCGCAAGTCAATCAGCTCAGGCCAGACACAGTGCATCAGCCCTTGTTAGAAGTGACCTTGGAAGATAATAATGGCACTAAAGCAGATATATGTGCTGGGTAATGACACAGTGATTAGCAAAATATGCAGAAGATCATAAACACTGACATGTCTCTCTGCAGTATCTACATAATCCTTCATTTTTGCTTCCAAGAAACCCGCTCTGTTTTTTGATAACGAAATGTCAAAAGGGGCAAGAAAGTAATGAGAGATTTGTTCTTGGTTGGCATGAGATCCTTGTTGAATGATAACTTTGAGAAAAAATAGAACGGTTCCACATTGTCTAAGTATTTACAGCAAGATTTAAAACAAAATGCCTAATATTTATTTGCTTTTCTTCTAACAAAATTCCCCATTTCTGACAGACAGCAGATGATTGGGCTAGTGGCCATTTCCAGTGGACATCTCTCACTTTTATGTTGATTGGTCTGGAAAACAATTTCTGTTGTTGTATGGTGCTGCTCTATGCTGTCTGAGGCACATGAGAGACTAACTATGTCCTTTATACGGGGAATTTATCATTTTTGACTTTGTTTTTGATTCACATTCCTTAAGAGGAAGTGAAACTTGTAAATCACTTGAGTCACTCAAAATGCATTTTACATATTTAAAAACATTTGAACATTTTCTCCCATAGCAGTAAAATGATTTTCCAGGTTTTCAGCTTGTGTGTTTCAGTATCCCTCAGAAAGATTCATTCTAAACTTAACTCCCAAATTACTCTATTATAAGTGGCTTTGTGCCAAATTCTGCTAAAATGATTGCAAGGGAAAACCTAATGTAGTTTCAATTACAGCGGTTCTCTCTTAAACCCCTGAACACATTTTATCTAGCTGTATTATGTTTATATATTAAGTCTAATTCTGAGATGTAAAAGCTTCAAATGACCATCTGGAGATCCATCTTGATTTGTGATGTTATCTTATTTCTTCCTGTGAAACCATTTCATGTTTAGTGAGAAAAGATACCCCCCATTGTGACAAACCTCAATAGGTAGGCCTTGTACTCAAACCAATCCCATCTGTAAGGCCTTGGACGATTATTGAAGGATAATTGGGTGCAAGCTTGTTGAAATGGAATCCTGTGATAGAGCAGGAAATTCCAGTTTCATGGACATAAGCCTGGCACACATCCATGAAAGGTTCAACACCTGGTTTCATAAAAGCCACAAAGAAAAAAATGAGCACATGAGTGAGCTTTGAGGCTAATAAAAACATGAAGTGACCCTGGGTTTCATATGTCTACATGATTCTGCCAGTAAGCTTCACACATAAAAAGACATTTCTCAACATGTTTCTTAGAATTCATTCTCAGTGTTTCAAGTAAAATAAGGACAAAATATTTTCTGATGCAATCACATGTTTTTATGTAGCGTCTGCTACAGGTGCCTTTGCGAAATAAGTATTAAAAAAGACGAGTGATACTATTAGAATATGTTAGTGCAATAATATAGCGTGCACAGCATGGGAAAGACTATAACTTCACAGTCTCCAGATGAAGATAAATCCACAGAAAGATGCTGCTAAAAAAGCTGGTTTTTCATAGAGTGCTACAACCAAACAGATGAATGGAATTTTTAGTGGAAAGAAAAAGTCTGGCAAAAATAAAAAATAAAAATTGGTATAGCAAAATCTTAAAAGGATTTTGTAGAAAAGGCAATTTAAAAATTCTAGCAGAGATGCTAAAGTCATTGACTGACTATGAGAAGTCACATTTTGTCAAAATAAAAGTTTTGAATGTATTTTGCACATCCACAATAACTTTTCAGAACAATGTATGACAATGAAATGAGTTGAGTCGTTGAAGGGTATTTATTTTTGTTTTCTGTATTGATCGGCACTGGTGTAATACTCAGTGTGGCCATGAAAATGACAAAGTAATCTGAAGCAACATGGGCGTTACCATAGGGATACAGCTGCATCCCTAATGAGGCGACCAAGAGTGAGATGACTGTCTAGCTGACACAACTACACACATGTTCACGCCAACAAACAGCACTGTCGCAAGAATTCATTCCACTACCGATGAACAGCTACCAGGTACGTTAGCAGTAGGACAGCAGAGATTTGCAGATTTAAAGTACCAGAGGAAAGAGCACCTGTCAGGTAATGAGAGCTGCATCATTTGCATGTACAAGGATGTATTTTCTATCCTCCTGCTACACTCAGTTTCTTTGATCAAAGCAGAGGCATTTATCTGGTGGGGGAGGAAATATCAGAAGACACTGAGTGTTTCCGACTCAGGGACAACTCTTAATAGATGGAGCCATGCCAGAGAAAAAGAAGCAGGCTTTCTGACAAGGTTGCATCATTTAATGTATTAGGTTAACTTCTGAGACTTCAAAGCTAACCAGAAATCACCATCTACACACAGTTTGCTCTTTAGTTTCTCCTTTGTCAGAAACAATAAGAATCATCCGCAACTTGTTAAGGTCACAACCAGATAACTTAGGACTCCACTTTGAAAACCTCCACTAGGTTATTTTCTGCCAAACAGTTCTAAGGTCTAATTAAAGGGTTTTAAGAACTGTTAGCTCCCATATGGAGTAGTTAAGCATACTAAGGTTGTTCCTTTCGGTTTTCGTGGCCATGTCAAAGGCTGTGGTTCTCCACCAGCTGATTGTGAAAATGGCTGTTAATTATGAGGGCAACTTTCACCAAAAAAATGAAGGGTTTCAATCAGTTCGAGCACTAGACTGATGTTCAAGTTTACCTAAGTTTGCTGCAAGAAAGAATTGAGCAAAGAATGAGTTCTGTACCAGCAGTATTTGACAGTTAAAAACTGGTCAACTAATCTTTGTGACCTTGCTGCTGATCACAGTTGATCTAAAGGTTCTGGACAGGGTTTCTGGCTTGTTTGGAGGATATACTGTCTTTAATCAAGACAGTTTAATCAAGAATTCTGGTCAAACACTGGAACTGCTTCAATGGAAAAAAAAACATGTGTATTTATGTGCTTTTATAACATGCATATTAAAAAGCAAAAATAATAATCACTACAAGCCTAAACCATCTGTAGCAGATCAGCAGATTTTCTTCTATGTGCCAGTGGTTTAGATATGCAAGGGATAAAACAGACCTATACATAAATTTAACTTTAGTAGATAATTTTATTTTTCAGTACTGCAGACAGAAAACCAAGCTGAAATACAAAGTGAGGGTCTCTTTGGATCTTCCGCACAAAGAAATATAACAGAGTTGTGAAACGACTGTAATGTCTGCAAACTACTCTTTACCAGATTCAGATAAAAAATAAGTTAATTGTTATGAGAGACATTTTTGCTTATTGCATAAAGAAAAAAAAATCTGAGTATAAAAATAAGCATTTTTTACACCTTCTCAAAAATAATGGATGCTAAGAGTTGTTATAAATGTTTTTGTCACCAAAACTGATTTTATTTACTTGTGCCATTTGTTGCTTTTGTCTAATAAAAGCCACTCCAAAGTCCTCAATCTCTTTTTTGCAACTCAGTACTAGTTGTTCTTTTTATTTCGTTCTTTTCAGTATCTATATTTTTCCAAAATCCGGAGATTAAATCAATCTTCGGGTTTTAGTTGTCTTTGTAAGTGTGAACTTCTTCTGCACAAGAAGCTGTTTAAGAAGCTGAGGCGAGTGATGATCAATTAACTTATGCATACCATTGGATCAAGCACATCTCCTACTGCAAAAGCGACATAAAATTATGAGTTCTGTACCATTTAAGAGCAGTTATAGGAGCTGTGCACAGCCACAATTTCTGCAATCGAAACACACAAACAGAACTGGACATAAATACTAACGGAAGAGTGAAAATGGTTTCTGTGGTCTGCAAAAATCTATTGTTTCAGCATCAACTGTCACCAACTATTATCCCTGTGCTTCTTGTTTCTTTGAGCATATCTATAAGTGGAACCAGAGGTGAAAATGTGACACCTTTACATTCCTGCTGTAGAGAAACAGTAAAAATAGGCAGAAATGCCTTTTGTTTTTGTACATTTCCTACATTCTTCAGGTCGCTTCAATTAATGTATGCTTACTCTGATGTTTTTTTGTCTCATGGCGCCTGGCAGGAACAACATCTGTTTAATCAACAACTTCCTATGACAGTCCCTCAGTTGGGTGCAAGCTGTCGTATCTATTCTCAGATGGTACCGCAGAGGGATACGAGCCTCATAGATATGCAAAAGAATCTTCACAGCCAGGTAGAGCAGCTGAGAAAAAGATGATGTGAAACTACCTTGAGAGCTGAGGGAATTTTCTACTGCTTTAGTACTTAACTTATTTGAAGAGCATTTATTATCGTCAGTAAATTTTAACATAAAATGGAAGTGCTGCTATTCTTCTTGTAGAATAACTGGAAAGTCTTTCAGATGATTGTGATGGGCTTGCTCTGCTTATAATCAAGATAGTAGCATGTTCACGTCAACCCACATAGGAGATCATTTCTCTCAGGTCCCATCAACATTGATTACCCCCCTCAAGTTGTATGAAAATGTCATATTTTACATATCCTATAATTTCATCTCACATAGTGTTCTGCATCTCTCCTGGAATTAAGACAATGTCGAGGGAAACTGATGCGGCAGGGATGCTACCTTTACCCACACCTGAAGCATCTTATCCTGCTGTAGCTGCTTCTTTCTGAATTAGGTCACTGAGGTAATTGGGGTTCCAGTGGTCATTAATTCAAAGCTAGATGGCAGACCACCACTACCACTATGAGTATAATTGGGTCTAATTTGCCCAGTGTTGCCAATGATTTGGATCAGACAAACAGAAATGACTAATTTAAATGGCTGTGTGACCTTTTCAAAAGCTTCAGTCTAATTAACCTTTGTCGATGCATGCAGGGATGTTAAAGTAGGCTATAAAACAAATGACAGCTCACTGAAAAGGGCCTGTGTAAACTTGTTTATAGTACACAATGGCCTACATGTTTTCCTTTCTCTCTGTTTGACCTATGTCATGTTTAATTATATGATTGACTAATACTTTCTTAACAAAACAGCACAATTTGCATTAATAAAGGAACAAAGGCTTGAAAATCTGCCTAAATCAAAATATTCACCTGAAAATTTGGCTTTTGGAAAATAAGACGTTTTGACATGTTTGGTATCTGTAAAATAAGTCCAAATAATTAGCCCTGAAGCCCATGGCTTGAAAACTGGTGTGAGGTATAAACATTGACAAGTTGTGTTTCGGTTTTGTCAAACATGACATCACTGTTGAAGTCTTTCTGCTTTTGACATTGTGCTAAAAGGCTCCTGTATGCTCCAGACCCACAGATTCTCTGTTATTTTGCTAAATAACAGAGAATGCTCTCCAAAGTGTTTTTACATACAGACTTCATATTTAAATTTAAAAACATTCTATACAGCAGTTAAATGAAATGAAATATATTAAAGAACAAAAACAATTTTGTGTACATAAGAGTGCAATTGACTTACACATGTCAGTTTACTTCCAATGCAACACAAGATAACAACACAAACAACTTGTACATAATGTGCAGTTTACTTTTTGAATTACAGTCTTTTCCAACAGAGTAAAATTCACTCTCCAGTTTATTTTTGAAATATTTAGCCAATCAAAGTTTTTAATAAAATACAGAATAACCTTTCTAAGCTGTTGAAATACAAGCATTTTCACATTTTTACAGCACTAAGAAACGTCATCGGGTTTGTCATTAGTGTACTTCCAACAGCCTTTCTATGAACATTTTCAAAACTAGAATACAGACATGATAAATAATTATAAGCATTAATATGTTTATGAGGTTAATTTTTAAACTGATTGCTTGAGTTTTATTTCTAAAAAATTCCATCCATTTTAAATACAAACTCTCAGTGTTGCTTGCATACTTGGCAGAAAATCTAAGATATCTGAAGGGTTAATAAAACATATTTACAAATTAGAAGCACTGCATTAAAACTTTTAATATTTATTTTGAACAGAGTGAAGATGGATGCATTTCAGCTCCAAGCGTTCAGCAGAATGCAGCGGTTGGAAACACATCCATCTTCTTGTCCATAATAAATCAGACCAATGCTGATGCACTAAATACTGGTTCTTACTTGTTTATTCCCATCCATTACTGTGCATTTCACCTAATATTCTAAAATGTTTTACAAAACTTCTCGTATATTTTCAACTTTTAAATTTGTGTCTCATTGAAATAGCAAATTTCTATATGTTTTACTGAGTTTTTATATGACAGCCTAATGCAAAGTATTGTATAACGGTAAAAAAAAAAAAAAAAAAAAAAACATCTGTAAAGTCTAACTTATAATCAGCCCCATTTACTCTGAATACAATCTAATATAATTAAAAATGTGAATACTGTTTTCTAATCTAACACTGCTTTAAACTTGTACACAATCTTTTTACTGGCCTGTCAGAAGCCTTGGTCTACTAATGTTCTCTAAAAGACTCTGGAGGTCTATACAGGGCAGTTTATTAGTTAGGTGACTTTTATATCGTAGAGCACTGTTTAAATCATCATCTGAATAATGAAAGAGTATAGGGCAACTGCCCTACCAAGGCATGATTGTCAATCAAAACAGACAAACTAGGCAATGAGAACAATAATCAGAGAGCCAGGAGGCCAATGGTACCTCCACACTTCAGGTGGAAGAATGTCTTGACAGGATATTTGGTGTGAAATCCACAAAACTTTCCCTTATGGAAGGGTGGCAAGAAACCCATAAAATGTCGTGTTTGCAATTGGAATCTAACATAGTCCTTTAACAGATACACAAAGTATTTTATACCCAGATGTCAAATATTTCGGCAAGTCGAGAACAGAAAGACAGACAGACAAGGGAAACTGTGGTCAAATATTCTAAGCAGATGAAAATAATGCTGAACAGAAATAGGAAAACCCTCAAAAAAACCAAAACTAAACACAAAACTAAGCTTTATAGGGATGTAAAAAGTGGTTACATTGTGCAAGCATATCAGCAGTAATCCTCTCATTATGCTATCCCAGTTAATGGCATGGTTTACTTTGCAATGACAGCAACCCAAGTTTGTGCATCATCAAATTTCCTTTCTGCTAGTCATTACAAAATAGGACCAGAAGCTGCTTGCATTCTCAAATAATAATGTGCCACAAAACAGGGAGAAAAGCAGGTAGAGGAGAGATTTGTTCACAATCTGTTCAGAGGATACATAAATGATGACTAATTAATCATCTGGGGAGCTTGCAAGCCAAAGGGAAACGGATGAGGGACTAAATCACTGGAGTTTGATATGACAGCATTTGGAAACATAATAAAGTGAAAGAGTCTCCAATGGACCCACTGTACAACAGTAAAACAATGATTTTCTAAGCAAGAATCGATCCACATAAATACGAAGGAAACAGGAAATCTCACAGCATAGAGTTCCTGAGAATCCTTTTAAAAAGCTAAAAAAAGAAAAAAAGGGTAAATGACAAGGTTATATCCATTAACACCTTGGAATCAACTTTGCTTCACTCCTTTCATATTGCTTTTTTTTTTGGTTCCTTTCATGTCAAACATGATTCAGTCTGGGCTATCAGCTATCATCTTCAAGCAGAATGTGCATCCTGATTTGTGTCACTGAGCGATATTGTTTTTTGGGGAATGCATTCTGGGAACACCGTTGAGCAGGATGAATGAAAGCTAATGTTTCTAGCAGCCTTGGAATGAGCCCACAGAGAAGGGTGGTTAATCCTATCATTCTACACCATTCATGTGCAATCCACTTGGCTTTCAGCTTTTTTTTTTTCCTCAACAGGCAATTTGTGGCTTCCCTGCTGGATCGCTCCAAAGCCACTGTGTTATGACTACAAAACACTTCCAAGGCCGCCTGGGAGTCAGACAGGAGGCCACTAAATACAGTCTGCGACCCTGTCACGGCCTGCGCTGGCAGCTGCCTACTCCGCTGCCTGCTGCCAGGAAGAGCTTAATGACAAATACTTTCAGAAGACATCCCATTGTCAAAGTCATGATTGGATTAAGTTAGATGCTTATGTCTTATTTTCACAATCTCAGTAAAGCTGGAGTAATAATCAAACATGATGATTTGGATAAATTTTGGGAATTCTGTTTTTCTTAGCAGCAATGCAAAATTTGATATGATCTGTAAAGTAAAACATCCAACAGCTTAACGCTGAATAACTTCCAGATGGTGGCATCCCTCTTTTCATAGCTTGTCTTTTTTCTGTGACAGATGCCATAGTTGCTATCCAGGAAGAATCTGAGCAGCCTTCCATAACCAACCACGGCAGAAGACCCATGTTTACGGTTCCATCTGGATCTCGGAGCTGCGTTAGACACAGCTGATCACAACATACTGACTGGTAGGCTGGATAAGTGGGTGGGATCATCTGGTACAGTGCTAAGTTGGTTTAGATTTTACTTGGCAGATCAGAACTACGTTGTGTCAGTTGCCAAGCATAAATCTAAGGGAACAGAAGTGGGGTTCCACAAGGCTGTGTTCTCAGGGCACTTTTACTGAAGACTAAAGTGCTCTACCAACATAAGGCTCTGACATACTTCATCTAAAGCTGAACAGTCAGTGCACAATGACATGGTTGAAGAATGTTTGTTTCAGTTGCATAGCGTATTAGATAATTTCCCTTTTACTTAAAACTTACATTTAACTGTTGCTTTTAAAAAAAATACATTCCTTGTTTTTGACTTTTTTTTAGCCATGTTCCTTTATTTTCCCGGTAAGCACTTCAAGGTACATATCAATAATGCTTTGCAAATACTTGCCTTGCTTTCACCTATTATAAGTTTGCATCACTTCTAGGCTATTTGGAGGAGGATGCCATTCCCTTTGCCACAGGTAAAGATTTCTTACCCAAATGATTGGTTGAGTTTTTACAAGGTGATTGCAGGTCTGTGCAGAGCTGAACAGTAAGCATATCTAAGGGTTGTACTATTACACCCAAAGCAAATACAGAAAATCATTGTTTTCTGCTTCCTGTCATGTATAAATTCATACATGATTTTCCTATTACGAAGAACTCTTAGCAAACAGTCCATAATATCCAGTATGCTGTATCCATCACAGCAATTCATTATTAGCCTTGTTAAATATGTCTGGGCTCAAGCAAATATTGACAACCTGCTACAGCCTCTTCATGCTTATTGACTGCCAAAGTAGCATGATTATCTCAATTCACACATTCATATCTGCCACAAAAAAATCCATATTTCTCACTAGATGTTGTATTTGGATCTGTTGAGGAGACCAAAAATAAAGTGTAGCATGATATGCAGTGAGCGATGGAGGAGGCTGTTTAACAATGTGCTGCTCACAATCCCAGAACTGCAGCTGTATTCCCAACGCTGCACAGCTTCACATGAGTCCTCTCTTATGATGCTGCAGAACCCACCCAGCAAATATGACTGTGGAAGCTGTGGTCAGTCAAGAACTCAGGGAGTGGTACCATCCTGCTGCGCTTTCAACCATAAACAAAAACCCTAAAGCATGAGTGTTCCAGGGGAAAAGGAAATGAGCAAAGAACATTGAAATTACACAAGCTACAGTAATACTTATCCTGTAAGACAGACAGAGAAGACATGAATACACACATGCACTAATGCATGGTCACAGGTCAAAAAATAAACAGTCAAATGATCTGGAAAACCAACCTCTGCAGACCACAGACCTTTACATGCAAAGTACTTTTGAACCGTTTTTCTTTTTATATGAAATCTTATAAATGAAGTTATGCACATAAAGAAAACACAGGGTGAATTAAAAAGTGAAATCCGATGCAGCCTCACACAGAAAAGTGGATGTAGATGATTAATTACATTTTATATGTAAAAAATAAGAGAAGAGCAATGACCCTGATTATTAGCAAATGTATTCAAGGAGCTTAGTTGTCTTATAATTAGATAACAACACTAGAACTGACCCCTGAAAATAGACAACCACACCACAATCCAACTGACACCAACTAGTGACTTGCATTATGACATGAAAAAGAATGTGCTGCTTCTCAAATTCAAAATTAACCTGACTAAATTCAAAAAAGCAGTTTGCTAATGATATCATTTATAAGGAATAAAAAAATTATTCAAACCAAACTGGCTTAAGTGTAAAAATGGAAAGACAGAGCAAATGTACAGTCTGGATCATCTCATGCCGCACACAGCACTGCTGCCAGGGTTAAACAGCAGGCATCTTGGCTCAGCCTCATTGTAATTTTTCACATGGAGGCAATCCCTAGGAAGTCCTAGACCCACATAGCATGAACCTGCCTTGGAGCCAAGGATCTGTGAGTCTAAATAAAATCTTTACATCTTTCTTTACACTCTAACAAAACCTGGCATGGTGAATCATTTGCCTAAAAACCTGCACATGTTTAAGATATTGGACATATACTTAAATAACTTAGGAATATCAAAGCCTCATTAAATGACTAAAACTGAAGGAATCTAGTGTAGAAAATGTTAAAATAAAAAAAAACGAGCTACATCGAAATGAGATCAAAAATCTACTCAAGTGGTGAGATGCAGTCACATGCTGCTTTTCTCACTGCTTTAAATGACTTTGCAACAAAAACAAGCAAACAAGTGACAGAATTTTTAGTAACCATTCAAATTTTAAGAAAATAGTAAAAGCTGAAACTCTCACACTGCATCTTCAAACTTCTCAAATAAACATCTTTCACAGCAGATTCAACACAGTTCTTGGCAAAAATATTTTTACATTTAGTCAAATTAGAAACACAAACATGCGATAGATACATAAAATGTCTAAAATCCTGCACCATTTGTGTCAACATCCTTTTTCCAAGTCTTAGTACACATTTCAATGTACTTTGAATCCGATTTTAATTAGACCATTCTAACACATGAAGGTGCCTTGATTTAGACCACTGTATCTGTGGCTGACGGGTTTAGGATTATTATCCAGCTAGAAGGTGGACCTCCGGCCTGGTCTCAAGTGTTTTGTAACCTCTAACAGGCTTCCTTCCAGGATTTCCCTGTATTTATCTCCATTAGTGATCCCATCAACCCTGACTAGATTCCCTGCCATGTTGAAGAACATAATCTTCACAAAATGATAATTCCACCACCATGAGGATAATTTGTTCATGGTGATGTGTCATATTCTTTCTCTACCAAATATATTGTTTTATATGTTGGCCAAAAAGTTCCTTTTTGGTGTCATTAGATTGATTCCCTGGTTAATGCTCGTCCTGTCAGTGTACCTCATGTGCACAACACTCCCTACAAAGGTAAACTAAAAGGTTACAACAGTTTATAAACTACAAGGAGCATTAATATTACAGCCTTAGTCAATAATAATACAGGTTTGCAGCTTTGTCATTCTTTTCTATTTTAAGATAGTGGATTGAACAGCAAATAGTGAGATGGATAAATCTTGGTATATTTCTTTATAAACCAACTGTGCTTTAAACTTCACCACAATCTTATCCCTGGTGAGCCTGCAGTGTTTGTCTTTTTGACGAGCATCTACATTTACAGTGAGATAAAATTACACATATGCAAGCTCAATTTCTACATTGGAAACACATAAAGAAAGTAGAGAGTTATTAAATTTGTCTTATTTTCAGCAGAAGTTTGCCTTTTTCATCCACAGCTACTCTGGTGTTTGTCTGTCATCACACATCTTAAAATACATTGAAGTTTGAGGTTGTATCCTGGACGAATCCAAGAAAGTTTAAGAATTGTGAAAACTTTTCCAATGTGTTAAAAAGTGCATTGAGCATCTGAACTTGTGCATTCTGCCTGTGTGCACAAGAATAAAAGTTAAACTTGCTGCCCTTTTTAATTCAAGCGCTTTTGTCCCATTTCATGCCAAAACGTCTGCTTTACTGGGAGTCTTTGATCCCACTGTGACTAATGCAGCACGACATAAAAGGGTAGAAATTAGCTTTTTTATTCTTTGTAAGCCAATTTATTAATTCTAAGAATAATGTTAAAAGTTCATTCCAACACTTAAGTTCTTTAAGGTAAAGAAGAAAACATTTTCAGTCAAGAGATTTGGTGTGATTCTTATTAACTAGAGCTTCACACATCAGACAACAATAAAGTTTTGCTACCTGAAGCAAGACTGAACTCTAACAGATTAACTAGCAATCACTGCCTTCTCTAAATCTTAATGCTTAAATTTATTTGTGATAGGGTCTGTCTCGACTCCTATTACTATTTAAAGCCCTGAAATCCTCATGAAGAAGTTAGACATTTAAGATTTTCAATTGAACCCTCTCTCGCTATTTTATTCACCCCATAGTCCTATTTAGTAGGGTGCCCATCTTGAAGACTGCGGCTTATTTCTATCAAACTGAGGCACTTTTGGATTAGTCGATAGGAGCTCAGGGCTGATCAGCTAACAGAATATTGACTATGGTGTGCTTCGCAGCAGGAAGCTGCACGATTGTTAGCTAAGAATGAGCAGAAGCCTTTCGGATGCCTACCCAACGAAGATCACGGACACTAAGGTAGAAGTTAAATGAAGGCCACAAAATCATTTGAAGTAAGAACCAGCTACTTTTTTTCTTTTCTGACCAAGAGTTTCCACTGTTGTTGAAGAATAACACAGCGGTATAAGTTAGTATAACAAAATGCACAGTGTCCCAGATAATTTAAGGATCAGTCTTATTCTACAAGGACAGTCGATCACAGAACATCACTGTTTTCACTGAAGCCTGGTTCAGTAGATTTCAACTTTATAAGGATCACTGTTTCTTGTATATGGATTATTGTATAAATAAATCAAGAGATGGGCCCACAGTAACTAATGCTTTGGAATGTGCAAGAAACAAGAAGAGCACTGGGTCGATTATGGATTGAAGCACACAAGTTATGATATTGTTGTGAGGAAGCATGGTGGATTGGACCCAGTGCTTCACTGTAGGAGCTCCCGTTTTTCTTTTAAATCTCAGAACGTAGCAAAATAAAATAACATTTTGTTAGTTTTTACCTGGTGTTTGTTGTGGCTCTTTCCCAGATAGATTGGTTTTCTGAATCAATCATTTTTTAGGACTAGAAAATCTGATGCTGCATATTCAATCTTCTCAAATATTCCTGTTGCACAATGACTTGTAAGCAAATTTTTATATATTACAGATAAAAACTTCAACATATTTTTTGGGATTCAGAATGATTGTATGGTGTACAGTTGTGAAGTGAAAGGATGTGTGTGGAATCCTTTACATATAGAAATATGTCCAGTGGAGCTTGCAATATTTATCTCTCTTTAATCTGATTATTTGTCAGAAGTCAATGGCCTTCAGAACTTAACTAACAGAGTCAACCTGTGTGTAAATTAGTCTCAGGATAAATGCCAGTGTTCTGTGAAGGCCTCGGAGGTTCCTTAAAGAACAAAGCTGAACAAAAAACAGAAGACTAGGCACAAGGTTTGTCATTGAATACTCTTCAATCAAATGGAAAGAGTACAAAACAACATAACATATTTTATAGGGTGGAAAAATGTCGTATGTCCTCAGCAAAAACATACGCGGGGTGTTAATATGATTCACTCATGCATTTAAAGAAAAATATCCTAGAATCTCCCATGGTAGCCATTTGAGCCTAAGCGCTCGTTCATTCAATGTGCCACATGTTTAGCCAAAGCATTGCATTAGCGCTTCAGTATCCAACCGAGCTCTTGACCCAAAGATCACCCCTCGCCGCACCTTCCCTACACATCGCTGCCAGACTAGAGGCAGCAACAATTATCAAACAGCTGGTAGGTCTGCACATTTGCTGAGCTCTTCACACAAAAAACAATGTTTCTAAGAACAACTGTAAACGGTATCATGGAGTGTTGTGATGATGTGCTGAAGGGGAAGTGTCAGAAATTACATTAACTTCTTAAAGACCAATTTTATAATAGAGGCCAATTTCAAGGCATAAGATACATCTATGATGCAAAGTCAAATTTCTTTTATATTATTTTTGATATATGAAGCATTTTCATAACAACTGATGATAGCATAGTTTCTTGAATGGTACTGTGTCTGGAAAATGCAACCCCCTGACCTCCATTTCCTCTTTTAGTCACAGTTGTTCATCTAAACCCCAAAGCAAGGAGAGCATTTATCAGAGAAGCATCCTAGAGCCCTATGGTAATTCTGGATGTGCTGCAGAGAACTATAATTCAGGTGGGGGATTATACTGGCCAGTGTCAACAATACAAATGCTGTTGAAAGAAAGTCTGATGAATACCTGTATGGGACAAGACATGTTGGAGAAATTGTGGGAGAAGCTGTCCGTTCTGGTCTGATGAGTCCAAAAATTAACTAAGTATTCCCTACATGCAAATGTTATGTGTGGCGAAGCAAAATTGGACAGCCTGGCTAGTCCAGTGAGACCAGCTTATGCATGAAATGTCATAAGCTTTGAAATGGAGGCAGGGCAGCAGTACTGTTAGCAGGACAATGTTTATAGCTCAGCTCACAGTCAGAATCCAGCTGAAGGTACTAGAGAGCTTACAGCTATGCACTGCCCAAACAACAAAGCTGTGGATCTTTTGTGACATACCTTGATACTGTGACAAATTTCTAATTGATGAAATACACTTATGGTTGGGCATTATCACCAACCGTAAGTCAGTACAACAGTTTGTCATATTGCAAAACGTTAAATAGCTACTTGTATAGCATTTTATCAAATTCAAGGACCCCAAAGCACTTCACACTTTCCCCATTTACATGCTAATCGTGATGAGCTAATGGATTATAGCCACAGCCACCTCAGCATTGTAGATTCAATGCAGAATGGTGGACGGACATTATTGTTGACCAATGAATCACCAATGACATCTTCGCATGTGGAGAGCATATATATTTATAAAAATGACAATACTTACGACTACTTCAAAATTAGAAGACAAACTTGCTTCTATGCAGCATGTACAGTATGTCAGACATTTGGTCTCACAGCCTGTTTAATTGCCACCAAAAGGAGTTTGTAAAGGATTCTGTGCCACTAACAATAAGTCATCAACTGACAAATGTTTGTCTCAATCATTTTTAATGAGACTGGCAGTCATCTATGTCTGTCTGTAGGAGAGTGCCTCCACTGATTGGCCTCCGATGAGGCAGCAGGGCAGTAGGTTGCCACAGAAAATGTGATTTCTGGCTCTTTGGTGTGATACCAAAGACTGATTAGACTGATTGGTCTAATGACTAAAAGCTCTGCACTGCACTGCCAAGTTCAGATTGAAACAGAGATTAAGGCTTAAGGAGGTATAGAAGAAATATTAACAATAAGATGTCAGTCCATATGATTTTGTCCATAGAAATGGAAATTTTATTTGCATAATCTGTCTGATGCCTCCCAAAAAAACCACCACATATCACACAACATCATAAATATGTTAGGTGGTCTGCGCCAATGTTGTACTCTTTTTCCCATAATTTCCTGATTCAATGCTGATTTTAGAGTGTTTAAAAGAAAAGGAAAGAAAATAATCTCCAAGGGTTAAAAGATTGCAAGAATTATGCCCTCTTAATCACCTTCTTTTTGTTGCACATTATTAACTATTTAAAAACACCGTTTGAAAATTTGACAAGAGGTAAAGTTTTAAAAGTCGCTTCTCAAACAAAGAGAAAAACAAACAGCTATTTACAGTTGAAAGACAGATAGGCTTAAACAAAGGCTTATGATTTATTTGAACATCTTCCAAATGCCATGCCAAAGTTTTCTACATGAAAAGCTTTCATTTGACAACACATTACCATTCTGCTTTGTTTTCTGTTCCTTTTGTTTAAGCAAAGAAGATTAAGCCAATTTTCAGAACTGTATCTAAAATGAAAAGTGCTAAATCCTTCCGCTGCTGTACTTTTTCCAAATTTAAATGTTACTTTTCTGTGCTTTTTAAACTTTGAAGAATGTAAACATATTGTTTCTCTTACTCGGTTGAAAATCAGAAATTCTGTACTCACCACAGTCCTCAAGTCATACTCCTTCACCAAATCCAGGGAGTTTTGATAGCAGGAGGTAAGATCTTTTATCTCTTTATCGCCAACATGACCTCTAGCCACTGGACCTACGGTGTGGATCACATCTGTTGAAGGAAGAGCAAATATTTTCGTAACAATAGCCAACACCAATCATAAAAGAAAAGTTGGAAGTATTTTGTGTAGCAGTAGAATTTACAAGTAAAGCCATGGTTTGTTCTTTCAACAAACCATGGCTCATACTGGATGTGATCCGACGAGTTTGAGCCATTTTGGGAAGAATTGGGAAAAAATGTCATCCTTTAAATGTGCAAATTAGTAGAGACATCCCCAAAAGACTTGCAGTTGTAATTAACTTTGTGTGTCAGTTATTTTAAAATTCCAATAAAATACACTGTGATATGTGGTTATAACAATGGGTATTAAGTGTTTTTGGAGACCCCTATGTAGCAGCTCAACAGCTGAGCTTGAGGTTTAAGAATCTATAAGATCATCAAAATAAATGATAAGATAATAAAGTTTGTCCTCGCAATGAGACAATCACTCATGTAGATAATTTAAGCAACTCTGCCTCAAAAGAACACATTAATTCAGATGCTTTGATAGGAAATCAATTACAGATTCTTTCATGCAATCTTCTCAATTATTTATGTCTCCACATACTCTTTTCCCCTCACAAAGTAATATCTTCACCTGCCAGTCACTAGCTGCGTTACTGGCTTGGCCGGATTGAGGAATGCAGCTTCTTAATTGAATCATAGGAGTGATGACAGGAAAATAAGACGGTCGAAATGGTGACTTGACATAAGTGTAATCTTCTGCATTCTGCCTTGGAACATTGGCATTGTCAGTGTCATACAGGTCGGGTCGATGTCAATTAAAAAATGTATTCTGCAACAAGCGTAAATCACAACAGAACAACACAACTCATACTCCCATTTGGTACCCATATGTTGCAGTATTCATCCAAACCCACTTTCTATTTACACCTGTAAACAAACGATATAGTGCACATCTACTAAAAAACTTACCATTTTCTCTATGTAGTTTCTCTAAGTGTATTGGTGTTTTGAGGACATTTAAAAAAAAGCAGAAACAGTTTATATCTAAAGCATGACTTGTCTTTTGTGCATTATTTTCTGCCTCTTTCCCAATGAACCATAGGCACTAGCAATAGGCTCTGTAAGGTTAATCAGATACAGACAACAGATTTATGGGTGGATATTCATTTAGAAAGACTTTTTAATCAGCACAGATCCACAAATTCTTGTTCTGATCTCATTTTGGATGCACTGAATCCTGTCATATATGATGCTTATGAAACTTGATCAAAATGACTCTGAGTGACTCCTAATAATAGATAAGATTTATTGTAGTCAAATTAAGTGCATTTCTTTTCCATTGACAATCAGTAGATTACAGTATATTATCTAACACAGGTACAAATAAATTGACACATGGTCTCTACAAACTGTTCAGTGGGTGATGGCTGTTTCTTATGCCCAAAGTTTTTGGGTCTAAAAAGATGAAACCTGCAAAAGGCACTCAAACTCAACCATTTGTTGTCAGTATTTGATTGTGAACCATAATTCATGTGTCTGTATTTTTGTGTGTATTATCCATCTTAATCAAAAGGGGATTTTGTTTCCAAATGTAAAGCAGCATCTAACTTAACTACCTGGCAAATTTCACCACATGTTGAATTAAATATAGATAAACTTTAGCCCATGCATTTGCATTTTAATGCATCAAGCTGTTCTGTTTTTGCTCTTGCAATATTGAATGCAACATAATTTAGATCTGGTTCAGGTGAGGTTATTCATGGCAAGCCCTCCAGTCCTCTGTACATTAACTTACCCATTTAGATTTTATACAGAACACAAACTGTCTTCACTGCCAATGTAAGCAAATGTAAAGTGGCTCTCACCATTTCGAATAACACCAAAGACTACACATTATATGCAACTCTTTTTTTGTTTTCTAGGGGCCATGAGGACAAAATGCAGGGACCACTATGTTGCTTTTTGGGTAAGATTTTGTTTCGGCGAGAGGTAAAACAACAAGAAGGGCTTGAGGCATTCCAAGATGAGTCATTACAGGAAGGGAGCTGTCCGTTTCATTTCTTTTTTTTTTCCACAATAGCAGGTGGAAAACTGGCACAACATTGTTATAATGGGACAAGTGGTAAGTTGTTTTTTCTGCATATTTCATGTACTTCCAAACTACAAAGAATGCAATATGCCAATTAGAGAGTGGACAAGTGCCAAAATCCAGAGTACTAGTGAATTCATGAAAATTTAAACACCTCGCCAGGTTGGAAAACTCCTCTTGGTTGTATTTTTAAGCAATTTTACGTTAAATAAATATTTATACAGCCTTGTGTCAAGGGAAGGCTTCCAAAGAAGGGACAGTCAGCCAATTGGTTCTGTGAAAGGTTCTTCAGGATCTTTGCAAAGATCCAGAAGGAATTACATTGCAACCAGTAGAAAAAAATAACAAAGAATATTTGTCATTCTTTGAAATTAAAAACAAAAAAACAAGACTATTTCATATCTTTAATGGTCAATGCTCTATTCAAAAATATTAAATACAACATTGATGAGCACCTAAATTTGTTGACATTTTTCTTGGTCAGTCTCCTTAATCAAAATCACATTTTGTCAAAAAGGTCAAAGGATATTGAATATTTTTGTTATTAAATATGATTAAACTGTTTTGATTTGCCTGATAGTGTCACATCACAGTGTTGGTATTGGTGGTTATCACCATTAAGAAAAATGCACATTAGGTTAATTTATGATTTTAAACTGCCTGTAGAAGTGTGTGTGTGACTGCATCTCTTTTGTGTGTCCATGTAATAAACTGGTGGTCTGTTCAGGGTGTACCCCTTCACCCCCAGCTCAGGGACAGTTGGGATCGATTCCAACCTCCCTCATGGCCCTGAACAGCCAGCTTACCTGGAAAATTAATGAATGTAATTACACAACTTCCTCACATTTATTCCCACCAAGGATCCCCTCACAGCATTTAAAAAAGATAAAATTTCAGCATTATTATTTTTTGAATTTTGCTTTGCTTCAATAATTGTTTTGTCAACTATTTTTATTTAATGTTTTGCAGCTTTACCTATGCTTGTGAAAGATAAGCTTTTGGAATAGGCATGTAGTAAAACATACTTCAAGCGTTATTGATTATAAATTGAGTCCAAAATTCACTGTACTGCAAGCCTTGACAGTCATTCCTGAGGAGACTTCATAATACAAGAACAAAGTATGTATTTATGTAATTTAATTGAAACATGCCTTTCACTTTTCATTAAAAGCAAAAAAGGTTCTCATCTATTGTCGATTATGTTGGTTTATTGAAACGTTTGTTATCTCGGTGTGTTATCTTGGAGTGTATGTGTGGCTTTGATGCACTTTCATACTGAAAGTTCATGTGTTTTGGGATCAAAGAGCAAAGCTGTGTCAGAACTGGGTTTGTTACGTCTCCAGTGAATTTATTATTATGTTTTGTTTTGATGTTCAAATCTAAGAATCATAAGGCTGAGTCTATCATCATCAGTTCAGATGACATTGCCTAAAAATTTTAAATGTTAGCATTGAAGTAATATTATTGGTTCATTGCAGCAAAATATGAGTTGTATTCATGTTAATTCTGTAACAGTCGTGGTTGTCTGGTGATTGAAAAGAAAGGAAGATATATATTGCCATGACATTGGTATTGTTTGTGCTTCAGTTTGGTTTTAGTCATCTGAAGAACATTACTGACAAACAAAAACTACTGAACAGGAGATATTATAAACAAATGCATTTGTTATAAAAACAATCTGGTGTTATATTAGAGACCTGAAATAAAGTCTTTCACAATAGATGACTGATTGTGCCTTAGCTGATATTTTAAATTTCAATATTTCTGATGGTCATGTAAAACATAATTCAGTCTTGTAAGTAGCATATTAGGAAAGATCTGTATCATTTGTATTTTACAGCTAATTTGTTCAGTTTGCATGTACAGTAAACTTATATGTTCTATTCATGCTGATGAAGAAGCAGAACCTCCAGAACTGCTCAAGCAAATTTTAGCATGACAAAATATGACACCAGGTTAAATTATTTTAGCATCCAGATTTTAAATGTCAAGTGCTCCAGTTGATGTTAAGTGTTTGCTGGCATTTAGCAGCTGAACTGTAACGGGGATTATGAGTATCAAATGTAGACTAGTACATTCTTCACCGTAAAAAGCTAGGACAAGAAGGGGGATTTTTTTTTTCTTTCAAAATGATAAAGACATCCCCAGTGGAGAGTGATTTTCTACTTGGACAGGACAGACTGGACACTGAATGACCCCTTAATATACCAACTGCAGAGCATGTGTGAGAACATCTTAGACAAGCCTACTAAAATATTCCTCCGCTCCTCCCAGAGCTGAGGAATAACTACCAAGGGGACATGCTCACTTCAAAGACGCCACTTTCTTCGCAGCTAAAAAATCTTTTGAAATATCTAGACTTCATTTAGAAGTGAAGCACTGTGCTATTTCAGGGACGGGATGAACACTTCAGAGTCTAATCAATCTTTCATTTTTACTTGCCGTTTCTGACTTTGAGGCTGTGTTACCATTTCTCATCATAACAATCCTAAAGAGCTCCAAAAGCTTGCACTTTTCTCCCACCACCAAGATTATCCTACAATGCTATTTTTGACACAACTGGTAACATATTGGACATTGTTATTTCATATTTCCCAGTCTTAGGAAGGCATGCTTTAACTGCCTCTAAATCTAAATAAATTGTAAACTAAATTAGCATTTTGCTTATTTGTTAGAATCTTGTAAGGTAGAAGGAATTATCTAGTTTATACTATATTGTTTTTTATCAAATTGAGTAAAACACACATGATAAAGTGATATTGAAAAAGAATGGGAATGTTTCAAGAAAGCTGAGCCTGCGGAAAATCAAAAGCTTTTTGTGGTGTGAAACAATGGGATTTTTTTAATATATAAAAGATACTTCATGTTCCTAAGCAACTGTTTTTCTCTTTATGACTGAAAAAAATTATAATAGTGTAATGCTTCAGAGCAAATTGGACCAAAAAGATCAATAAATAAGGCAACGTACGTTGCAGGTTGCCATTCATATTGATGTTTTTAAGTTCCTTTCTCTAAAAACATCAAACCAAAACAAACGACTGAAGAGGAAACATCATTTAGGGAGAAGTTTAAAAAAGAGGTACACAAGAGCAGACATTTGTTTCCATCCCTGCAGTTTAACTTCTGAACAATACTTCATCTGAAGACTTATCCTAATCTGTCAAATCACGTACTTTTACTTCACAGAGTTAGATGATAAAAACTCTCATTCACTTCAAATAAAGGCAGTCGAAGTATTCTGAAAATAATAACTTCTATGTAGGTTGCATTTATTGCAAGTCATAAAAGCATAAAACTCACTGAGGCAAGCATATTCCTATAAGTTGTAGTATAAGATGATACCCTTCTCTATCACTCTCCTACTTCCTGTCACACTACTATTGAATAATGGCAAAAAAGTTTAAAAAACTGAAAATGAAAGAAAACAAATGCATGTATCCATAGACATAAGACTCTGTGGCTATGACTCTCCACATTTCAGAGCTATGTTATCAGCTTAGGTACCTCATCATGGAGATCAAGGTTTCAGTGAAATTTGTTTGGATGTTACATCTGAACAGCTCTGCATAGTGTGAACGGAGCACCATGATTCTAAACAACTGTCAACGGTTGCAAATCCTTCACACTAAAAGTGAACTTTCTGGAACAAAAAGTACAATACCTGGTTAGGGAAACCACATTTGAAAAAATAACATGTATTTTCATATGATTGCTTATAGAGACCCTCTCAGCATGAGCACAGCTGTCCCCCGTGTCGGTCGCAGAGGATTACCAAATGAAGTGTGTACACCCACTCGGACATAGACCTAGTGTTGTCATGGTGACGGGAGTGCAAAGTGATCCCCCTGACGGCCACTGAAGCACCCGTATGAAACAAGTTTTTTTCTTTTCTTTTTTTAAGAAATCTGGAATTATCTGCTGCATACTGAGCAAGTACAGTTGTTAGTGCATTAATATTCCATTTTTAAAAATGGATTAAGGGTTTCTTAGTGATTATTCATACTCTTTGCTTTCAAAGTGCTTTTCCGTTGCGAGTGTCACTGATGTGCTTTCACACTGAAATGGGCTGAAGTGTAAAGAGCAAAGGGGGTGCAGGTACAAAAGGATGATGACAGACCATCACACTCTCATGCAATATGACAGGAATGCTTTTTCCTCAGTGACCAATGATTACTTTATTTACTGAAAAAGAACAAAAATTGTTTTCACTGACCTGTTTCAGATCTTGCTGTTTGTTGCATAACTATTATTTTAACATCAAAGATTACACTGACAATATAAAGGTGTTATTCTTTCTGCTATAAGAGTGGTTGACACTTCTCCATGATAGAAACGTCAAAAATGACGTTTCTATCGATTGTAAGACATGGCAATGAAATTAAATTAAATAAAATTTTCCAATCATAGAGATTTAAAACTAGACAGGAATATATATATAGATATATAGAGTGTGAACATATTCAAAGGGAAGAGAGGTAGAGTACAATGCAGACTGCACAGCATTGAAATGTCAAGAAGCTCTTTGAGTGAAAGAAAAGACCACTTAATGTGAAAGCCATCTCTCAGCCTGCAGGCTTTTATTTTTACAGCTTTTACTAAACTGAAAAAAGTGAGACGTGTGTGCGTGTGTGTGTGTACACGATGACCACATGCTGAAGGACACCAGGGTTGCACTGATTGTTTTGCTGTACACATGCTGTAAGAACGGCCTGGGTAGCGTCTGCAGGGACGATGGGGAGCAGAGCGAAGACAAAGGCAGAAAGTCACCAAGCAGCACTGCCGGCTGTTTCCACTGCTCTGGGCTTACTGTAACATTTCCCAGAGCATGAATGAGCTGCCAGGTGACACCGCTCCTAACAGCTTGCTGCGTGATCGTTTTCCACCCTTTCAAAGCATTTACTAAATGTTTGCAATGACACAAAATCATTGCAAACATTTTTTTAGAAAAAAAGGAACAAATCAAAAAAAGGAAGTAATTGGAGTGAGACTTTTTTGAGAATGTCTGAATTCTCATCTACTTGAAATTGAATTTCTTGAATTGAGTCAATAGTTTTACCCCCTTTTTTAAATTAGTGCTAATCATGTCAGGACAGGATTTTAACCATCCTGTCCATGTTTTGAACTCAGTTGGATTGATTTACAGGGGTCTGATGAGTCAGGGATAAAAATCTGAGCCAGTCAGAGATATAAGAGGGCAAATAAGTCACAGGAGAGTTTGCAACAAACATCACAGGCTCATACCATATATGCACTGAAAAGTAAGCAGTTATAGAAGTAAGAGGATCAGAGGTAGGATTCACCATCAGTGGCTACAAAGTGTTAGAGGCGAGAAGTTCAAAATCGACAGCAATGTATCCTGGCTGATGTTCTCTGTAATGCACCGTGGGTTGCAAGATGTGAAGCACTTTCCGAGTTATTAGTTGGAATACCTTTTTTGCTTTAGCTCTAAAATGAAGATGATATTGGAAAGATGATTGAAGTTTTAGGGCATGTTGACATGACGGTATCATGTAGTTCCTGCAGATTTGTCCACTTGACATCCAGGATATAAATCTCTTATTTCAATATGTCTCAAAGGTGCTCAATGGGACAAATATCTGGTGACTCAGCATTTGGTTACATTAAACTTGTCATGTTTAAGAAATTAGTTGACATGGTTTCTTAATGACATGGTGCATTATCCTGCTGGAAGTTACAGAAGATAAATAAAAAATATTTGGGCAATGTGTGACATTCAAATAGTAGACAGAGCCAAGCTATAATGCTGTTTACACACTAAGTTCTGACACTAAGAGCACTTAGAGCAAAATAATGCAATCATCTGAAACTGATTTCTTGAACATGACAGTAGTGTTCTCCAGTGGCCTCGAGAGTGACCAGACCCCAGTCCAATGGATTTTTATGATGTGGAGGAACAGGAAATTCACATTGTGGATGTGCAGCTGACAAATGTGCAGGAACTGTGATGCTTTTATGTAAATATAGACCAAAATCTCTGAGAAATGGTTTTTACAAGTTTCTTGGCACTAGTGACCTTTACTTACAGTATATTGGACAGGAAATGGACTCAGAGAGAAGGGGAGAAGATCTGTAGCAAAGGCAATCATTTGAACCTCAGATGATTGCATTGAAGGCTAATAGCGTTTATATATTGAGCAGCCAGTCCAAAATACAAATCATGTACCAGCCCAAACTTTGAGGAAAGTTTGACCCCTTGTTGAATTAATGCCACAAATAATTACAAAAGCAAAAGTTAAATCTTATATGTGTTTTGTGTATATACCTAAATATGCCTCTGAGTGTATATCAAAATAATCCTAAAAACCTTTTTCAAACCACAATTTGAGCTGTGATTTTCTACCACTGGTGGGCTCAGAAAGTGGTGGTTGTGACCTGCAGGGTCTCACAGAAATGCTGTGGCAGGCGTCTTATTTTTCAGCAGGGAAACTGTAGCAATGGAGGTCAAAGACCACAATAGCTTTGCTATTAAATCAGAAAAAGGAAATCTCTGAAACTGTTTGTAGTGCATCTGCTGGAATTACATGGCTACCCCCAGTATGAAGTCAAAGCTCAGAATTGAGATGCAGTGTGCTACTGTTTTGTAAAAATATCCATCCACATTCGTATTGTAGGAAAAATAAAAGAAAGACTATGCCATCTACAAAAGATGGCAATCAATTGGTAAAGTATAGGTAGGCTTACTAGATTTGCATTCAACAGAAGGAAAACAAGACAATAGGAAAGTGAAGTATAGTAATTTTTGTGCCCTTGTAGCAGAAAGCATTTACTTTTAAATCTCCATTCCTATGATGTAAAATCAGAGCAGCCTTTCATCTTTGCTAGTGAAACATTAGACTGTGGTGTTACTACCTGACATCAGCTGCATCAAATATTTTTTTCTGATTAAGGGACTAAGCAGCTGCGGCCATACATCACAATTCTACGAGGTTATGTGCAAGTTCCTTGAGCTGGTGAGCTGAGATTCATGAATCTTTAAATGTCAGAAAGATTTACAAGTACGCAAAAATATATACACAGCTGCAAGGAAGACCAAAAGTGATGTGGCCTTCACAGATGTTATAGCCCATCATTTCAATTAGGACATGTGTGCCCAAAGTGGATCTGATGAAGAGAAAGACGCAGCATGGAAACACATTAAGCATGCTTTCATTGCAGCAACATGTGCCACACACTCTCCAAATTATCCTAATGATAGTAATTACAAAGGCACATTCAAGTCTGTGTTTGGTTAAGTAAGGGTTACGGAATGTGTACAAATATTCTTCTGTGGAAATGCCTCTTTTTACAATCATCAGTTGGTAATTTTCCATTACAAGACCAAAGATTTTGATTAACTTATTAATTTAAATACTTTCCCTCATATCTTCATAACTAATCAGTATTTGTTCTCTGCATCAATCTAAACCTGGATAAATTAGTATGATGCACAATTATGGATACATCTCAATTAATTAAAATGTCAATAAAAAGTTTCTTTCTGTTATTCCATTTTAAAAGCTAACACTACTATATATATTCATTATACACAAAAATATATTTATATTTCATTTCAGGACATTTCATGGTTGTGGCTTAAAGTTTTGTTCATAATTAGATTAGCATCTATGAAAACTTTTTTTAAATATAAAAATAGTTTAGGTAAGCATAGGGAAGATTGCTAATTTAATAGTTGACCATCAGTCTGTCATTGCATCACCTACATGGAGGACAAGGAACAAAATGTCACTGCTATAAAAACCTGGATACCAACCGACGGTTGTATGTACGCTCATAAAAAGTTGAGTGGAAGGAAAAAGAATGATGGAAAAAGATGCACAAGCAACAGGCATAGTCTCAGCCTAGAGAGGATTGTGAAACAAAGCAAACATCTGTTTGGGGGGATTGACATGGAATGGATTTGAGCTGAGTTAATGTTTGACACCCAGCATTTGTTAGATGTAAGCCTTGCTGATAAATGTAACAATTTCAAAGCATGAATGATTTAACACTTTGTAAAAACCTAAACTGAATTACTGAAGTTAACTTTCTGATATTTTAAGATGCAACTGAAGTATTATTTATTTTATCAGTGAGTACAAAGTATTCTGACATTGTGCTGATGATCTTTGTAAAAGTCACTATGAAAAATTATTTTAAACAGTAAATGGAGAACAGATGTGAAAATAATTACAAGTTAGAAACATATGCCATGAAATGGGATTCTGTTTTGTTTTTACAGCAGTTTAAAGCATTGACAGGTTTACTCCCACTGTAAACACAATATTCACATAGGCTGAAAGTTATAAAAACGCTCAATCAATTTTCATTATCCAATATTTATGCTCCTTTCAACTTCTGCAGGATTCCTGCTTTGGTTTGCAGTTTTTAAAACATGGGTAATTTTTATAAACAGCCTGAAGCCAATAACTGTTTTTGTTAATCAGAGCTTCTGACCTACAGCTTTTTTCAAATGATGAACTCAACAATCTTGGGAAATGTAGACCCAAAGTATGGCCCGAAAGCACCGAAGAGGACTTTTTATTTCTTTAGTTCACTCCGATTTTTGAAGTTCAAAGTGGTATGATGCCACAAGGCCTTTGAAAATCCTGTTACCACATATTAAAAAAAAGGCAAGTGGTTCCTAACATCCTGACATTCACAAGGCTTCAATAAGAAAAACTGCAGGGGGCTGCAACTGCTCATGCTTAAAGAGCTCTGCTCTCCCTGGGGCTGGACGGAGGCTTGTCGCTACGAGAATGGGACACAGTTATTTAAATGAAAAAGGTTCTGAAAGGTTCTTGTGTTTTATTAGTGTGAAGAAAAATATATTTCATATGAATCCACACAGAAAAGGGAAGAGGAAGACAAATAGCATTTGCTACTATCATAAATAACATTTTGCTCACTGGTTTCCAGTGTTCAATAAGGGAACAAACAATTATACAGCAAGGTTAGGGAAGAGACTTTCAGTCATTCAGGTCAGCTTTTTTTTCCCCTGTTCTCGGTTTCAAACAAATGAAAGCTACGTCAAACCGACAACCTGTTTATAAACGATTTTCACATCCAAGTTGTAACTTATTTTTCGCATGTTCATAGTGTCTCCAGTTTACGTACAAGACTAATCTCAACAAACGATCTCCCTCAACACTAAACCAGTTGGCTGAATAACATGGACTAATGATGAGAATGATCTCTTTTTCACCACACAGACGCACACAGAAAGAAGCTACTGTCAGCTTACTTCTTTAATTTCACAGCATGCTGTCTGCTATTTTACAAGAACCATCAAAAGCTTTTGAATCGATAAAACTCTAAAGCTCAAATTGCAGTCCTAAAGATGGCTACATTTTGTTTGTCTTGAACACAAATTCTCAAAAATATATATTGAGACTTACAGTTCAAATGTGACAAAGTGCAAAAAAAAAAATTGGAGGCATGAATCTGTTTGCTAGGCACCATGTCAAAACAATTTCTGCATAGCTCCATCTGAAGAAACAGTGGCAATTTTCAAGCTCCTCCTCTCTCTCAACCCTCCTTATCCTTCCTTCCCAACACCCACAGAGACAGTTTCAGGGCCCCATGTGGAAGAAGCAGAGCCGAGACCAAACTCCTCTGGGGAGTAGCTACCTAGCAGTGGTACACCTGCCACATAATATTTCAAAGGGTACAGAACACATACACACTGTACTGAATGTTTTCTAGTGCAACACCATTGAAAGCTACAAGAAACATGATCTTATGGGAATACATTACTCATATAAAACACGGCCATATGGTACGGTACAGATCAAACATGGTGGAAGACTTTTGAGGTTACCACACAGTAAGTAAGCACACATGCACTGTGAGGTTGAAAAGATTGTGTGGCAGAATTTTATCAAAGACTGGATCTCTTGCAATAATATCTAAGAAAAACAAACATCTTATGCTAGTCAAAAGTACAAACTCCAAATTCTTTATATTAGGTGTTTTATATAATAAATGGCTCACTTGACTGTATATTTTAAGTTGTTGGATACATGCTAAGTAAAGGAATTTCCTCTTCAAAACTTAGAGAATGAGGCAAAATATTGACTTCAGAGTAAAATTAGATTATAATATTTTCTAACTTTTATTTTAAATAAAAAAAAAGACATTCTTTTTCACACTAAGAACTTTGACATCTTTCATCAAAGTTTCATTGTCACAACAGTGATGCTGCTCTCAAAATATGTTATATTAAATCTTGCATTGGTATTGGCGTTATTGAGTCTAATAACAGTATTATTAAATATCTGGGTATTTGTTTTTTAGATAATTAGGCGGTTGGTGACTTATTTTGGCCAGGCGGTGTGATAAACGCTCACCTTTTTCAGAACTTTGAACTTAACGATGCTGTTTTATGATGGCTACAAAATGTCTTTCATGAATTAAACTCAACAAATAATACTGAAACACCATGTCCTAAATATCTAAACAGATTCAACTGTTTTTGCATTCTAATTTTGTTGCAACTAAGCATGAATCTCCATGTTAGTTTGCGGCTATAAGGGAGGAGCAGACAGGCAGAATGCTACAACTTAATGCACTATTAAACTTCTAACTTTTCTTTCAGGTCAATTTACAAGTAAGTGGCTGAACAGGTCAGCAGCTAAAATAACAGCGTGCCATCAGCCTATGTGCTTAAACATAATGAACATTTTACTAAAGAGAAGCACCAACTTTGTAATGCTTTTAAAATTACCATAATTATATATTCTTAATATGCTGCTTTCAAGCCAGAAGTTTTAGCTTCGCCTTGCTTTTTTCCACCTATTTTGGGATTTTTCATAAGATATAGTTTAAGAAAATCAAATGGACAGGTCACAAGCACCACAAAATAACATGAACAAAATACATGTAAATAATATCTCACTATCATGTATTTCTCAACCCTTTTGCAAATAAAATATGATAAATGAAGAGCTGTGAAGTCATTTCAGAACGTTTAGACAGTGGACTATAAACAAATGATTTTAACATGGGTGCACTGAACTAGCTAGTTCTTATGAGTTAACAGGTACAACACTAAAAACAAACAAAAAAAATGAAACAGTCTTGCTTTCCAAGTTGAAAAAGAACAAAATCTAGTTTAAAAAAATCTAATTATGTTTAGAGGATTTAAACTTTGTGAGAAAGGAGCTTTACTCATTCATCTTTGTATTGTAATATGTGAATATTGGAGATGATTAGAGATGGCCTTCCCAGTAAAACTATGAGGTATTCATAAAATATTTAAAATACATTGCAACAACATAAAAAAGAAAAAAAAATGCTCCTGCTCTTTTACTGGCTTCTTATTACGGCCCAATTAATCCTAAATCAAGGTCTACTCATAATTAAAGTCTTTCATGTCTTTTCGATGTTAGGGGTTTATTTAATTCATGCCTGAGTCCAAGTGACTTTTAACCATTGTACTGTTTTCTAGTTAATTTCATCTGAAGCCATGTTTAATAAATTTCATCTCTGAAGAACCGTTTCCCCCATATTTTTAATTATTTTTTATTGAATTAATTGTGTAATTTAGTTTTCTTACTTCATTAATTGTCATTTTATTTCTTGTTTCAGGAAAAACAGTTAAACCCTTTTACTATTGTTATTTATATGTCTCCACAGGCTTGGTGTGAAGCACTTTAAAATATCTTTGCATGTAAGTAGCCCACTTTTGGAAAATGGCCAATTGCTGTTTGTTTTTCAAAATCTTTTACCTTTATTGTTTTATATCTCTGTCTTTTGTGCACATTTTTCAGAATCACTCTTTTGTCCTGGTCATAAAATGAAATACACACAGATGCCGAATTTAGCGAAGGTTTATGTCTAGAAAATGCAAGGTCATGCGTAGCATCGGTTGACTTCCCACCTGCTTTACTGCAGCCTGGTTGCCGTGTGTATTTATCAAAGATGCAGCCATTTCTGCACCGAAGGCTGGGCCATGCTGTGCATATGCTCACTTTGTTACCCCCTGATAGAAATGCCTCACCAGGGAGAAGCTTTTATTAAAGCACATACTGTATAAACTCTTCCCTTTTAGTAGCAGGGGAAAAAGCTGAAATGCATCTATTTATGGAGTCTTTCTAAGCATTAGACTTAGAATTTGACCTTGTAACTGCATGGAACGTGCATTAACAATAATTATAAGACGACTTTTAAAAAGAGTATTTAATTGCTATTTTCATAATTGTTTGCAGGATAAAATGTAAAATCAATAACTCATATTATGAAAAATAAAAATGACTGAGTGGGAAGCTTTGATGCAAAAAAGGAAGCAAGTCGCTGGGTTCTTTGTTTTCAGCCGTTTCACAAACACACTGAATCCCTGAACTTTTCAAGACATTCTCTGGAGGATAAAGAAAGCAAACAGAAGATAACAGACTGGGGCTCCAACTACTAACATGTCTGGATTAATGCTCCTAATGCAGGGTGCACTTTAGGGTGAGCTTTGATGGCACAGGCAGTCCGGTGATGTTTCCATGTGATTAACAAACACAGGGGGGCCTAGTAGAGCGCACACATATATACACTGCAAGGACTGTGAGATTAAGGTTTGGACAATGATGGACCTGCATCTGTTGCTCTTCCCAGCCTCAGTTCCCATAATTTATAGCAGCCCTGTCTGCACAACAGCCTCTTGTTCTTTGGAGCATTTTGGCAATGAGAGACACATGGTGCATGAACATTTGTCTTACTTTGAAACGACGCCTGGGATTAATGAGATCATTTGGACTACTATACAAGATTGGCACGGGTGTTTCTGTATGTGTGGTCTTTATAGAGCTGTAGGCTCAGTTATTACAGGGTATTAGCAAAACGTAATAGTAAATATTCAATGGTAGGAATTCGTTCAGTGGAAATTGCTGAATGTTAACACTAATGTACTTTGAAATGTTTGAAAAATATATTACATGCTGAATGTGTTGAATTAAAGTGGAACCAGCAGAATTTTTCAGTTTTCCAGCAACAAGAAGTTGTTATAAACATTATCATTAGTCATTTTATAGTGAAAATTTCCCTGTGTACTCTCAGTCACATTTTAACTCTCTCACAATCACACAGGTTGTCTTCTAAAATACGTGAGGGAATTTGTCAAAATGACTACAGAAAACCTCTGAGTTTTGTTCCTGATTTTTTTGTCTTACAAATTTCTGACTTTACAATGTCAGAGAATATTATACATTTAATCATAGATTGTTTTAATTTTTCTTTTGACAGAATATTTTTCTCATAATTATGCCACTCTGAACTAGAAATGTTTAAGTCTATTAATTGAAATTTACTCCTCTGTGGTCATATTATTATTATTGTCATTATTATTTTAATCTACAATGTTCCTAATACTTTGTAGTTGTTTTCTGAATAGTTTGGAAAGAAAAGTAGTTTTTTTTATCTGAACATGTAGTTATTTAAATTGGAAACCTTTTCATTTTTACTTAATAAATATAAACCGACTCCTAAATTACATGTGTACATTAGATCTGGATGGTAGACAGAAGATGGAGAGTGATTTTGATTTATGTTTTTACTTCCAAGTTTCACAAGGTGAGCTGAGTAATCAGTCATCAGTTTGACTCTGCTATAAAAATCATTTAGCCTAAAGCCTCCGAGCACACAAGGAGATTTCATTCTGCCAGATCTAGCAGATGCCTATACTAAAGTAGTGACCTTTAAAATATGCCTTCCCATCTGATTTCCGTTTTAAACAAACACATTAAGAAATGGAAAAAACAGTGGATACACATAAAATCACTAATTACTTTGGGGTTATATGCTTGTCTTAGCATAAGAGGATTTAGTTTGATTTATGTCACACATAACGTTTCCTTCCAACAAGTAATTAATAGTGCTCAAAAAGGACGCGTCTTAGATATTCTATCTTTTAAGACTAGACTATTTTCTATCAAGGTAAGATTTGGCTGTCAGACCATGCTTTGGGGGGAAAAAAATCTCTTTAATCCAGGCTGAAGCACACAAACACGGAGACAGATCGGCCAGATACTGCATTTTCAAAGCAAATCAGTTCTGGATATAAAATGAAACGCTGAGGAGCAAGTTAAAACCATTTTATATAGCAGTGCAGCTGCTCAGGCAGAACCGAAAATGGTTCTTCACAGCTGACTGAAGAGAAAGGGAATCTAACGACGGACAGAAACCCAAGGTTGCTGTCAGTGTGCCTCTACTCTTCAAGATAAATGATAGAAATAGATGAGTTTACACTCCGCAGCCCCTCGGCTGACAAATATATAACTCAGTGAGGTTAGGTAAAGAAGATGCAAAAAGTGCGATGTAAGATTACATTCATAACTTCACTCTATACTAAAGCAGACAGTTAAAGTTGTTTTGGGGATTTTAGATGCATGTCCCAGAGTACTTGTTACTGAAATGTCTGCCTGTCTTTGACGCACACTTACGTCTTTCAAGGCCAGCTGCATTTTTCACCCACTGTTTTCACAACAGCGTGTGCAAGCAGAAAAGATGCATTCTTTATGTCGTCAGTGTTAAAAATTCACTCTCAGTGCCACTGATGGGTAACATTGGCTCATTTTGAAAAGGTATCTAGAATACTATAAAGTTTGCCCTGAAGCATTTCCACTTGTAATGCAATTTATATCAGACCAATAATGAGGCTTGGGGTGGTATAAGTTCTCTGATAACCTTGAGTAAAAATACCATAGTTTTAAAATAAAAAGAAAAAAGTCATCATTAATTAATTATTTTTACTTAAGAAAATAAACAATTAGTCCTAATCCATTAAATTTAAAATCTAACTTTTTATATATATATATATATATATATATATATTCAGATTAATGTCTAAAGCAATCTGCCACATTTTTCCAAATTTGCCATAGCGGGTCACTTCCATTTATGGTCCCCAGCAGACTAATGGCAGAGTACTACTACAAAAATTGTAGTCAAGTAAAAATAACATTACTTCAACAAATTTAACATGGCAGAAAACAGCATTCCAGCATCAAGGTTTGCTTACAAATCAGAAGTCTCACTTCAACATAAGTTGTAAGTGTGGTTACTCGGTACTCATGAGTGGTAGATTATCCAGAAAACTTCCTCAAGAGTATCAATATTTAATAATACTACTCAAGTAAAACTAAAAAGGTATCATGCAGTAAAACTACTAAAAGTATTTATACCCAAAATGTTACTTAATTAAATGTAGCTTGTTATTACCCTCCTGACCAAAGGCTTTGAACAAGCGAACTGGCACTACACAAAGCAGCTGTGGCAGAAGCATTTATTGTACATTTTATTGCTAATGCTTATTTGTGCAACATCACAGTTGATATATAATTAGAGAACAATTATGCATGGAATTGTATATAGATTACAAATATAGGGTTAAAGTTATGCCACTACAAGTGTTATCAAATGAATAGCAGCTAAGTAAATCATAATCTAGACACACAATGTTGAATTAGGTTCATATTTAAAGTAGATTTGTAACCAACTCTTGACAATCATTAATTCAGAGCTGTATATTGCTCCATTAGTGTGCATACATATTCATTCACACTGTATACTTGTCTAAGCATAATTTGCATTTTTTTTACATCATCCGATAAAATGCAGGAATAAGGAGCTACGCCTCTATGAGGGCCTAATCTCACAGCCTGTTGACAAAAAACTGTTCCTTTGAGAAAACTGATCAAAGATTCCTCTTTACTGCCTGTGACATAATGTATAATCAGCGAGCTCTGCGGAGGGTGTCTGTGGGAGTTAGTGTTTGTGCATCTTTTAAAAGGCAAGACTGGAGGCAGGGGCCTTCTCCCATGTTGAGACTTGAATGAAACTTTTTGTGTTAATACAGCAAAAAGCCAGTGACAGCACGCTTAATTATTTTTGGCTGCAGCAGGTCCTTCCAAAGCGTAGTGGTGCACAGCGGTGTCTGCCTCACAGGGGGCAGACGCCTGCCGCCATCTGGGGGTGTCTTTACCTTGGTCTTGTTAGCATAAACTTAACTACAGATTTGAAAATTTACCTCGGAGACATCTTTAAAATAAACACTGATCTCCAGTTCTGTCGAATTCACTCCTCTAATTGCAAATCTCACAAATAAACAGGTTGCATACAATTTTCACCTTGCAGTGAACAAGAAAATGAGAAGAGGAACCTCAGTGGACATGAAAATGAAATATGAAAGTGTGAAATGGGGGTAAAAGCAACTGCTGTTTTTTTTCTTGAAGCAACTTCTCAGGTGGGGTGTGACATTTCTGAGCAAGACTACAGGAAGGGCACAATGTCTCCCTGATGACTTGCTCTCTACACAACAGGAAAACAAAAAATATATCTCCCAACACTTCCAACAACTCTAAAAATGTTTTTATGAAAACTGGTTTTCCTACAGTGGCCTCCAAAAGTATTTTATCCCACTACCAACACCAACCTTTATGTATTTAACTGAGAAGTGGAAGAAAAGTGATGCAAGTCTTTCAACTTTTTTAAAGATAAACGTCTTAAGTGTGGTGTCCCTGTTTTGCAAGTCTTTTGGGGAATATCTCTACCAGCTTTGTGTATCAGGAGACTGACATTTCTGCCAGCACTTCTTTACAAAATATTTAAAACTCAGTAATCTATGGACATATATGTTCAAGTTTTGCCAACGAACCTGATTCAATTGGATTAAGTTCTAAACTTTAACTAGACCACTGTAACACATCAATATCCTTTAGAGCTTAACCCTGCTTTAAACCTTTCCACATCTTTGCTTCTTGTTTGTCTGCTGGACTCCTTCATCTACATGAAACAGTTTGTTCACTAAGGTTTTCTAAAAATTTTTTTTGAGGCCTTCAAAAAAACAGATTGATTCATATCGAGACTGCATTGTACACAAATCAACTCTATTTACTAATAATTTGAGAACAATTAAGCAAAATTGGATTTTACTTAATTATTTATTTTTTATATTTTGTAAAAGTACAAAAAAAGTTCCATGAGAACAAAAATGTTTACAAGATACCATAAATTTAATCTTGCTAGCAGTTGTGGTCCCAGAAGAAAATGAGGGGAAATGGAAGGTTACTTCAAGTTTCTTCTCCATATAGAAAGTAACCTCTTTCCTCTTCTGCTACCCTCCCACTGAGCTAAAAAGAGAAGCAGGTTGTCAGGCACCCACCACTGACCTGGGAAATAAATCCTTTAACAGGTGGCCAGCATAGAGGGGAAGGGCTAAATCAGCAGCACACCTTCCTGCTGCTGGCGAGGCTGGCTGCTTTATGTGCTTTAATTACACAGCTCTCCAAAACCATCACCCCATCCTCTCCACCATGCAACCACCCCTGCCCTTCATTCACCCTCCATTTCGGCAAAGCAAACGTAAACAAGCACGATGAAGTACAAACGATACGCTACACTTTAACTCAGGGATGTTTTAGTCAAATAAACTAAAAGTGGGGCCTGTAAGGCTCTCATTTAAGTTGTACAAGCAGGAGAATGTTTCTCTGACATACATTCCTGTACGCCACCATTCATTGATCCATTTCATGTGATGTTAGTGAATTTTGGCCATTGACTGCATTAGTCTCTGTAGCTAAGCAACTGAGTGTTACAGTGAAAAAGCAGCGCTTCCGGCGGTTGCTAGGGAACTGCTGGCGAGTGTTACCACTTGTTAACGGCACTTCGATAGATCAGCCTCTAATGCTTCAGGTCTGATGGAGCTTTGCCTAAAAGGAGATGAGAGATCGGCGAGTAGGCAGCATCCTCCATCTAACCAGCTGCAGCATATGTCACAGCTGACATGTCCCCAGAGTGCCTCGCATCAGCACGCATAACAACCAGTTGAAAATAATGTCAGGGTTTTTCCCTCAAAAGAAAACCTTTTGCATAAAAGTGGAGACTGAATAATTGAGAGGTGTAAGCGGGGAAGAGGTTGGGGACAAGGGGGTGCAGGGTGCCTCGGTTGGGGAGGAGGGAACTATGCCTGCCAGCCAAATCCATTAGCCAGGCCCTGTTTGGCCGAGGCAGGCGGCTGATGGGAAGGCTCTGTTATCGGACACTAAAGGACACTAGGGCTGGCCATCACCACGCCTGCCCTCTCTACTCTTTGCCGCAGGGAAAGAGTAGAGAGGGGAGAGGAAATGAGGGAAAATGACAGAGACAAAAAGAGAAACTGAGAGAGACCAGTGAGGTTCAATAACAGAAAGAATGAGGAGGTGTTCCCCTACTACAGCTTTATAATTGGCCTGCAAGGACGGTCAAATGAGAGGCTACTTATCGCACACAGCAGTTGTATAGGAATACCAGCCCATCTCTATAGCCAGAACTCATTTAAAAGCGTATTAGGACAAATGCATGGGAAAAAGTAGACACCCCCTCTAAGTTATGATTGGAAAAAAAAAAGTGTTAGGGAGTTTATTGCCATAAAAAAATCAGATGTCTTAGGTTCTTTTGGGAGCATAATTGGCACTCAGAATATCTCCAGTGGATCCTCAATTCACAGAAGGTCCCACAAAGAACTTTTTAAGATAGTAGAATCTCTAATAATGCAAAGGTTCAGACTCATTATTTTACAGCATGTGTAAATTGTTCTAAAAAGCAGTTTAAAATGATTAAATGCCATGTGTGGTGTGCTGACAAGAAAAGGATGGGAAGCACAGCTGGGTTTTTGTTTTAGTCTCACATTGGGGCTCTGCTAATGCTGCGAGTATCCTGTCTTCTTCAAGTTGTGGTTTTAAAATTATAAACAAATTTTATACTTGTACGAAAGCAAAGCTGGGCGCAGCAAAAACAATATGGAGTACAGAAGAATTGATTTATAGTATCATACTATACGGAACCCAATACATTTAATGGATACATGCATCAAAGACTATTCTCCCTCCCTCAGGTGTAGCTGTAGAATGTGAATCAAATAAAGCCACAACTCTTTCCAATCAACCTAAAAAAAACACAGAAGTTTCACTTTTTGGAAATCTTTTTCAATTTGCAAATTATAGGAAGTATTCTATCACTATCCGTTTATGCTGCTTTAAACTACAAGTTCCATGCTCAAGTAATTGATCAGATAATGAACCAAACTTTATTTGTAGAACACTTTTTATGCAGTCAAATGTAACTGGGATTGTGAGGTTAGTGGGGACATAATACCAGATATTTACGGGACACTAATAACACGGGAGCACAGCGGGAAACTGGGGTAAAACAATGGTAGTTTCCCAGCCAAAACCGGAGACCTGACAGGTATGCAATGTATTTTTGAGGCAAGCGTCTGCCCGTGCACCTTAAAATGCTACAACTCCATACAATTTTCCCCAAGACATCCAGCATTTAAATGTGTGTAGTTTAATGTGTTTGTATGAATATGCGAGGGAGGGACCGTCACAAGTTGGGATGTAGTCCTACAGTAAAGTCCGTGCCGACATACAAGCATGCACGCACGCACGCATATGCACATCAGACATAACTTACTTTTTGGTTTCAGCATAAACTGGCACGATTCGTCGTGGGTGCACACGCGGTGTTCCTACCTCAGTTGTCATTTCCATCCCTGCTTGCAATTTTCAGTATCAAACATTTTTCTGGCTCAGATATTCAAACAAAGCTATTTCCGGATTAGAGCGTGCCGGGACGCCGTCACGTGATGACGTAATGACATCATCAAAACAAATTAATTGAGTATTTCCTATTAAATTGAATATTGTATATTAGGACACATGTTTCTTTTGTTCAGTGTTATGGTTGCTTTATTTAATTTATTTACTTTGATATGGGTTTACTTGAGTTAGAAGTAACTGTTTGGTTTGTTTTGTTTGTTTTCTTATGGGAGAAGCCAGTGACTATAAAATAGGATATTGCACTGCAGGGAGTCAAGTTTTATACTCCCTCCAGGCCACACTGATGGACTTTTGAGCTGCAATGAAGGTACTGTTGTTTTGTTTTGTTTTTTTTTCCATCTGGTTTTCAACCTGGCTGGAAGTCTATTATAAATATGCTGCACAGCTTCTTCAAAATTTTTTCACTTCAAGACGAGCACAATAAACACCATCTGAAGTGAACTACTGCATTGGCCTGTCATTGTTTTATCCAAGTCATAACAGAACCCCGCCACAGAATAAAAAAAACACAGTTGTAATGATCACATCACATTTATGCTTTGCAGTCTGCTGAATCGTGAAGAAGGAAACATCCAAACAAAGAGTGGGAGACAGAAAACGCTTCTACCCTGAGAACCACATCTAGTTCAGAATGGCCAAAAAGTCAGCCGTTAGACAACCTTTGGTCCTTCTGACCTTTTTGATACTATGAATTTGTTTAGATATCTGTGCTGCTGTTTCATGCTACAATAGAAAATATTTTATGAAAGTTGAAAGAAAGAAAGAACAGAAGCTAGTCGTATACTGATCATAGTATTGGAATACAGGGGATGAATCCTTTGGCCGCAGGACACTAAGGAAGGAGAGGCAAAAAATGAAAGATGGAGAAAAACAAAACTATAAAACATAAGTAAGGACTTGAGTTTAGTTTCCCTACCCTCCAAGGGCAGCTGACATGCCAAAGCATCAAAATCAATATTTTCCAACATTTCTATTAATTTCTCAAAGATAACAGAACACAGAAGGGGACTGCAAACACTGTCTGAAACCCTAAAGTTTCAGCTTTTCAACACATTTGTTCTAAGATTGTACATCATTTGGGGCCAGTGAGGACTGCCTGAAGCGGCTTCATCATCAGACTCTGTGTCCAAATACCAGACCTCTCTGTTAGGGCTACACAAGATGTTGAGATGCCATTTTCAACAGTGTGTCCAATAAGATGGTTTATAATGCAGCAATTGTTGACCATCATATTCTAAAAGTCCATATATTTGACCTGTTACACGCAATTTAAAAGTCAACATTACCTAACACTTATGGTAATATTGCATTTAAAGAAGCTAAATAAAAGCACTGACCAAAAATAGGATATGTATTGATTTAGCAAAATAAAAAACAAACAGTAACAGTAGTAGATGAATAAATATATTTTATTCTGAAACTTTCCACTCCTTGGAAAGTCTCTTAATACAACAAGAGGTTAAATGATATTCTACACCTAGTGTTCAAAAATAGTGTTTAAGTGTTAATAGATGTTATTCAGTGGCAGCAAATTGCTAACTGTGGGTACTCCCATAGTCTTATAATGCCCTGTGTGATTCAATAACAGGAGAACATTTAAGTGCCCAGCATGAGTATATCCAACAGAAAACACAAGACATATTATTAATGCTGTTTTACCAATTACTATACTGTACATAAGACCACATGCTGAAACTCTAAACACACTAAAATTGCAATTAAAATGCCCGAGTCAACAAACCAATAATAATTCCCTATGATTGCAGCATTTTAAACCTTTTCACGATTTATCATCATTGCGCAGTCCCAGAATATTGTCTAGAAAATCTCAGTTCATATTAAAACAGACATTCTGCAAGAACAAATAGCAGTTATCACGCACTAGTGACACTGCATCACAATGAGCTTGTTATAGTGCTACAGGAAGTGCATCCCTCGCAGGCTCTGGGCCTCATTTGCATCTTTTCATATTTAATTCTGGACAGCAGAGACAGGTTTTGATGTGCCCTAATGTGGCGCCTGACATTCTCTGAGACCTGTAATTATTTCCCTGACCTGCCCAACAATCATCTTTCCTCTGCTTAATTGGTAACATAAACAAATCCTGAAGTAGTCCCAGATCTCAGGGAGTATTTCTCATGCATAGCTGCAATGGCAAAGACTAGAGAACTGATAAATTCCCCCGTGACTTATCACAACTCGTTCCAGTGCTGCTTCATGATGTGCTAAACTACAGTTCCTCTCAAACAGCATGTTTGAAAAACTGACTGATAATTGTTGCACAATGGGAAGCTTTTTCAACAGAGAAGCTTAAAGTTTTTAGCAAGAAAAAATGCTAAGCTGAAAATGAATAATTAATATAACCCAAACCTGTATTATGAAGCCTATTGAGCTATGGAAGTCATTGTTGCTGACTGCATGTTCAATATTTTAAAAGGCTTGAGGAAGAGGTGAATGTCCTATTCCCTGGATATAGCCGCATGCTCCGTTCAGATATCTGCACTGTGTCACTTTTATTGCAGCTTTCTTGTTGGTGTGTGCTTCATGTTTGGTGTGTTGTCACTGTGACTGAATATTTAATGAAGCAATGGCAAGCTCTCCACTGCTGTTCATCCGGGCACGGAGTCAGCGGAAAAGCTTTCTCTCTCTGGTTTGGCCATCTGTTGGAATCAATAAGGGGGCTAGAAACCCCCAGCCACCATTCAGGGCTCAGGCAAGCTGATGATTAAAGGTAACCCCTTCTATGTTCCTGCAAGTCCTGCTCACCACCAAGCAAGGTTAAATGGCAGGTGTTGAAAGAAGAATATTATACCCAGCACAGTAATGCTAATCCCTCAATTAAATTACAGCTCCCGAGCAGACAGGCTGTTCTTCATGCTGCAGCTCCAAAAGTAAAGCTCTGCGACATGTTTGAGCACTACAGTCCGCAATTCATGCTGAGGCTTTGGATGGATTTATGGAGGGAATGATACTGTGCAGAAAGACAACAGTACACAATCTGTCTGTGGAGTGTAACTAGACATTAAAAGCTTTGTGATGTGTTTGTTTAGGATGGCAGACGCATTATGAAGCTCTCAAACAACTGGAATGCACAAAAATCCTCTTTGTCCTGTTTGCCTTCCTCTGATGTTTACAGTACGTGGCTGACATGAGTGCACAGTAATGTCTGACTGAGGCAGATGGAGAAACGAGCGGATCAGTGTCTTTCTTCTCCGAGCCGGAGGGGTGCTCGACTAATGGGGAAAAATAGTGTTGTTTAATTGTAGTTTATTTCAGACACTGATTGCTTTTATTGAGTTCCATTATTCTTGTTAATGAGCCCGTAATGTGAACGCTGATGATTTGGGGGCAAGCCTCTCCCCTCACAATGTGAGATCTGAGCATTTTCTTTGGCCACTAAATTCTTGGCTGCATTTTGTTCCAGTGCAAACATCTGTTTGCTGCTCTCTGCATCTCTCTCATTGACCCAGCAATCAGTCAGGAGTGAAACTTTATCTCCAGCGGCTAATGTTTCTTACCTGCAAACAGCTCCAGATGTGCAGTGCCTTGCAAAAATATTTTTACCCCTCAAACTTTTTCACATAGGTTTGCAGTTGTGCCATAGCCTTTCCATCTTTAGATGACAGCCCGACCGGAGCTTTGTGCGATGCTCAAAACTTAGATTATTGTTTCATAAGTTACACCATAAACTTCTCTACAATGTTAATCCAAAGCTTTTCTAATAAACTTTGAGACCTACTCTGAATGTCTGGATTAAATTACACACAGGTGAACTCCATTTCCTAATTAGACAACCGCTGAAGATGTTTTGTTGCCCTATATTACATTTAAGCAGTTCAGAGGCAGTTCTCAGATTTGTATTTGTAAAATATTTTGAAAGCTATCCTTCATTGTCCTCCCCCTCTCCATTTATTTGATACTTTGTGCCGGTGTATCAAATAAAATCCCAATAAAATACATGGGAGTATGTGGCTGTAAAGCAATAAATGTGGAAAATGTTTGCAAGGCACCGTTATAGAAACAAAGCAGCAAAAAATCTGCCTCCAACCAAGGTAAGCCAAAAACAATGATGGCCAAAAACCCATCTGGAAACTGAAAAAAAAATCTATTTTGTGAGAGAAGAACATTTTGTCTGCCAATGTGATATCGGCCCAGCAGAATGGCATTAAATAGGGTTATAAAGTGACAAGTGTGCTAAAATGCCATTGGCATTTGGAACAGGGAAAAAGCATTAGCATTGCACAAAGAGTGCATTATGAGTGAATAATGCACTGTGCTACCAGCTTGGACATGCAGCAAAGTGAATGTCAAAACTCATTCAAACACACATTCTTCAGGACATAGTGCTGCATATCATGCTTAAACAAGGATACAAGGAATCCTATCTCCTGCTCATTCCTTCATTATGAGAAGCACAGCAACAGCACCGGAGGAGGGAATCGCAGATACAGATGATAGCAGACAGTCAACATGACGGCGGGCCGCTCGTCATTGGTCACAGGAGCTTTAGAGCTTAGAACACAGTCCATCATGTGAGATTGTCACAATCACGGAGCAACAATGGAGGACTACATACTTTACAGCTGCAAATAAAATTAGCAACACATTGCGCTATGATGATGTAACTCCAAGTATTCCCGAGGCGTTCGCTCATCTGATTAATGCAAAGAGAATAACAAAGAGGATAACAACTGTCATCAAGTCTTTGAAAGGATAACAAGTCCTCACATTATTTCTCCCCATGTATGTAGCTCTGCTCTGATAAGAGTGACACTTTCTGTTCTGGGAGAATGATCTATTGTTTTCTGCTCTGTATTACTCCAAGCCCAGCATGGCGCCTGATTAAACAGAGCAACGCAGGGGATCATATGATTTGTGAGATATTAGAAAAATCGGAAACTGATAACGACTCCCAAATGTAATGACAGCCTTTTTGGGGAAGTTATTTCATACTTATGAGAGCGCCGTTTGCTCCGCAAGATCCAGTCCTATTCTCCGAATAAGCCATTAAACAGTCTCCAGGCTGTCAGAACTATCCAGCTTAAATCTCTAAAATTATTATGATTAACTTGTCCTACAAAAATTCAGAGTCCATGTTTTCCAGCTGAAGGAGAAATCAACTGCTAACCAACTAAAAAGAACTGCTAAATTATTTTAGATTCTGTCACTTTTGTACAAAGCAAATCTTTTTCCAGCTTTTCCATCAGCTGTAACTCCTGTCATGACTGAACAATAACACCCCAACACATGCACACAGCCTGCAAAAAAGGAGGCCTCTCTCTTTGTTGCTGAGTGCTCTGTAACTTCTGAGAAAATGTAATAGCTGATATAATCTCACACTGGCTCTGTCACAAGAAATAATAGGGTCCTCTCCATTAAAGTCCACATGCACAGCATTTCTTGTTAATGCGTGTTTAAGAAACACATTAGGTAATGCACAAAATCTTGCGGCTCTGATTTTGCTGCCACATAATATCTGCTTTTTTGTCTCCTTGTGAACTAGACTATTCTCTTTTGCAGAGGGTTTATCAGTGATGACATGCTGTGTTCTTGTGTTGACAGAACAGGAGGTTGCTGCACTGCATGAGGCCAACAGAGTACGACCATGCCCCGGCTGTTTCTAAGCCCAGAGGTGGAACAAACTTTCCTTTCTTCCCTCTTTGCTGCTTTCTTCCCTCTGTGTCTCTCAACAGTACATCTTTAATGAGTTGGCATCTTTGCTTTGAGTTTTATAGCAACCCCTCTGCACTCATCACCTATTGTGCCATACCCTCACACTCACTATTTCTTTTTAATCTTTTTCTTCTCCATCCAATGCTCTTCCTGCTGGCATTCACAAACCTCCAGAAGGGATAGAGGAACAGCTCCTTCATTTCCTACTATGAAACACTTTCTGCTCATTTCTTGAGCTGACATTCACTGTGCCTTATTCAAACTCAACATTTGGAGTATGGAAGCAGAAAAAATAGTCACATCTTTTCAGGGGAGGATATAATGAAGGGAATAAAAGCTCAAGAAATCTGTCGATAATCAGGAAATGTGCTGTATCTTGCGATTCCATTTAAGTACAATAGTTTTACAATAGTTATAATCAGGACCAACATCATTTTTGGCACCATTAAAAAATGTAATTATTTTTTGTCTGTTAGAACTGCAAAGCAGATGGAGAGAAAGGCACGATTAAAAACCCCATCTTTCCTGGACGATTGAGTTTTTCCATTCGGCTCCTTTCTGTCAAAGGCAGTACTCCATAAAACGGGACAAATGAGATTTCATGAATAGATGAATGGCTTCTTCACGCATGTTCAATATAAATCTATTATTAATGAGTTAATTTATCAGTAGGATGGGATAAAGCCTCATAACACAGATCACAATGATTAAATTTTTTTTTGACATGGAGAGACTTCGGGGACGGCTGGCTAACTGCCACCTCCCAAGTGTTAGAGTGTTCAGCAACTTCAGCGTCACAAAAAGAAAAAAATGCATGTGAAGCAATTTAGGAGACATGCTGACATGTTGGCTGTGAACCTCGTGCTGTAATTAACAAGTTCCTTCTTCTACTCCTCCCATGAAGCAGAGACACTCAAAACCTGCTGCATTTCTGTCCAACCTCTGTCAGCTGAGAGACGCAGTGTAACTTCTGTCATATCAGGGCTGCAGGACATCAAAAAATACAAGTTCATCTTAATGACTTAGAATGTCATTTCAATAATTACATTTAAAATAAAGCAATCTGATTGATTAGAGATTGATAGAGACTTTAAATGTTTAAGTTCATTAATACAGAAAGGCTGTTTTATATCAGACATGACAGTTGTGCAGAGGTAAGTCACCTTAGTCCTCCACGAGTAAGGTAAAGAACAAGGATTATTGAGATTATAATATTCGACAATATAATATGTGTGGCCATAAGGTTAAGTAGAAGGCAAAATTGTGAAAAAGAAGGTGCAGGAGTCAATTAGGGAGAGCAGATTTTTTTAAAAATTGTGAATAAAAGTCATTTTGAGAGTTTCAGGGTGTTTCCCAACCAGTGACACAAATATGTATCTAGGACATAGAATACAAACCTTACATGCATTGTGTTAAGCCACATTACACTAAAGTTGAAGCATCTTATTTGGGCTCAGGTGAAAAGGAACTGGAATGTTGCCAGGTGATCCACAAACATTTTCCCAGATAAAAGTACATTTCGTAAATTAAGGTACTAGTGTTCGGAAAAAGAGTGGATTAATTGCCAAGACATCACAGAATTTGATTAGCCAGTAAATTTGCCTAACCTAAACCCCAAACTGAATCTGTAGGCTGCTGTCAGTGGAATGACGAGACACTCGAGACCCCAAAATGCAGTGCAGCTCAAGGGCTCAGTTAAAACAAGCTGGGCTTCCTAGACTCCCAGGTTATTTTCACTGGTCCTATGCAATATTAAAATTTTCTATGAAAAAGTATTTTACATTGTGATTAGCTTTAAACTGTAGTAATAAAAATTTTAATAAAAAACTAATAATTTACTACTCTGTTGTGATGACTAGCTGAAATAAATTAATGATCTAATTTTTTAAAGTTCTTGTATGCCTAGGCCAAGAGAAATGACCAGCTATGTGTCATATCAGAGCTAAAGGTAGCCAAATCTATTTCAAACACGGGTCATGAATTATCCAAGACTGAGCATCTGACGAAGAGTGTTTTAAAGGACACACTCGAGAACTTGCTTTCATTGTTTATTTCACAAGATATTCAAGTTTTCTTTTATTTACCCATCAAAACTGAGCAAAATATATTACATTTGCAAAATTTGTAAACTGAAGTATGTGCCAGGGGCTAATAAAGACCTGTCAGCTGAGATGAGAGGAGGAGATAAACAGCCAGGATGGTGGAAGGATGAATTGTGGTGAGATTTATCTGCAGCTGTTCATATGCGAATGGTGCAGTAGGCCAGAGCGCTCCAACATGCTGCGGCTGTCTAAGACACCTTGGACAGTGATTTATGGGTCGGTGGTCAATGTGTTAATGGACTGGGCCTATGGAACATATCCATCCCAGCTATGGAGCCCCTTACATGGGGTGGAATTTCTCTTTGGGAGCTGTACAGTACTGCATAACACATCAGCGCTGTGGATGTGTACAGTATAAACATATGGCCTGATGTCAAGCCTCTGGTAATGAATTAATTGATGGGGATCGGGATGTAATTCACAAACACCATGATGGATTACATCTGTACATTGAGAGCTTATTTATTTCTTTTGTTTATCACCAAAACCCAGCAGCAGACAGTAGAAAAATTCAGATAATTAATGATATATATATGTAACCAGAATAGCAAAATATCTAGAAAAATGTAACAACAGAATAACAATACAACATTTAAGCGTAGGTAGCTATTATTATTACATTACAACATAAATCTATTGAAAGAGGAAAAGATGTAAAAAAAAATGAGATGTTCTTTAAACTTAATTTAAAGAGCTAGAAGGAAAGCCAGGCTTGGAAATTGACACTTCATATCCTGCCTGCCCAACAAATATTTTGCAAAAAAAAAAAAAAAAAAATCAATTCTGCAAAACAGAGCAGTATGCATAAGAACTATGTGGTATGATACAGGCAGGGTTAATGTTCATTCTGTTATCTGATCTGTAGAGAGTTAAACTTCCCTTAAACTTTGTCTTAAATTTGTTATTATAAACCGCCAATAAGGTGAAACATTTACATAATTCAAACACAAACATAGTTTATGAAAGTCACTGGTTATAATTTCGAATGTCATAGCAGTCATCACCCTTGCTTTAATCAACAATTTTGTCTATTCTAACACAACATATAACAAAGTTAAAATGTGTTTTAAACTCAACTCAAAAATGAGCAACTTAGAGTAAACAAGAACTCAGACAAAGGAGAACTTAATTGCTGATAATTTCTCCCCTAATAAGTACAACACAATATGTTACTCCAAGGGGAGACTGAAACCTTTATACTGTCAGCTGAACAAGCAAATATCAAATTACTATGGAAAATAAACAAGAGAAGATTTTTGAATGCATTAAATTCCCCTGAGCAGTTTACTTGCAACCTTCTTGATTCAACTGCCAGCCTCCTTCAAATATGAATAATTATTATGTTTTATTAAGGGATAAAGCAGGTATGAGCCAGACTGAAAAGTGTTTCTGCATCAGTAGAAGCCTCTTGTCTGTGACAGAATATTTGTCTTAATTAAACGCAAATAAAAAGTCAGCCCAATAATTCATTTTTACAAAGTTATGAGTTAGTTGCATTATTTTGGTGCTTTGGTTTTTGAACTTTCTGCATCAGTTGCCAGACTAGTAATGACTATTGGGAAAGAAGCAGGGAAGAGCAATCAGTCACTGAATGGCAGACTAAAGTAGGAGTCGGTAAATATGGGAAAATGCTCAGACAAACAAGCCAAAGCATCTTCACACTAAGTCAGGTGAGGAATACAATCTGATGCCTTTAAGTCAGAGGTACCACTATAGAGTGTCTGTATAGTTATTTTTCTGTAAAGTAAAACTTGAGGAGTATGGTAGGTGATCAGGAGGGTCACAGGTTACACTTTGAAGGTGTTTTTAGAGGCACTCTCATAGACCAACATTCATTTCAAATCCATTTGGCAATTTGATGAGTGTCCTTCACAGCAGCTTTTTACTGCACCAACGCCGGCATTCTGATCAGACTGGCCAAAAAAAAGAGAAGAAAAAATAAATGGCCCCAATTTTATGAAATATATAAATAAATAAAGAGAAGAAAATCACTTGTACTATATTTTGGAGCTAACATTCATCACTGTCAGCAGGTATACACAGCTTATATGCCCCTAACACGTCCCATTTCCTCACCAGCAGCCATCTCGCCTATTGATAGGACAGCATATCTGGTAATTTATAGAAGAGCCTGGCAATTTTTCTCTTTTTTTGTTATTTACTAATGTAAGTGGCCTAAGAATGAACTCAGTCTTCAGCACAGCCTGACTGTGACATGTATTTTCTCCATACCTCGTAGACTTATGTGTCCACTGAGATAATTAGCTGAAGGTTGTATTGATCTTCAGGCAATTCACAGTGAATTAGTTTAATTTTACAGTGCTTTGTAAAAGCATTTATATCAAATAAGCTTTTGCTAATTTTGCCTTGTTAAAACCCCATATTTAGATGGGACCTAAAGAGTTTTTTATGGGACAGACCAGGGCAAAGTTGGGCATGACAGTGAATGGAAAACCTAAATGATTTCTAAACAGTTTTTGAACAGTGCCGCTCATGGTGGCAGCATGATGGAGTACTTCTGCTATGTTCTGATTTTTCTTTTTGTAGATTTTTGTTCACACTTTTGAGGACTTGCAAGTTTGAGCCAATGTTCACTTTGGTTTTAGATGTTGGGCAGCCGGAAGGATTTTGAACAGCTTTTATGATATGTAATTGTAACAATGATGTATTGTTTTTATAATGGGAAGCAGGTGATTAGCATCTCAAAAGCTCAAAAAATACCTGAGTGAAATACCATGGATACACATAAAACCTTCATTTGATTTTCCATCCTGGTGATCTTCCATCGATCATAAAGGGTAACATCTTTCTGTCTGGTTTTCTATCTGTAAGTCAGACATAGATTTAAAGAGGAGCAGCAAAAGCAAATGAGGCAGATTAGCAGTGATCTCTAATTGTACAAAGCTGATAGAGACAGAACCCTTAAGATCTGCAGGTATAATTGCAACAAAAGCTGTTTTTTCAAAGTAATGACATAGGGCACTAAATACAAAATGTACACCAGAGGTTTAGGACTTTTATTTGGAAAAAATATCTAAAAACTTTAATGTATGTTCTCTAATGTTTTTGGTTGTAACAAATGAAAAAGAATTGCACCTGGACAAATAAGTGAAAAGTTGATACAAATTAAAGTTCACAAAGCCACCCCTTTTTTGCCCATTTTAAAAGTCACTTTAAAATATAATTCACTCCCAGACAGGTTTAAGATTCCACAAAGTGGAAATGATGTATATATGGGACAAATACTTCAACTACTACCTGAGAAGATTAATTCCTCGAGAAACACCAAGGCAAAAGAAAACAAAGTCATCCCATCAGCCCTGGTTATACCAGAAACCCTCACAGAGAGAGGTCTTTTAATTTGTTTACAGTGCAGTTCCCTGAAAGCTATCATATCTGCTGTTCTCCTGCAGAGCTACAATACAAATGAATTACTTAGTATTAAATGTAGCAAACAGCGGTGCCTCTTTGGCCTGAATTGGAAAGAAATGCCACTGCTGAGATACATTTTCAGCTACATAGGAGGGGAACTAAAGAGTCCCGCTCCCTCTTTAATACTCTCTCAATTTATTCTCCGACTGTTCACTGTGGCCTGCCCACTTGTTTCTGACGCTGATAATCAGCTCAGGCAAATTAGCTTATCTACATTTAGCATTCAAGAAAATGGAGGAGTCAAGTCAACAAAATTCTTCCCTGTAATCCTTTATTTGTTTGTGTTTATGTGACAAAGAAGGAAAGATGCAACTCTTCTGTGCTTGTAATGCAGCAAACAGGCAGAGGGCTCCACAGGCATTTTTATAACACTGGGGATTTTTAAATTGCATGACTGACATTCGTTCATCTGAATGTGGAAGGAGCTGTGTCCTTGGGGCAGGAAAGCCCTGTATGGTTTCAAGTGATCAGTGAGCACTGCCTGTTTATTCTGGCTGTACTTCCACATCAGTACATCTCCACGTCAGTCAAAGGTCTGAAGCCATAAGGGGAAAAACTCAGCTCTCTGCTGGGCCTCTGCAGGCAAATTACATGACAGATACCTGGCTGCACCTCAGCCAGTAAAAACCCTTTTTTATTGACCCGTACAGTTGGAGCACAAACCACTATTTAAATTTCCTTCAGTTTAACTGGCATACTGTGAATAGATGCCACAGGCGCATACACTATAATGAATCATTGAAACCTTCAGCATCTGCTTTGAGCCCGAGATAGAAAACAATTCAAGCCACCAGCTTGATGATGTGCGAGAGGCAAACGTCATGCTGTATTTGGATTTTTAAAGATCATCCGTTATTTTTTGTCATCCTTCCCACAGGGAGTTTTACGCCTTCGGACAAAGCTTTCTTAGAAGAAACACTAAATGTGTCACATCGGATTCAAGATGAGCAAACGTACAACAAAGAATCCAGCAGTGCTGGGTAGTCGGCAGACGCTGATGCCGCCTCTGCAGGGCAAATAACAATCCTACATTAAATGGACAAAAGCTGTCACAACTCATAGAATGCTTTCATGACAACTAACAGCAGCAGCCTGACCCGGTCTGTAAAAAAAAATAAAAAATGCCAACAGATGAAGAAGTAGGGAATGTAACTATTCCTTTCACTTAGTCGTTGCGCTACAGTTTGGAAAAGTCTAAATTATGTTTACTAAATGCCTCATGTATCTGCCACATTAATCTGCTCCATTTATCCAATAAATTTATGTGAGTTTTAAACTAAGTTGATGAATGCCATTCATATCATTTGACCAAAAGTGTATCATTATTCAGTTTTTACCCATCTAACTTTTAATGAAAAACTACAAAATATAGGTATAAATATTTGCAAATATATGCATGTGTTTTATATATTCAGAGGTTTGCCACAATTGAAGGTAACACTTGCTTCATTATTCCATAAAACTCCACTATGTGCTTGGAAAATAAAACTATCGACACTTTATGCTTAGTTGCAAACATAAAGTAAATGTAAAAATACAATGGAGTACATAAATGTTTTATTATCTATGTACTAATTGTAACAGACCCACGCCCCATAATTTTTATCTATTTTAGGCATTTTATAAGGCAAAGTTAAACTCTGCCTTTACCTCTTGTGTTAGTAATAGTTTGAGGGATTATTGCAGTAAAATGTGCAGCCATATTAACATTATATGGTTAAACTACTAGAAACATTCTCATCTTGTTATGAAGTTTAAGAACAAAGCCTTAACAGGCTTTTAGCTGTAATAATTGATAAAGCAATTCCTCCACCAGTAGAAAAGGTTACATCAGTGCTTTGACCTATACACTGAGTCAGAATGGATTAAGACCTGTGCAGTAAATCAAAAACATTATTCTGGATAATAGATTGCCCAAAAGGGGATCAAGGAAAGGTCACATTTACAAATACCGGTGATATTTCTTTCATAAAAAACAACCTTGTTATCATATCCAAGTGTGGACAGAGTTACTGCTTTCGCAATGGCTATAAAGGAGTACTACTGAGTAACTGCTGCCAGTTATTATTTAAAAGGTAAGTATTGTTTGCTTATGGAATGTTAAGCTTGAAATGATGTTGGTAAGAACTATTGCAAACAATGTTTATGGTTTTCGCCATTTTGAAAATCTGACTTCTTAGCTCGAGTGTTGTTACGTCGGGTGTGGCGTCAAACCCAGCTCTGAGTTTTCACTTCCCAGTTAACTGGAATATAAACCAGTCTCTATCTAAACAGCTGGAATTCAAGTGACTTGCTTTCAAATGTATTGAAATGAGCCAGGTCGGCCTGTTTGGACATTCAATCAGGCTTCCTTTCAAGGCATTCAATGCAAATCTCACTGTTTTAATATTTAGTTTATTTAGTTTATTTTTATTTACTCTTCTTGAATCAAGTGTTAGAATTTGTATAAATGTTATATTTATCTCCTCACTATACTATTATGGTTCACAAATTGGTTATACTCTAATTGAATCCATTTCCCCCAATGTTATTTTTTTTTACGTACCTATACTAATCATTTCTAGTTTCTAGTGATTTGTTTTTATGTGCCGATGTGTTTTTAACCGTGCCATCCGTTTTGTGTGAAATGCCTTCAAAATTGTTTGTGTTTTTTTTTATTATATTATTGAAGGATCTCAAAAAGCATATGCCCTAGTGAATATTTCAGAATTTATTTTTTTAATAAAACAATATGCATTTTTAAATGTATTATGGCATTTTTCAAAGTGGAAGTAACTGTTTATTGTCTAATCAAAAGGTGAGGATATGACACTTTTCTATGCATTTTAAAGCAACTGCATTAAGGGATTAAGGGAAAGAAGAGTTTCCATTAATGCCAATATTAAAAATTATGAGGTTCATCTTCCTCGTACTAGTGCATAAGATCAAACATACTGAGTTGAAGAATGACGCACAAGACACACTGAAACAGTCCAGACATGAGAAGAAAGCTCCTCACTTGGCAGCCTTCACCTTATCCATCACCTTAGACAGCTTTGGACTGAAGTGAAGATAAACTGCAACTCTGGTCAATATTTCAATTATTACCATTTTTTTAAGAACCCCGGTCTGCCTGGAAACCACAAACAGACGTTCGAATGTGGTTTAAGAGGACATAAGAGAAGAATGATGGAGATAATTATGACACTAACCACACTTTTCACAAAAGTCAGACTGATTTATTTTTACCGTCTTATTACAACCTCTTCACATACGGAATCATGAAATTAGTGTCATCAGGAAGAGGTGGGTAACTTGATACAGTTATTGTGTAACATATGCAGCCATCTGGTCACATCTGGTTCACATTTTGGTCACTAAAACGTACAGTTTCCAAAACAAGGTGTGGGTGCCGGGAGACAACGTTACGTTTGGACATTAAAAATTAAACTGATCTCAATTAAGTCAGAATAATGCACAAAGAGAGAGGCTAAGATGTAATAGTATTTGATCATTTTGCAATCAAAATCAAGGACAAAAATAAAAATCTAAACAGAAATGTTGCATTTTAATTTTAAATCAAGGTTTATTCAACCATACTCGAATTTAAAGACACTAGTTTCCAAAAACATTTGTAGATAACTGAGAATATGGAAGGATAGCCTTTAAAACACATTTTAAGACGCCGTCAGATTGAATATCATTAATGCTTTTTACTTCTTTCACTTTCACTTTTCTTCCATCTGCAGGAAGTTGTCATAAAGCGCAACCAAAGCCCATAAGGCCCCTAGTGCAGTCAGATGAAGTACAAAGCAATCACATCTGCTGATTAAAGCTCTAATGCATTCTGCTGCATGGGGCTCAGGCCTACATCATTAATGAAGAGTAGATATTATATCCTGTTTACAGAAAGAGGAGAGGCAGCTCATATTAAGCATTTGTGGCCCTCTTGCACTTCTCCGCCCACACACTGATAGGGCAGTGTGTCCCTTGCTCAGCACTGACCTGCAGACTTTAGCTAACAGCAGGCTGTGGAAGGGGGACTGAAAGCAGGTCAATGAACTAAGGTTGTATCCCAGAGGCTAAAAAATTACATTTGTAGGTAAAAATGTAAAAATATACATCACATATATATGTGAATAGCTCTATACAATGCTTTACGTATGTAATCACACTAATTCTTTTTGTTTTGTTTTACCTTTTCAATGTTACAACCAGGGCAGAGTCCCAGAGGTTCGCTGGAGAATATTAGTGCACAAACACAACGAAACTAAAAAAAAAAAAAATATATATATATATATAGCTCTGTGCTCAGATAACCAGCCCATATTAACTTGGAGGAAATACAGAAATCCACTAAATCTAAATCCTTGGGTGGAAAGTATTAATAGAGCACTCCACAAATCTGATTTTCATGGAAGGGTGGCAAAAGTTTAGTAGTTTTTGAAAAGTTTGAGTTTACTGCCCTGAAGCGGTACTATGCAGTGGATCTATTAGAATCAAGCCAGAAAGCAAATAATGAATCCGGATACACAGGAAACATAGAAAACATGTGGAAGATGGAAATCAAAATGCAACATTTTGTTGAAGACTTCACATCTTCCTGAGAAAAACATCCCCATAGTGACAGGGTGGTGGCAGTATCATTCCATGGGTGTATTTTTTTTTTTTTTCAATAAGAGCTCAGAACCTGGTCAGAGTTCAAAGAAACATGAATGGAGTTTAATACAAAGCAATTTAGGACTTTTTAAACTGAGGTAGCAACATGACAAAACAAGATGAGGTTTAAGGGCTATGCCTGCTTTTCATTGAGTATTGTGTGCTGTGATCCATCTGTGTTGAGTTGAATCTTTTGGCAGTTGATCCTCGGAGTAGATGAGGGAGAAGTAGTACCTAATCAGCTAATTAAAAAAATGTTGTATTTTTTCCTCTTGGGCATCTGGTACCTATTTTAAGATTATATTGTGGTTGGAATGTGAAGAATCATTCAGTGAACTTATCTAGCCAGACATACACTTAAAATCACCTCTGCAATAAATACTGAAATGTTTCAATCATCAGTTTCCCTCTTTAATACATTACTTCTGATGCCTCCCTGTGGCTTTTCATAATCATGAAAAATGTCTGGATGATTCTGTGCTCTGCTGTTAAGAATTACCTGTACAGACAAATTAAAGGCAATGCATTTTAAAATAATGCAGAAAAAAAATGCTGTGCAGATTTGTTTTTTTTTTTTTGTGCCCCCGCTCTCTTTCTCTCTCCTTTGTGCTCCAGTGATGTTTTATAATTAAATTGTCATAGCACAGACTGCTCTTGGGCTCGCTGCTGTTTTATATGCAGATGACTCGAATGATTTGTCAGTGTTTACTTGACTTTGTGTAGATGTGACAGTGTTGTGGCTCAGGAGCTAAGAGAGGCTTAGGGGAAGTGCAAATCTGAGAAAAATAAACAGCATTTGCTTGAGAGCGCTCCTGATGAATAATTAGTCTTTCTGTGTTCTTGAAGGATAATCCAATTAGAGTCCTCAATAATGATTAACTCGCTGTATATTAATTAGTTAAGAAGACAATGACGCTCAGTTGGTAAAACTTCACCAGTGGGACGAACATCATCTTTCTGTTACAGAAAGTTTTGAAGGAGCTCTGTCAGTTCATCAGTCTGACGGAGCTTTTTCTTCTTTTATCTACATTCACCAACTTTCCTTCCCAAATTTGGTCCTGTTTATGGTCACAGGTGGGTGCCAACTCCATTAGACACAAGGGAAAGGAGACCACACCCTGGGGTGGCTCCATCAAAGGGCACAGATGAAATTAGACATCCATGCACACAACTTAAAAACACCAGTTAACCTACAATTACTCTAGAGTGAATGTTTTTGGTCTCATGAAAATAGCAGGAGGGCTTGCCTGCATGTGGTGAACATTAAAAGGCCTGCATGGCTCAGATCCCTCTATGCAGTTCTCTTTATTTACTGTAAATTCTAAATAAATACCCTTCACATCTCTCTCCCTATTTCCAGTCAATTCTATGGAGAAATATTTTGTTTCCCCGGGGAAATATCAAAGATGTAAATACTGTGGGAAAGACCTCTCCTCTCCGCTTTGGCATCTCCCTCTCCAAAGCCCTGAATTCGGTTTCCATTCCCACATTTAACTGTAGCTGATCGTACTCACTGTAAAAGTCCTGTAAAGTGGTCTGGCTGTCGTACAAACATTTTTTGCTAAAGCCTGGCCAGATTTGTTCTGTGGCTCCGTCGAGTGGGCCAAAACCAACAGATGGGTAGAGCAGAGGAAACGTTACTGCAGTGTTTGTCCCAAACACCACACTGAGCGGGTGCCCCTCCTCAGAGACTCAACACTTGGCCCCACAGCCACTGGGCTGATGCCAGGAGAGACCGGGATCGTACAACAGAGAGGGACTAAAGAACAAACAGTTGGGGAAAATAGATGAAAGCATGCCTTTGCTACACTAGAAGTCCTGATTTGTAATACCTCTAACTACAGCACATTGTAAAACTATGCATATCCAATAAACTACTGCACTTTTTCTCACCATAGAATCACAAACTTCATGATCTTTTATTCAAATATTTTGTAATTTTATTCAAATACACAAAATAGTGTATTTTTTGAAGTGTGATATATCTTTATTCTTAATTTACAAATTAAATGCTGAAAAGTGTGGTGTGCATTTGTCACTACAATATTACAGCTGCAATATTTTTTCGAAATGTATCTTTGTAAGATACGACACTGGTCAATGAAGACTGGACCTGGACACCTTGGATGTTCTTTTATAACTGCCTGACTGTTTGTGGTCATTTTCCCAGTGGAAAGTTAATCTCTTTGCCAATTACAATTTTAGTTTATTTCCAACAGGTTGTCTTCCTTCTCATTAACACTGATTAGCATCCGTTTCCCTTTTGAAAAGCAACCCCACCGCATGATGTTGCCACCACTGTGTCCAAAAATGTTCTCATCTTGTCTGGCATCCTTTTTCTTCAACCACACCATCAACCACACATATTAAATTAATTTTACTGTAATCAAGAATCAATTTAAAACTGTGTGTTAGTTTGTTGCATAGGCCTTTTTTGTTGTTGTTTATTTCTACATTGAATTCTACAAAATGTTGTGATCCTGCATTTTATGTCTTTTAGGTTTTGACTCAGCAACAAACCAGTCCACAGCGATGTATCCCTTTAAGCTCTGGCCAAAGGCAGGTTTCATTTCCCCTGGATGTTGTGGCTACTCTTTGAAATGAATTAGCACAACATGATCAGAGTCCATAGTGGACCACTGAGGCATCTTTTCTCCAGAGTGTGGTCCTACAGCCAGAGGAAAGGTAAATACTGTAGCTGGTGATAAAATACCCTTGGTGCACACATTGTAAATGGATTTAGCCCCTTATGCTACAAGGGGCTAAATTCTCCCGGGTCAGCATGGAGAAAATTCATCCCTGCAGACATACAAAGCCGGAACACATCCGTGGCGCTGAGAATGTTTCAGACTTTCAAAGAACACTATGTTTAAAAGTCCTGCAATTATTTTAAAATTTGTACTCCTGTTATTTACACAACAGACGAGGGCGAGGAAACAGATGCCAATTAACACAGACTTCCTTTTTTAGGGTCTTTGTCAAGCAACATGGTAGCTATTAACAGCTACTGGTGGTGTATATCAAACTGAAAAAAGAAACATTCTGACTTCATATTTATCAATTAATATGACAAAATAATGCTTTTCTGTTCTTTTCCATGGTAATCATTTCATTAGTGTGTTGATATCAATAGTGTTGTTTTTCCCTGAAAGTATCAGATTTTTAGATTTCTGGGAACCATGTGACCCACTTTTTATTTCAAACAGTCTCTACAAATGTGTAAAATATAAGTGTGAACAATGCAATGTTATCAAATCTGGGCTATTGTGGTTTTGGAATTACTGTGAAACGACTGATAAAGGTGTCCAAAAATCACTAATGACACTTTAAAAGGTAAGTTTTGATTTTTGCTACAAGACAGAGCGTGTACCACTGCAACCTCGCTGCTGACCAAATACAGTGGCAAGAACAAGATCATCAGCTAGACTTATATAAACTACAGCTGTGAGGTTTTGCTGAGCCTATGTCCACTGATCTGCCACATTGAAACGTCAATAGTGAAGCTTTAATGTTCAGTGGTGAACATTAAACACTGAAGTCTGGAGCTAAGGCCAGACAAGGTCATTGGCTGCTGCAGCCCACTCACCCAAACTTGATGTGCTGAAATTTAAGAGTCGCCTTTTCTTTGTTGAGAACATTGTACAAGATGGTTGTTTGAGGCCTTGTATTTTTTCTCTCTCTCTCTCTGTCTCCTTTGGCTTTTTCATTCATCTATAAATCATTTTTACCGCCAGAACTTCACATTGAATGTTTTTGCTGTTGTTTTTGGCAGTTTGAGGATAAAACACTGGAAATATTGTACATGAAATGCTTTCTAAAGGTCAGCTGTTTCAGATGTGCTTATTGCAAGTGTTACCATCATTCTACATTTCATGAGAGACGGGCATATAAGCATGGATGTGTTATCAATTTCAGTCTTTGAATGAAATTGTTATTTTCTAAGTTATGGAATTATTACACACAAAACTTCAGTTTTTTGGGGGGGAAAAAGGGGTTGCAAATAAATACATATTTAAAATTTTCATCAAACCATAGTGGGTCATAATTAAACATACAGGCTCAAATACATACATGCTGCTAATTGGCCAGATGTCCCAAGAAAGATTCAACCTCATGCCATCAATGAGCTTCTAGAATAATTCTGGATGAATATTTGATGACTATTGGAAGCATATAAATGTTTGGAAGGGTCTTCTAATGAGCGGGATCTAATGATCATCCAGCAGGAAAAGTATCCTTCGCGTACAGCCAGAGCTACCGTAGGATGATTTGGATCAAAACATGACTATGTGTTAACAAAGATTTTGAGAAGCTGAAAACAACTGCATTTTATATTTTTCAGATTTTAAATACGTAAGAAATGTTCCACTTCATAAATGTGCTCTATGTAAATGTGTTGGTATCAAAAAAAGGGCTCTAAACTAACCCTAACTTATTGGGCTGACCTGGTTATTTGAAAAAGGCAGCTGCTAATCAGTTGCTAAAGATTCAAGTTGCTAAAGATGTATATGACAACCAGAATCAAAATATGTTTTTAATATTGGTCTTCTTTTTGTTCCTAGTAAAAAAAATTACAATTTTAAGTCAAATGCAACAGTACAGAGAAGCAAATCAGACGGAAATGAGGAACTGTATTACAGTCTTTGCACAACTCTGAGCACTGCAGCTTTTTGTTGTGCAAAGGATATTATGAAATCTGCAGGAACTATTGGGTAAAAAAGTGTTTGTGCTTGTTAGAAAAAAAAATCTCAATTTTAGGACTGGAATACAAGTATGCAGCCTTTCTCTGGCCTCACCAGCAGCTTAGGAACCTTCAAATATATGCAAGAACCATGACCCTTTACTCCCTGAATGGTTAAATTATTGAGAGCTACTTGCCACAGAAAATCTTCTTTCTTTCCTCACCTCCTGACTCAAATGTGTGCATCCACCCAGCTGAATATAAATCAACATTACATGTACTAGAATGTTTTGAGGAAAGCTGCATTCAACTAGGTACAATTCTATCAGGTACCAAATTCAAAAATCAAAGCACAAAGTAAAGCCTGACAAAAACCCTATTTTTTTTTCTCCACGGGCAGATGAGAGGCTTTGTGATGAAAAGTGAATTTGCGCCAAACATAAGGAGAGTGGATTTGCACTCGCTCGACAAAGATAATGGATGGTTAAAGAAAAACAAAAACAAAAACAGGGGAAATCACTCCCTTATCTTTTCCCAACCTTTGTTTTTACGCTTTGAGTCTGACTTCAAAGCGGCGTAGAGCTGAAAGTCACCCTGTTGTGTGGGTGGGAAGCTTTTACCTTCTTTGTTGGTAAGTCTGCAGTACACTGAGCACCTGTTAGAACAGGACAGAAATACAAATCTGTGGCAGCAGTTTGGGTTGCAGCATGTAATTTAACAAACTGACAGCTGCACAGATTACTGTAAGTATGAATGCACACTGCAGCGTCACATGGCTGACTTGAGATGATATGGATAGAGGCATGCATGACAAGTATAATGTTCTGTATATGTCAGAATATGACTGTTACTGTCACGGATCTTGTTTTTGCTTCAGCCAGACATGCACCGGTTTCCATAAAACTGAAGTCAGCGAAAGGACAAAAGTGCTTTACAAAGCAGTCTACAATTGTAGAAATCTGACTTGATAGTCTCTGACATATAAGCATTGTTTATTTAAACAGGGGAAACATTTGAGCTACATGCTATCAGTAGGAGAGCTTGGGTTTTCAATCAGCTTTCGAGACAGTCTGTAGTGAATATTCCCTTGTCTTATGTTTAATGTTTTTTCTTGCTTGTTGAGTGTCAAAAAAAAGTGTTGACGACTCTCACGGAACAACTACTCATTATAAATGCCTGCATCCTTTTCACATGGAGTACAGTTTCTTTCATCCATCATCATTCAATGCTTAATTTGTATTCACCTCAAACAGGGCCTACATCCCCAATGTGGACAGATAAATTTGACTTAAGGGTCTTTGTTCTTATGGTAATGCTCACTTGGTGCACTGCCAGTGAGATAATGGTATTGACTGCTACATTTTACTTTTGCGTCAATATAGAAACTTTGTGCTTTGTTAGCAAAATTTAAGCTGTAGTACCAGCCCATTAACCAGTTTATGGTACATTTTATTTGATTCAGGGATTTATTTAATAGCCAATTTTAGATGTTTTTTTCTGATCATTTTGAATGCTATAGTAAAGTGACATTAGTGTTCAGTAAAAAAAAGAAAGTTTCTATTTCTATTACTTATAAAGTGAGTTGGATTCTACTCTAAAAATACTGAAAATTATAAATCAGCTGACCTGCTCACATATTTAGTCTGCTTGCAAAGAGAAATCATCTTGTTAATATGTGTTTTAATTTCAAAATAGCAAACATTCTGTGCACTATAATATAAAATACACATCATGAATGTCCAACGCAATCTTCTCTGACGGCTCAACAAGTCACCAAACACAAGTCTGCACAGGGAATTTTTCATTTATTCATAAAAAAGGGTGGCTAACTTCTCTGCAGACCCCACACATCCTGGACACAAACTGTTTAGAATTTTACCTTTATGTTGGTGCTACAGACTGTCCACAAAGACACCATGCACATTGCTCTTCTGCAGCAACACGGCATAACTTTCTATTTTACCTATTTTTTATACATTTACATTTAAAAGTTATAATAGCGAGCAAAGCAGAACATAAGTTAAATTACTTGTTTGTGTGTACTTGGAGATTTTCATGACCAACATAAAAAATGATCTATAATTTAACATAAATGTTATTGATGACATCTGACTGTTCAAGCAAGTTCAATTAATCAAATATGACTTCTTTGCCATCTTTTTTTCTGAAATTAAGTCTATTTATAGACAAGAGTGGCTGTTTTACATCCCTGTCAAACCGCAGTTCTTTGCTTATTAATTGTCCTGTCTAATTTCATCACAGACAAATGGAAAAGAAAACCAGGGGAATCCACAAAAAGAAAACATCACCAAAAGTAATGTAATATTGACTTATCAAAAGCAATGTGTAGCACAGGGTGACCACTTTATCTGTTTCGAGTCTGTCAGTATGTTAATGAAAGTTGTGGGGTAGACAGGGAGACTGTTGGCTGACACCTGGCAGGAGAGCAGAATCCCTTGGGGTCTCTCATATCTCCACCAGGACATGTGGTGGTGGACATGTGGTGGCGGACTCAGAGGAGGCGGTAGGGAGGGTTCTTTCGGCTCCAGAGGATGCCAAAAAGATCACAGCCACCTGCTCCAGGAGTGAGTATCCTACTGACAGAACTCCTGCAGCCAAAATAGACTCTTAAGTCGGCATCTGAAGCAAACTGTGGGCGATGTCATCACCATCAGCCGTCTTATATTTTTCTTAAAAGAAAAAAACATATCAAAAGTGCATCTTGTATGTGCCTGGCAGGGAGCACAGAGCCTTTTGATGAAGCGCACCTCCATTAGGCAGACTCTAACTGGAGACTAGCACTGAAACTGACCTTTGGAAAACAGTCTACACGGTTCCTCATGATTAAGGAAACAGAAAAGGAAATGCAAAACAAAGCCATCTGTAGAGCTGGAATGAGCGACTTAGTGAGCAAGATGGAAATGCACATTTATACTCAAACAGTGAATGCCTTCTTTAACTAGATTTCATTACTTTTCCTGCATACTAATAAGAGTAAATATATATATGCACACAACTTTGGAGCAGTACAAATGCAAACTGTTTCGAGGGAGACGTGTTCTTTGAGTGGTATAGGTCAATACATTTTTTTTTACTTTGAAGGAGTAATACATTTCTTTTCCCAAACTCTCTTCAAAGTACATTTCTAACATTGAACTGACAATATAGGCAGCTTCAGGACCATTTAGTAATATGAACACAAAACTGCAAGTTTATACTGCAAAGGCTCAATTAGTTCACAGAGGCTTGTCAGACCACTTACAATAAATGAAAGCTTTTGATCCTTCAGTGTAAACTAAAAACTATAGTGGCACCATGTCTCCACTGCTTGGAGCAATGTTCGTTTTTGCATCATGCTAAATAATGTTATGCAGCATAGAATGAAAGAAAATAGAGGAATATTTCTCACCTATGCCATGTCTTGTATTAAGTTCATGTCTTTAAAAAACTTGGGAATTATAAAGAATGATTTTATTTCAGTAACTTATTGCCTGACATGTCATCAGCAGTTACTATCAGAAGACTGTCTCGTACAAATGCAATAATTGATCTGTGGTTAGAAGTAGTTGTAAAAAATGCAAGCATTAAATTTAAAAAAATCTGCTAATCCCCTTTGCATACTCATACGACATGAGAGGAGCCATGATTTGATGCCGTTTCTGGGTGAAGTCTAGAAGGATCCATTTTTAAATGTTTGCATTTGATCTACTCACAAAAAATGATTTAGTTGTGCTCTTTTGCAGCCCTTTCTAATATGGAGCTGTATTATTTTTCTGACTCCTTTTTGGGAAGAGTTGGAGCTAATCTTTGGTAACATGCCTGTTTCTTGAGTATATCACCATAAATGAAGCTGCAGATACATATACATGTGTACTAACATTAATAAAAACATATTTTGCTCCATAGTTTCACAGTGTCTTTAAATAGGAGCAAATATTTAAATCACTTCATTTAAATACTGTTTCTTCCGGCCAAACTGCGCAAGAACGCTTAAGGAAGGCAGAATAAAAGCGTTAGCTGTCTGATTAGACAATTTAGTGATTATATCTCTGTGTTTTGTAAGGCAACTATACTTCAAAGAGTCTAAGAGTCCTTCATCATTAATTACTCTTTCAGTAATTAATGGGTATTTCTACTTTCTTTACAATACTGTTTTCCTCCTCTTTGTTGTTAAGCCTATACATTATTTTTTTGGTTTTGTTTTAATGTCGCTCATCAACTAGACTTTAAATGCACCGTAAGTCCTGTCAGATAATGTACTCTGTTTACAGGTATTACTACTGTATAATCAGATGTCTTGACAAGTAGCTCATTTCTCCACATCTCATTACCAGCAGGTGATTTGTCTCTCAGTGGTCTGAGATTGACAGCTTGGCAGCGATGGCAGCAGTGACACACTTCAGAGTGAGTCAGACATCATTGAAATGTCTTCAGTGACAATCAAACGGAGTTGGCTCCCTCAGAATCTGTTTTCTCATGTTTCTCAATCAATAAAGCAGAAAAACAGAAAACTACAACACAATTTTAGGAACAAAATTATACAGTAAAACCTGATATGGATGTGTGTGTGACAGCGACTTAAACTGGAAAATATCTGTTTGCAATAGGTGGGAATAGTGAGAATAGTTAAAACTGTAAATCAAAAGGGACATTTTGTACTTTTCTCAGGACCCAATAAGATCTGATCCCCTGAAATAAAGAGCCACCCTCTGGACATACATGATGCAGTAAACATACACTGCTTACTTTCCTACAAATGTGAAGCTGTAACAACAATCTCCTTTTTTAAAGACAGATACAAATCTAATACATAATCTCAGCTATCCCTCCGGCAGCTCCTGGTGCCTGAGGCTGTTTAAGGAATGCTCTGGGTTAGGAGAACGCAAACAACACAAACACACACGTAGTCTTTCAGCACTTGTCAACATAAAGAAGAATTTATGCATAGTTGGCAGAAAGAATTTGCCTTGGTTTAGGCATGTTGAGCTAACACACAGTGTGCTCATAAACATTCATTCGTTAGGCTTACTCTAAATAGGGACTATGTTCGCTTGTGCAACTTGTCAAACTACCTTTTAAACAGAACAGGAACTTCAATTAAGTGTCCAACGCCACTTAATGAAGTGCTGATTGTGAAAAGAGAACAGTGTCCAGAAACATAATGAAGTCATTAATGCTAATTTATACGAAGTCTAACATTTGAGCCCTTTGTTTATTTGTGAGAAGCCAGAAAACATCCTATGGGTTCATTATGATCTGCAGCTCTTCCGCTAGCTGTGTGTTGGACATGGGGGGGTCAAGACAGGCATGCAATCAGCCAAGTGCCTCATCTAGCGTATGCAGAGCCCTTCCTGTTTTATGCTAATGTCATCTCGGCAGGCAGAAATGAGAAAGTAGTGATGCAGGATAATTACCAGGGCACACCAGAGACAGGTGGTGGCCTAACTGTGGTGATTTAGCATTTTGAATTTCTCTTTCTCATTAAACCTGTTCTTCTCTCTACTCTGAAAGCAAACTTTGTGGAGTGAGGCACTCAATGTCTGGAGAGGACTTGTAAAAGTACCTAAGTCTGGTTAATGCAAATACATACAATTCAGTTGTGCTCTGCTTTAACCAGAATTATAAGACAGCAGGACATTACTTGTGTCTGTCAGATTAAAATAAATTTAGCATCACTGAAATTGTTATACTTCATCAATGCACTATATAAAAAAATTAACCACAGTTGTTTAGGATTAGGTTTAGTAAGAATAGAACCTTCAAAATTTTCTTAAGCAATTCTACTAATACTACTGAGACACCAAAAATGCTTATTTATATATATATATATATATATATATATATATATATATATATATATATATATATATATATATATATATATATATATACATACAAAGTGAGTCAATTAGCAAAATGTAAACATTTTTACAACAATTTTTACTCTTGGTGAGAGAATTCAGGATTATACACACATATTCATTTATTGAATTAAAAAGCCACACATCTCTGCCCGCTATCTCCTTGACACGGTAACAGAGGTGCAGGTGAAGGTAAACAGTTTTCAATGCAGTTATTGTGTTTTTTCAGTCAGAGCTACCCTTGTGCAGAGCATTAACATTTCACACAACAGTTCTTACATGTTTTTCCCTTTAACATTCATTCAAGACCTATTTGGGAAAGTACTACTCTTAAAGTGCTCTCCTAAGAGGTTAATTTTGCACCGCTCAAGTTGCAGCAGGTTGATGTTACACGACTTCATGATTCATGACCTCTTCTGTGGCTTAGTCGAACTACTAATTGTCTGCTTATCACTGGAACAACAAGGGAACAATGAATGACCATCGCAACAAAGCAGAGCCCCTCCAAGTGGATTGAAGCTAAAGGTTCACTAATGATTCACTATTATCTTCTTGACATACACCATTGAGTTATACCTGTTCAGTTCAATAGGAAGTGTTTGGAGTGGGTCATAATGGGCTGTCAGGGGTAGAGTCCACTTTGGTTCCTGCCTTGAAACAAATGGATTTCACACTGCACACCTGCAGGGAGTTGGTAAAAGGTGTGAATGGGCTCTGAATAACAGCCACAGGACACGACTCAACATACTACACAGCAAGCCAATTAGACGTGAAGCTGCAGGTGAGCTCACGCTCTCTCCCTTGCAGCAAAAAAGCAGATATGACACCACAAGGCAGTCCAGTTTTTAGGCCATATTTCCAAATAGTGCCCCTGTACCATCATTAATTGGATGAATACCCCAGGAAAGAAAGCATGGCATTCAGGTTCTAATGACTGACAGAAAAGTGTGAGTGGACGAGCTGAGCCGAAGTGAAAAGTGGCACTGGAGGATTATTTTCTCGCCGACTACGAGCAGTGTCCATTTGTTTCTGCTGTCAAACAACTTGTTTTGTGTGAACATAGTCCCCAGAGAAAAAGAAAAGCTTTCAAAGAGAGTTACTAATGTTTCTACTTCTGTCATTGTCCAAATCTGGTCTGTGACTGAGTGACAAAATAGCACTCCGGATAGTTTGGAAAGTTAAACAAAATTACTAACACTTTATTGATTATATTGATTAAAAAAAATCCAAACATCAAACAATTCAAGGTAGATGTTTGTGTAATATGAGATGACAAGAATTAAGAACAGAAAAGAAAGTAGAAAATTGCAGTATGCAGTAGGTTTTCAAAAAAATTGAGATACTGCTTAGTTACTGTAAAGTAGTCTATCTGTATCTAAGGGTGGATGACAAAAAAGTTACATTTGCATTGTTTCAATGGCATGGAAGTGTAAAATAATGGTAAAGGATATAAAATAATATTTCTTAAAACAAATGTGACATGGTAAAGCACTGAACATTCAAGCAAGACATACCATGCAGCTACTAATCTAGCATGTATAGGGACTCTAAAGGGAAAGCGAAATTATTTATGAAACTTCGTACTGCAAAATCTTCACTGCATGAAAACTCTGTTATTGGAGTTCTTGGTGTAAAGACATACCAGAGATGTTCCAAGCCTTTCTTTAGGTTTAATACAAGTCTCTAGCTTCATGAAAAAAACACATCCACATTCTGCCTAAGAGTCAGAGATGCTGTTGCTTTTGAATTCAAATTGTACTCTTAATGCAAATGTAAATTGATGATGCAAAAACACACAAACAGGTTGTGAACAACTGTGGTCTATAAACTGTGGATAATGTTACCATAACAACCAGTTCTTTCTATACCTTACAATAGTTCAGATAATACCAATCATTTGCCCAATGAGCTACATTTACCAGCTTAATTTCACCCTTGATTACATGAAGATCAAGATGGCTTACCAGACCCGAATTTCAGAGCTCGAGTCGAGGCCAAGTATTCTGAGTAAAAGTCTTTTGGCCGCAAGTTTAAGTCCAAAGCCTATAGATTTGTGATGGAAAAGTAAGACTTAAGTGCCCAACTCTGGTTTCTACTGTAGCAATTTACAAAAGCAGTGGTTAAAAACTTTTACATCTGATAAAAGCTCATCTGGCAGATAAGGCTTTACTTTTTCATAAATAAAAAGAGGCTTTCCTTTTCCATAGGAAAACACTGTCCTCACATTTCCAAGACTTAAAGTGTTTAACACTGAAGGAATATATCTATGCTTTTTGTATATACCCAACTCAGTGCATCATTAGTTGTATTTGTTTAGTAATCATTTGCATTAACTCCAATATAAATCATTTTTAAAAAGTAAACATTTGACATGTCACAGCCAATTTACACAATTTACGGAGAAATAGTTAATTAGGAGATTTATTGCAGCAAGTTATATTCAATAGAAATTTGGCCTATCTAAATATGGTTTGCAGTTTATCCTTAAAATTGGAGAAAGCTAAACATGAGCTTGCCAGACGATGTGGCAAGTTAACAGGCTAAACTAGCCAGAAAAGACCTCACATAAGATCTGTTTATGAGGATATTTATCCAGCTCTGTGCGCTGTTTCAGGTTTCTTGGCGAACCCTCTTCTGACACTGTTTCATCCTGAACATTTTTATGTAGAACCAAAAGAAATAAGGGGAAAAAATATTTCAGTGACAATCTCCACACAAAGAACCTAAAGAATAAGACACAATACAAATGGCTTCTTTGTAAACTCTCTTGTTGACGTAACACTGACTCATCTATTGAGCTTCTTGTATATTTGAGGGATTTGTGGGTCGCTGTAGCCTGGCTTAACAATGGAATCTTATTTACTAGGATCAGACTGCCAGAGAAAAAGTCTGGTGTGCTAAAGACAGACGTTCCAAGCTCAGTATTGTACTATACTTTAATTTCTTATGCTTCAAAAATTAGAAAATAATGTAGCTTCAATGGAGATAATAATTAAGGCTGTGGGTTTAGCTCCTAAATAATGTAATCACCTTTCTCTATTCTAATTTGTAAAAGAGAATATGTCATTAGTGAGACTATGGTCGCCATGTTGACCTGCATACTTTTCCTGAGGCTCCGTAGACAGACTTCAGAGACAACTGGGTTGACACTCGAGGGCCTTTCCACTGTCACTGTGCAGCAATTGGTACATAGCAATCTGTATGAGTGTCTAAAAAGTAACGCTGGTATCTATAGGCCTCGCTGCCTGTTTCCCCTTTGGGCCGCAGGTTCCTGACTGGACTGCTTTGTGGCAAACTCAAATCCGAGGGACAGCTTGGTTTAGCCTCAGGAAACAGAAAACAGGTCAGAGTAAGATAAAAAACACAGTTTTATACCTGAGCCAGGGCTGAAGAGTCACAGCACTGCAAACTTTCAAACAGACCCAAGAATGAAGCTCTACTCAGTCACCCTGCTGCATAGAGCACATGAGGGAGAGGAAGCAGAACAGAATAACAAGCACATAAAGCAGGGATAGTCGCAGCAGATGAGTCTTATTGTGGAGTATGTGCCTGACAAAAACATTCACACTAGTTTAACTTTTCAAAACAAAAAAAAAATTAAATGTTTATGATGACCTAACACAAAGCAGTATATAAATATAAAGAGGGGGAAAAACTTGTACAAGGCTTTAGAAATAATTCTAGATAATAATCTCAATGCATTTGAAATAAAAATGTATTCAAACGTCAATATTTGATTGTTTGACTGTTTGTTGAATCTCCTAGTGAAAAGGTGTCAACCAGCTTTTTACATCCAGCGACAGAAGTTTCTGTTCATTCTTGTTTTCAAAATACTTCAAGCTTAGCTAAAATTTATTAAGTACATAAATTTTCAAGTTTCAACAAAAATTCTTAGTAAAATTTTTTGGACTGTGACTGGGCCAATCTAATAGTTCCAAAATTACAATTTGTAGATTTGTATTTGGATAAAACTCCAGTGAAAATGATGGAATAATTTCCTTCCTCTTCAAAAATAAGAGCTAGTTTGGTATGTCTAAAAATACTATAAGAATTGAGATGTTAATGTGGCAAAAGGTGAAAAAAGTATGAAAAGTATGAATACATTTACATGACACAGTGTATTTTATGTTATAAATTAAGCGAGCAGCTCTTTGCGGATATGAAGATTTGTATGCTAACATCTTCTTTCTGGCACATAATTTTGTGTTACAATTTAATATTTCATTTCAGTTCATCTTTTCTCTACAATACTAAACTACATGCTGATAAAACTGTGAGCTTTAAACAGCCCAACCCTCAGTTTGATGTGGTCTTTGACTCAGGAGACGTTAAAGTATATTTACATTCAATCATGCCTACATATAGACCTGATGTGAACAACTTCACAACAAAAACATCAAGGAAGGTGTTTCCTTGATGTTTCAGCAGCATTGATATCTGCTCTTCTAAAACAACCGTTACTGTAATCTCCTTTCACCAGGTAATAACTACTTATGGTCCATTTCCTTACAATATCCCTACAAAGATAACAGAGAAACTGAAGCGCAACTCAATTGTACTCAATTTCCTCATAATTACCATTTAAGCTCACTGACTTGCACATAAAATAAGGGAGCAGGGGATTCAAGTCTCAGCAGGACATTCAGCCGCAGTGAAATGGTTACAGAAGAGCAGGAATCAAAGAAAAAAACCCACAGGGGGGACATATTCAGATTATTCTTGTGAAAACTAACTTTCTACAGACGGCAGATGACACTGCGCTTGATTTGATTTAACTCAGCCAAGTCCAAATATGCTCTGTGGTGTTGAGTCTGGAAGGACCTCTGGCAATATACTCAAGGTCTGCTGTGCTTTCATTAACATGTGACTGAGGCCTCAGAATGTGATTTTCCTTATGGAATCCAATGGTCAATAAAACAAAATGAATGACTTCAGGTCAGCATCCCAATACTCATTACAGAGGCCACCAAGATGGATTTGACATTTCCAATACGCTGAGTGATTCCAGAAAAAGACCTCATTGGCTGAAGTCAGGACACTTTGCTGAAACAAAATATTAATTTTTCTAATAGCAAAGTGTTTATATATGAGCAAATGCAGGGTGGAACACACATGCTCACACTTGGTGAGGCTGAGTTTGGCAGGCAGTCTAATAAAAAAATGTTGTAATTCAAATCGAAAAGTGAAACTTGTGTAGATTAATTACAGAGTAATACTGTAGCCTTCATCACTGATTTTGATGAAGAACAGTGATTTCTATCATTTATTTAAACGCTGGCATTTTTAATAGAAACTAGAATATTAGAGAAGAAGGGAAAATATGTATTTTATACAAAAATGTTATGGCCTTACACAAAGACGGTGAAGATCATTAGCTTTGTTGTAGTCCAAAAGGCTGGCACTGACACAATCCAAAATGATAAATAATAATAAAAAAGCCTTTATTAAAGCATCTGGATGTTCAAAGCATACTATCGCCAAGCTTATTAATAGAAAGTTGAGTGGAAGAAAAAGTGTGGTAGAAGAAAGCAGAGCTATAGGGAAAGTGGTACTATTGAGAAAAGTTGACAGAGAACTTAACAGTTTTCTTTGAGAATCACAAGATGTTCACTGTGATTGGAATCACTTTTGAAACAGAAACAATGCCAACACTTTCTTTCCTGACCAGGGGAGAAAATGTTATAGGCTGGTGCTCACATTTTTCAGATAAAATTAAATTTAGATTTTTTTTCTGGAAATTAAGGTCCTAAAGTACAGAAGGTGAGTGCAAAACCAAGTCAGCCACTAGTTTTAATTTACCTTATGTTTTATCAAGTCCAAACTCAGCAAAGCTACCTACCTGGAAATTTTACTGCTGACAAGCTTCATGGACATATTGATTTTACTTCTTAGCAGGACTTGGCATCTACTCCCTGCAGCAAAAGTACCAACACCTGGTTTATTGACTATGGCATCACTGCGTATGCACTGTCCTGACCTAAACTCCATAGAGAATTAAAAGGTATCACCAAGAGGGATATAAAAAAACACCAGACTGCACATTGGAGAAGGCAGCCATCAAAACACCATAACAGAACCACAGGTTGATCCCCTCATGCCAGACTGGACTAAAAGAAGCACCAACTGGAATTGATTACATATACTGTAGAATACACTCATGTACTATGTCTATTTAAAAGGTAGAAAAAAAATATGACACTTTTCAAAAGCAGAAATTTTATAGCTATTCTCTGTATAAATGAATATCAAACTTTTCCATTAACCCAGATCCATAAACTAACAGAGCATTGAATTACACCATCAGTGGACCCTCCTTTGTTTGACAACACTCAATCAGCCCTTCCTTTCACTTAAGAGCATTTTCAGCTCGTCTCGAAGGACCTCTGCAACTGTTACACGACTTTAGTTGTGGTTCAAAGATGCTCTTTGTTTTCCATAACGATGTTTCTTTGATGCACAGGGAGTTGGTCTCCATCAGTCACACATATGCTGTTTGTAGTGACGTCTTTGCAATGCTTGGTTAGTGCTGAGTGCTGTGGTCAGCAGGATCCCACAGGGTTAGCAACAGGAGGTCGATCACTTCCTGTTCCTGCTGAACTGAACCAGAGGTAAGTGGGATGTACAAATTAGAGACTGAATAGGAAGCAAGACTGAAGAAGAGCAAAGCAGACAAAAGGCTATTCTTCATCTCTATTGTTTGACAGGATACAGGAAAAAGACTGAAACCAGCATTAACTGTGAATTTTTAACTTCCAAATCTATTTTTTTCCCTCTCCGTCTTGCCGTTCTGACATATGTTCTATTCAGCGTGAAACCTGAATGGGGCATTGATAAAAAAGCTACCATGTGGAGGGGGAACATATGTGGACCAAAACCAAAGGAGAGAGGTGCAGTGGGAGGTATGGCAGAGACTGTGTGCGACCAAATGAAGTGACTCACAGGTGATTGATACAAGGAAGAAGAGAATGATAAACTCAGAAGGAACTGCTGGGAAAGACTCCCTCTGTCATCAGTTACACTAGATCAGTTTGGTCCATGCCAATGCAGCAACAAAGAGCAATCTGTGGAACTGTATCACCATCGGTCCACTACATTGTACTGAAGCGCTATCTGTTCCAGCAGGTTCAATAGTGCCATATATCACCACTTTCCAGGCCCATCAGAAACTGGGATCTGCACCAGGGTTAAATGGGGAGCAAGGAAAGATTGCCTCTGGCAAACACAACAAAATGACTGGTTCAGCTGCATTCACTAGAGCATTTCTGCAGTGAATTTGTGACATAAAAAAAGACATAGAAACACTGAACATTTGCTTTAAAATCTTTTTATTTTAAACAGTTGTGATAATTATTTATTTTTTGTAAAGAGTTATTGTAGCAACAATCTGACTTTTTACCAATTTGAGTAAATTGAACTGTACTTTGTGGGGCAAACTACTTTATGCTTTACGCTTTTTATTTATACTTAGGATGTAATAATCCATCGGCGGTTGCACGATTCACAAACACCAGGCTAACCAAACACATGATTTTTTTCATACGAATAAATGTACAAATTAAAGGTTGGATTTTCCTACTTGTTTAGTGCAAAACTGTATTACTTTTGCTTTTAAGACTCTTTACACATCCTCACCAGGGATGCCAATTTGACCCCAGACTGTATTTTCTGTAAAGCAAAAATGAAATAATTGAAATTTATGAATTTCAAGAAAAAATATATTTCCCATAGGATCTATCTTTCATTTTTTAACAGTTTTGTCACAACTTCCACATTCACAGAGTCAAAGTAGCACAACACTGCCTCGAGCACAAATCAGAAGCAAATCCTTGGAGGAGCTGAGGCGGTTAATATTCATTACACTTTAGATTATTTTTATATCATTATGCCTTGGTGAGCTGACAACACAAGAAATTGTACATTCAGAGAAAAAAACAAAGGAGGAGCACATTTGCTCTCGGTTTATGGCCTGGTTTGAACTCTTCACCTCATGTTTACATGGTACACATCTCAAACTGTACATTGCAGGTTCATAATATTGACAGATGGAATTAATCATCATCTCTAAAAACAAACATATTGCAGCCAAGCCCCACAGAGTAAATGCAACCAAACTGCTTGCAAACTACTGCCAAATATGGAATCATATCAGCTGTCAACACAGGGAAATATGGGGCCCTGCTAAAGAACTCAGACTCCTGGAACTTTTGATTTTTGTCACATTGTAATATATTATAATTTTATTTATGTGACATATTAAGAAAAAGTTGCTCATAATTTTTTCTGATAAAATACAAAATGTGTGGCATGCACTTGTATCATTACCTCATCCTTCATTTTTCTTCCCCTAAAATGATATAGTGCAATCATTTTCTTTCATAAGTGCAGTCCACCTTTGTCTCATATGCTATGACAACAGATCTGCAGATGTCCATCTCAAGCTTTCAAATCCCAATTTATTGGTGTTGAGTTCATTCTACAAATGCTAAGTGCGGCAAATGCTAAATCTACTAAGACCATAAATTACCTGTTAACTATACCGATTTTTTTCATTAGAAATTTTATATATTTAATAGCTGTTTATGTGAATAGTATATTTGAATAAAAGAAAAATATTTCTATGCAGCTAACTGAACAGATAGCCCCTGATTCAGTACATCGCTGCTCCTCCTCAATTAAATTCTCAGCTAAAGGCCTAAAAGGTATAAAGGAATGGTTCCCTATACTTTACATGTAATTGATTTGTACAGCAAATTTTCAAGCGTTGCAGCTATATTTAAACATATGTTTACTTTAAGAAAACATCACCAGCTCACAAGAAGCTCCCTGTAACAGCTGGACACAGAAGTAAAAGAGCCTTTTCTTTCTCTGCCTTTATAGTTTTTGTTTGCAGGGATAAACAAACCCGACTGGAGGTTAAAATAAGTGCATCTTGCAGCTGATGCAACAGGGATGTAACTATGTTTGCTTTGATGACCAAGCAAAATTCACAGTAAAAAAGTATTAATTTAATTTGGGAGCGAACAGAAAACATGTACAAAGGCAATGTTTCTTTATCTGATGAAAGAGAAGCACACATTTAGTCACTTTTGGATTCTTTGGATAAATGTTTCAACCAACAAAGCTAAACTTATTTTTATAGATTGTGTTTGCACAGCATTTATTGCTTCACCAAGGGCATGTGTCTTTAAAAAATGTGAGTTGTGTACATCCAGGTCATAAGACAGACGAATGCTGTTAGCCCTGCCAAGCCTATGAATTAACTGTCCACTATATTTCTCTTTAGACGTTTAATAGCAGCAATAACACAGTATTATTTCAAAGTTCAAAGCACATCAGTAAGACAAAAAAGGCTTCTGGCGTTGAAAGCATGAGACTACACATTCAATCAAGTAAAAGTGTTGAAATTTATTTTTTGCGCTGCTGCATTTTTAGAGCCATTTTTGTCTTATTTCATGTGCAAAGACAGAGTCCTTCATATTATCTTCTGACATGTCGATCTTACAAGGACAGCTCAGATGAATGAATCACATGATTTGCTATTGATCCATGCCTCTCACTGGAAAACAACTTAATGAACATTCATCAAGGAGTCACACAATCCATCAGCGTGATGCAGCAAGATAAGTGTCCTCTTGGATTGACAAGAGGCAAAATAGAAGACTGGTGGACATCTGAGTTTAGTCGGGGAAGGATCCATGGATTTATTGATCCCACCGCTTGATAAGGAATGCGGGAATAATGATGCTGTTGAGGCTTGAGCTGGGACGGCCCAGATCTCAGGAGACAGGCAGAGTAAAAGAAGAGTGCGAGTTCAGGACTGGGCAAGAAAAAGACAATTTATGGCCCGTTTTTTCTTATTTATTAGGCAGTCATTAGATGTTTGGAGAGCCATTTCCGTGCAGGAGTGCCTGACAGAGCTTTCTTTAATTAAATTAGAGCTAAAATTGAACCCGAATCAATGCAAATTATGTCAGACAGGAGGAAAATAGAAAGCATAATGCATGTAAAAGTTTCCTTTTTTGGTTGTCATTCACAATTAAACGTCATGTAAATATAATCGTAATTTTTGGAGCACTAACAATGATAAAGTAGTATTGTAGGAGATACATAATATGGGTAGAGTATATGGATTCAACATCTTACTTACCCAAAAACTAAGACTGATACAAAAAAAACTAAAAAACAACAACTTTTTTTCCTCTTAAAACTAATTTGACTGTTCAAAGTGTGGTAACCATCCTGTAATATACATGTCCAATGTATATGAGGTAATATCTAGTTAATTAGTCAGGCTTGCTGCTCCTCTAGTTAGCCTGCATTCAGACATGCCACTCTCAACTTGTCAAGTGTAGTTTCAAACCGGCATTTAATCTCCACTCCGTAGATGTCCTTTTTTTTCGTAACCATACATTTTTCCAAGCAACTACAGATAAAAACTGTTGTATCATTATTTTAGCTAACTGACAAGCAGTGCACAGAACAAGTGGGAGATGGGCAGGGAAGGCACTTTTTCTGGATAACCACTGGTTCATCTTTGCATGTAAAGCTTTTCAGCTTATCTGTTTAGAACCTTATCAGTCAGGACATATCTTCATACCTAGTTTGAATAAGACCAATAAGAAAACCCCAATGCATTCCCGGAAATGTCATAAATCTGTTAAATTGCTTTTATTTATAGATTTGACCACAAAAGATTCTCTGTTATGGATTTATAACTACTATGTTAAATCAGCTTAATAAGCTTTGAACACACATACAATCATAATCCTTTCTTGAACACTATGTAGAGCTAAATGAAATTCTTATAATTCATTAAAAATCAAGTATAACCTAAACTGATAGACAACCGTTGAAACCTCACAAAATGCAAATTTCCTAAGAAAAATAGAAAAATAAGGAATTAAGTAAGCATCTTTAACTCACTATTTCAGAGTATTTGGCTCTGCTGAGCTCCAACCCCTAAAGGCCAGGAGAGTTATCCTCTGTTCCCTCTAAAGAACACTTTGTCCCAGTTTCCCCACCAGATGGGCACACTTTTTAACTACTGAGCCGTCTTTGCTATGATTACCTTGGGTGGAGCAATAGTGAGCACAAAAGAAGGCTTGCTGCATCTTTTTCATTTTTTTATAAAAAAAAAAAGCTGAAAAATATTTTTTAAGGATGAAATAAATTTGCATTATAATATCATGGCCGCAGCCTTATTAAGTATTTTTTTTAAATATATCTTACTGGAATGCATTGAGATAATCCTAATAGATCTCCTATGAAGAGAATGTGTAATGGACTTGATCTGCTCATTCTGAGATGCTTCTAAAGGTTTAATTCAGGTTTATTCAGTGATTTTCAAATGAAAATAGACATAGAACTTTCCCCGACATTATCAGTCTGTGCCTCTCTATGCTATGCCAGGCACATTTCCAGAGAATCTATATCTCATCTGCTGTGATCTGCCCTTTGTACGGCTGTGCCTGAGTTTGCTCAAAGGTCATGCTGGAAAGCAGAGGCTACATGAGGAAATCATCAATGGAGATCAATACAGTGTGACGCTCGTGGGTGAAATGGTTGTCATATTCAAAAAGCACTTGACAGCAATCAGTTTAGACATAAATATGCTACAAAAACTCTACAATAGATAGAAAAGCTCCTTTTGTTCTTTTAATTGTTTGTCTCTGCCCACTAGAATGGAATCTTCTTGCAAACAAAATGACTTTCACTCAACAAAGCAGAAATATTTAAATTACATTTAATCCAGAATGAAAACGAAAAATTTTTTATTTACCTTTATATACAAAAAAAGGAGCTAACACATTTTAATGAATATCTTTTATGAAATTAAGACTTCAAGACGGCAAGCATTGTTGCAGAGTCGACATGAAAGTTCTCATCACTTCTCATTTATCAAGGGATTTTATTTTACACCGAATCCCTTCTGTTTTTTGATTTTTCTGCTCACTTCCTTAAAGTGAACAAGCGAACCGACAAAATTGTTAGAAACACTTGAAAGGAGGAAACCACAGTAAAGCTGCACACACAGCAACTCCGTGTGGAGAGAACACAGGGGGGCCCAGATATCTAAGCTCACCAGTAAACACCGGCATCTACCCGCTAAACCGTCTACATCTACTCTGGTATAACAGATCAAAGACGCGTGCACTCACAAATTCTTATCAACACAAAAGCACTGCGCTGCACTGTGAAGAACTAGGCTGTAAAGGGGATTGCTGCTTTTCAGAAGCAAGTGTTTTGGAGTGAGTAGGGGGAGAAAAAAATCCAAAAAATTTTCAATACAAACATGTGGCTGTTTGAGATATCTGGACTTAAGAAAGTGTTGGCTTTATGTTTCCTTTCCCCCCTCCTCACAATACTGAAAGGATACTGTCCTTCTTTCTCCAAATGGCAACATTGAGCACTTTCAACAAATCACTGTAAATACCCTATTAAATATCTTTCATCAAATACGTGAACATAACTCCCCGTAAACCAACATATATCCTCTTAACTAAAGTAATTAATGCATAAATCACAACATTAAAAAATGCAGTAAAACCTTTTCCACATTTTGTTAAATCACAAACCTATTCTAAAATAGATTGAGTTTTTTCTCAAAGTTCAAAGTATGTCACAATTAAAAGGATTTTTTTTTCTACATATTGTCAATATTTCAAATTGTTAAATGCTGTAATTAAAATGTTATATGAAGCATGTTTTCATATTTTGGACCAACGCAGTTTGGCACAAATCACAGCCTGAAGGCTTCTTGACTATGTGACCACAACCTTAATTCAATCTTTGAAAGATGAAAGTCCTGCCTCGATTATATTGTCCCGCTTAAACTGCAAATTGTTTAAACAGGAACTCAATTCAATCCAATGATGGCTGGCAGAGAATTCAAATGATAACTCACACTAACCTGCTTATCAGTGCAGATTCTTACAGTTAAAGTTCATGTACCACAGAGAATGAGAAACATAGTTCAGTACTAACAATGTACTGAACATTGTTCAGTACGGTCATAAAACCGTTTCTATCATTGTTTCTCTGCTAAACTGAGCCCTTGTGCGACCCTGACCCCGACGAAGAATCATCTGGCTAAAATTTTCTTACCTACATGAATAATTTTTATAACTTAACATCAATGGTGTCAAGACTTCAAGACTTACGTGAGCTGTTTTTAAATGTTATATGCACCTGACAAGTTCTTGAAATTAAGATATCTGATAAAGATAAAATGACATTTTCACATTATTTAACAATCAGTTTTACAACAAAATAATTTTGTTATGTTGCCACTCCACCTTATGCCATGGGTTTCTGCGAACAACTGGCATACAGTCACACTGACAAACGTCAACAAAGTGTCATTGACTGAATGTATTGTGTTACAATCAGTCACCCATAATATGATTAATAAAAAACATCTAAATAATCAAGTAAATTCCTGGAGGGTTTTTTCTGCTAACAGGAGACTGCTACTATTGTTAACTATGGCTGTTTCCTCCCTGTGAAAGGCTGCTGTGTGTAAAACAGTCGCAGCACAAGGAACATGTCCACAGGCACCCCATGTCAGCCGGCTGACCTACTTTATTCTCTGTAAGGTCCCGCAGCTCCCTCCAGAACCCCTTCACAACAAAGACACCATTTTGTCTTCATTAGAAGCTTAAAATGTCACTGCATTCAGCTAGCTTACAAATGACACTCGCTTTGTTTACAATGTGTTTACTGCCTGAATTCCAAATCAGTTAAAGAAATAAACAAATGAGGAGTGATAGAGCCAGGTTCGTTTAATTGGGATTGCTGCCGCTGAAATGGAGACGACACAGTGAGCGGAGCCACCTCCAGATGTAGCGTAGCAGAATAGTCACCGACGCTGAGAGAGTAAACCCAGTGAGAAGTTCCCACTGGCACTCTGTGGGTCCTCAGTTGGTCGACATCCCTATTAACATTCACACCATGCAGCTGCAGTTTTAAATCATTAATACGGCTCAAATTAAATACAGTTACAAACCATGATCAATGATGTTTAATTAGTGCTAATAACTGACCATCTGTCTGGTGGCGAAACACAAGAAGCCAGCAAGACGTCCCTGAGAAGAACTTAAAGTTCTAAACAGTGATTTAAATTGTTCCCTTTATTCAAAAGTCACAACATACAGCCATAGTTTTACCTCAGGAGTTTTGGGACAATAAGTGTAAAAAATATACATAAGAGTATTTTGAGTAAACCTCTTAGTGCAGTGCTTAGGAAAATTATTTATATTTCTAGAACTTCTGCACATTTGATCACATTTTAACCATGAACCTGAGTGGATTTTAGCAGAGTTATATATGATGGACAAACACAAAGTAGCACACAATTGTGAATGTTCAGAAATAAAAATCTGAAAAGCATGGAAAGCATTTGTATCCATACCCCTACAGCCTAGACATCTACAGTTCTTTTGGTGCATGTCTCCACCAAATTGCATACATAGAGACAGGAAGTCATTTGTGCAAAACTACCTCAAGACTTGGCACAGATTCACAAATGGATTTATCATTTTCCACTCAGGAAGCTGGTTTGATCTAAACCACCACATTTTAAAGCGAGGATGGGATGTTTTGGCTGCTTCTCTGATTAATGCTGTTCTGGTCTACTCTGTTAGAGTAGGTGGATAACTATTACTTGGAAGGATTTGTACTCCGATTCTAGCTGAATTTTCAGATAATGGGATGATTGGAAGCTTTATTCCCGAACCGTACTTAATGTCTGATCGATCATCTGCTTTTCTTGGTCTTTATGATGCTGTTTGGTCACTATCCTCTGAGGCCCTCACAGAAAACTGCATTTATGTTGACATTAAATGATCAACAGGTGAACTCATGCTTAGGTAAGCTCTATTGACAATCAGAATAAAGAGGGCTTAACACATCATGAGCTACTTTGTGTTGATTTACAAAAAATGAACTAAAATGTATGGTTATGATATAAATGTAGAAAGTTTTAGAGGAATGAATATTAGCCAAAGACACTGATTGTTCTCACTGCAACCTGTTAAAAGAAGAAAGGCCGTTCTCTTGTTGATGGCATTCCTCTGAACTCTGATCTCTTACAGGGCAGTTGTCATTTTAGAACATCCCTTTCTGCTTTTGGACTTTTGTCAAAATGCTAATTGTGTTTAAAATATTAATAAACTTCACTGAGCTACTTATTTGCAGACATAATTTGCACAGCCTGCATAATTGTCGGAGCTGATTAGGGTAATATAGTTTTAATATAAGCAGACAAACTGTTTGGGTTTAAAATGACTACAACAAAAACCAACTCAGTTCAATATTTTAATTAACTTTCAAGCAACTTTCAAGAGTATTAAAATTTACCTTTATAATAAAGGTATAATAAACTCCCTCAGAGTTCTTGCTCTGAGGGAATCCAACTGCATTTTTATCGAAGCCGCTACTGTTTCAGACAAACACAGACAAGATGTTCTTTTAAGGAACTGGCAGCAGCTACATTTGAGACCAAGAGCTTTAAAATCCACTTCAGGAGGTAGAGAGGGGGGCCATGGAAATGCAGGTTCAACTCTTATGGGAGATTTATTTTATCACTTCTTTCCATCTAACTAACCCCAGTTCAAGTCTCTGGTGAGCCAGTTGTAAGTCCAATGCATCTGTGAGGATGTTTTCCTCCCTGTTTTACATACACTTGCTGTTTGGCTGCAGTCAGTCAATAAAATATTCTCAGTAATACTTGTTCTTTAAAAAATACAAAAAAAGTAATTCACCCAATCATTTTCACCTCAACATGCACCAATACCAGATTGAAGAAAGTGTGCTGACTGGTACCCACTGTAATATCCCTGCTGGTAAATCTTAATTCATTATAAAACAATAAAACACAGACATGCTGCCTGCCTCATGCATCCGAGATAACTTGCTCCACCTATTCAGTTGCTTCTTATACCATTCAGCATGACAGCTACTGATTAATGCAATCTAAACATATTTATTTGCACTCTATGGATAGAAACAAGATTATAAACCAGACTGTAAATGAATACCAACATCTCTTTCTGCTGTTGCCTTCATCAAGGCTGCGCACCAGGTGGCAGACTGCTCAGCTAAGTTTGCTGCTCTGTGCTGTAATTACCTTGTCTAAACAGTACAGCGACAACCATAACACCCTTCTGCACAAAACGCTTTGGACCAGTTCATGAGGCCAGAATTTGCGGGAGCCATTATGATGTTGTTTACTTCCAACATTTGTCTCAGAGTGGCTCATAGTCATTCTCTTTACATTTTCTGCTTTCATTTTGAAACATTCAAGTGGGAGACAGTGGCTCTGGCAGCGCAGCAGCAGCAGGAGGTTGAAGCAGCAGGGGACATGCCAGAGGGTACATTGCTGAGACACGTCTTAACGACTAAGGCCAGATTGGGCTCGGTGGGGAGAAAGGAGATGGCTGCTCTTTGAAAGCCTACACAGTGTCTGGAGATGTGGTCCTCACGGCCGTGGAGCTTGTTATCCTCAGAAAATACACAGCTCTGTTGGGGCTCTGTGTCTTTTTCTAAACCCATGCACACTTCTGCCTGAATGGGCTCCTGAATGACCCCTTCCAAGTTCATTTAATCTAGAAAGTATGCATTAATCAATTCTACATTTCCAGCTCATTCACAATTTAGCAGCCTTTTATCATGTTGTTCTTTTAGAGGCACTATATTCATTTTCCACAAAAGTTTAATTGATAAAAGCTTTAATTCAGAAGAAATAGTGTCTTTCAAAATTCTTTTAGCTTTTCCACCTTTTGTCACATTAAAACCAAATTAATAACTTTCACTTTATGTGATAAACCAACACAAAGTTGTGCATAAGCATGCTGGCAGTGCTATAATGGAATGAGTTGCATTATTGCATATTGAAATGTTGGAGTAGTCAAGTGAAAGTCCAGAACTAATCTGCGAATATGTGACAAGAATTGCTGTTCACATTAACTATTCATCCCATCTGACTAAGCTTAAGATATTTTGCAGAGAAGAGCAGGCAATGATTGCAATATGTGAATGTGCAGAGCTGGCAGACACGTTTCCCTGAAGACTGGAGTAGGCAGGGTCGACAAAAAAATGGAACACTTTCTAGATTTTTATTTGCAAACATGTTGACAATCACTATGTATTACTTTTATTCCACTTCAAAATTATGCACTATTTTATGTTGGTCTGCCAGATAAAATCCCAATGAAATCCACTGAAGTTTGCAGGCATAATGTGAAGCGGGTCTGAATACTTTATGGGGTCCTGTATGTAGCAGCAACTCTTAGTAGAAAGTCATTTCTTTTAACTTCACAATGAATATAACTCTAAAAATAAAACCAACCAATGTTTCACTAAAAAGCTATTATTTTCTTTTGCAGTTTAAGCTTCTCTCTGGAGGGATTTGGGAAACAAATTATTCAATTTTAATGAATCATAGATGACATTTGTGAATTCAAAGTCACTTATTTTGCTAAGGTATTCATGCTTGAAACACAAGTGCATTCAAAAAGCCAGGAAAATGGTTTTCTGATGATGATGATGCTGATGAGGATAATAAATTCCCAAATGAATATGTAGACCCTGACATTTAGCAGCAGTGCACACTTTTCCAAAATTATCTTGTGCTTACATATTGAGGACATAGTTTTTTTTGTGTGTTTCATTCTTCTTATACAAAAGCTTGATAATGAGTGATAGCAACGGTCATATGATAATTCTGACCCGCCACAAGCAATTGTGTCTATCAGCGTCAGCAATTTTGACAATTCTTCCATAGACAATTGTCTTCCTGTCCATCAAACAAATGACTGCAGTAAAAGTGAGGAATCTAGGACACCTCGAGGAAGCCCGCAGCACAAATCATCTCATTCCTTTGCCACGTTCATGTTGAAATATAGCTTAAGAGACAAATGTACATACCTGGAGGTCCCATTGATATGACAAAGAAAATCACACACCACTGAGGTGATATTTTTAGACCGCTGCTCCTCTGCTGGGCCAAACACAGAGGGAATTCTGAGTGATTGCCCCTCTAAATAATGCAAAGTGTGTTTCTCTGTGCACCCGAGAGGCCCGCAATGCAAAATGACTTTGATGACAGGGAAGAACTGATGTGATGCTTTGCCACAAAAGTCTTTCCATGTTTCCGTTGCCACCATGCATGTTAGTGGTCTCTGAGTGCATGAGGCCTGTACTTTACATCAAGCTCGAACAGATAAAAGCAACATATTAAATATACAACTGGAAGTCAAAGTAACTAATAGTGAGCTCTTCTGCATTATATTACACTCTTTATAAACAAAAACAATGTTACAAGAAACAAGAAAATAAATGCAAAGACAAAGATCACAGGGGGGTTTTGTCAAGTTTACAGCAGGAGCTTTGTTATTTATAGACAGGATTTCAGTAATTTTCAATATTTTATATTGTGAGACCTTTATGAAGATCTGTTTGATTTATTACAAAGACCTACATAAATGATGAAAAATGACTTATGTTCCTAACTTAATCAAGAGGAAGCTCAGAGTAAAAACACAAAGTGGTAAACTGCAGTAGTTAGATGAATTCAAGATTAAGACAGAAAAGAAGCGGTGCACACTTCATGTGTAACATATTAGAAAGATAGTTAGAGTGATTCAGTTAATAACAATGTTAACTGAAAAGCTGCCACACTCTGTTAAGGTCAAAGTATTTGTTAACATAGTATTTGTGAATGATGTGACAAAAGGAAGTTAATAAATAAATTATAAATAAAACACCTGCCACAGCAGAGCCCTGATGTTCACAGACGCCTGGAAATAATATGGACTAGAATGGATCTAATCAGAGCTAACTATATGGAGATTTGTGATTTATAATAAGTTAAAATGTGTTCTTTTAATATAACCACAGAGGTTATGTGAAATCAGAAGCTGCACTCAGATGAGGAAGAATGAGAATGAGCAGCAGACCATTTTCAGGAGCAATAAGAAGAATCTTAATTTGCTTTTGGAGAATGTGAGTCATGACAGCCGATTTGAAGGATGAAGAGAAAATACCTGAGATAAATAGTTAAGAATGGGAACAAATGTAGACATGCTTCCAAAGAAGTAGGCAGGAGACCACTTATCTTACTCAATAATGTAATTAGATTAAATATGATTTTATCTACTTGGTTTTTTTTAGCCTTTTTGGTTCTCTCATGTGAATCTATACACTTACGTTAGCTAACTTGAAACCTCTCTGCACTACACCGGTATTAAAAAGTGGTTTGGATTTCCACACTTAGAATTACCACAAATGGGAAAAATAAAATGTAGCCATGTTTCTCAAGATAGCAAAATCAAATATTATTGGAAGAGGCACCAGTCGTACAGATGTAAATAGTATTTAAAAAAAATGAAAAATTAACTTAATACTTTTAAATATTCTGCAAAAATCCAAGTCTAACAGCAAAAAATGTTATCTAATTCAGAGGACAATTTAAAACATCATTATCATTTGTTTTGGTATTAAAGTGAAGGCTACATGCATAAATGAGGCCAAGTTAAGGCACTGAAAAAGCAGATAAAGCTTTACACATGCTAATAGAAGACTGAATCAGAATTTGCAACATTGCTGGGAAAAAAACAAAACAAAACATAACATCTGTTTACTATGGATGGTTCTAATTTTTAAATGCTTCCTGAAGGCCTCACAATTTAAGGGATGTGGCAAAACGTGTTAGGCGGGCGAGCTTACACAGTTTATTTAAAAAAAATAACATTAGCCTGCATGTGTTTTATGATCATGCATTTGATATTTTTTAGTCATCATTAGAAAATTTAATAGCTTTCTTTATGTACATGAGATTTCAGTTTTAAATACAATGTAGAGGGCATTACAAATTGAATTTATTATTAATTAAATATTACTATTGTTATGGTTATATCATGCTTCATTGGACAGCATGCAGTTTTTAACACCTTCAGATGGACCAGAAGGCCACACTGCATTTTGCTGATTGGTGTTTTATTGTACTGCAGAGCACAGTTGAAGTGCTTTTCACTATGAGTTTATATTTCAGTCAATAATACTAACATAAAAAGGAGAATTTGTTACAAGGTAAGGCTGTTTTGAGAGATTATGATAACTCTGAAATATTCAGCAGCTTCATGCCACTTTATGAATCTGAAAGCCGAATGAACTGCTTCGGCATAAACTTTCTATACTGACCTCATTGTTGAACACAGTTACCAGCCACAGATTTGCTTCAATGCTTGAAGACTTTGGACAGTTTGAAAACCTTCTGGCTAAATTGCCTTCAAGCATTGATTTAAACAAATAATCTACAAAAGAATGAAACATGATCACTGCACAAACTCTTTTAGCATTTACATAATTTCACAGCTCACATCCAAAACAAACAAGAAGTAGAAGTCAGAGCTGTAACCCAATCTGCTGTAAAGATTGACAGCTGTCAACAAAAACAAAGCTCAAAGGACAAGCGGGACATTCTTCCCATATTTTTCCCAAAGGAGGCTGTCAAAATTTGCAGGAGGAACATTTCACAGCTGACTGATGCAGGGATCAAGTTCGGTCAAGAGGAGGAGCGGAGAGAGGCTATCCCTGAGGTGTCACAAACAATGTTGTCTGACATGACCTGATGCTGGGCACGCCTAACCTGAGCGCCAATCATGTTCAGACATGGGGGACACAGAGAAACTTAGTCTGTAAAAACAAACCATGTCATTATGAGTGGCAGGCTGGCAACTCATATTTCTAAACTGCACATTTAATTAGATAATTACACTTTAACCATGCTTAAATCCCATACTTATATAAAGTAGTGTCATCAATAGTGATGTTGCTTTTCCCTAGATGAAAGACTCTGAAATATAAGTGACAAATGCTGCTTGTACTTTCCAAACAATTACTTAATAGACCCTCTTTAAATACAGAGGAGCTCTGGAATGTTTCAGGTAGAGGAAACAAACATAACACAAAAAACAACATAACAACAACATAATTTTCAAATTGTGCTTTGGATAAATTCTGGCCTACTCCTCTTTACACAATTGTTTTAATTCAGCACATCTAAAAGACAGATGTGCTGAAGATTATGTCACACCATCTCAATTGGAGTTATGTCTGAACTTTTACTATGCCACTCCAAATACTTGTTTTATGCATCTTATGTGGACTTGTTGGTTTGCCCCAGACTTTGTCCTGCTGGATAACCACAGAATGCTTGAAGTTAACATCATGAACCAATATGACCTGACATTCTCCTTCAGTAATTTCTAGTCCAGAGCAGATTTATGGTTCCATCAATATGTTTTCACAGCACTGTACACATTTTCTTCTTCAACAAAACCAAAATTTTACAAATTTAAATTACCTCACACTAAGGTATATATTGTTTGAAATGAATAGTTTTCATAGTACAGTATTCTGCAAAATCATTAGAGCATGTTCTCACATGCCAAGTAGATTGTGGATCATATATTTTTTATAATGCAAAATATCTAAATTGGTAAGAAATAACACAAGGTTTGTGAGTTGTTTGTCTGCTCTATAACTTACACAAACCTGTTAGTTAGGTGAAAGCAACATGCTATTTGTGAAGGGATAACAGAAAGGGGCAATGTGCTGTAGAAAGAAAAAAAAATTCAATATCCGAGAACCACATTGTAAAGGCAACAAAACTGCACGTGGTTATGAGCATGCCAACAATAGCGCAACAAGGATGAAGCACAGAGTAATTAAAATTCAGCGGAAATATAAATATCAAAAGCAGAGCTGTCAGAACAGACTCTGGCTGCCTACTGAGGAAAATAAAAAGGTGAGGGCATGCTGGCAAGAGTTGACAACCCTTGTAAAGCTTCACATTTGGATGTGTGGAAAAGGAGGCGGTGTGTATGTGTAAATGTTTTTTGTGTGAACTTGGAGAGCTTTGTGCTGTCAAAGCCGTAGAAGCCCGGGATGAGAAAAGGAAAAAAAAAGCATAAAACCACTGCCAGCAGATAATGTCACTCAGTCTTTGTGTTTAGGAGCGAGTTTTTCAGAGCTGGCTAATATATGAATATTATGCATAAAAGCTCTGGGGAGTAGAGTGAAGGAATACTGGCCAGGACTGTTCATTATGTGTCATTCCCATCAGAGGCATTGGAAGTAAAACAAGTCATTGTTGTGGCATTGATGCACTGTCCATTAGATTCACAAAGGTCTGCATGGCTAAAATATTCATTTGTATGAACATGCTGTAGCTTTTATCCTTTAAATTTAAATATGTTGCATGCTTATTATATACAGAGATTAACAATAATGTTATTTTTTTTGCTACTCAAATACTGCTATGCATAATTATGGGTTCAGATAATTAGGATTCAACAGAAGAAACAATCTTAGCTCTTTAGTGATATACGAGATATGTTTTGTACATAAGAGATTTGTGAAAATGAAACCAAATGATTATCTGAGAAAATGTAGTCATTCAGATTAGCTCATTCTATAAATAATACAGTTATGATATCTTCATATTCCTATTTAGTGAATTGCAAAACAATTAAAACCTGTTGAATTTCTCACATTGTGTGATCTTACAGCCACAAACATAAATATATTTTAAATAAAAAATTATGGTAGTGCATAATTGTCAAGTCAAATAATAATTGTACATGGCTTTAATTTTGCTTGTAATTTAAATGATCCATTTTTGTTTTTCACCCAATTATATATTTTGCATTTTGAAAAATATATAATTCACAATTTACATGGCATGGCATGTGAGAATGTACTCTAATAGTTTCACACAATATTATACTCAAAGAATACTTATTTTAGTCAGGTAATTAAATTTGGAAAATAATTAAGTTGGGTTTTTTTAGTTTTCAAAGTTTTTTGTTGCAGAATAAAATGTAAAAAAAAGACTAAGAAAATGCATTGTGCATTTTAATGCAGACCTTCTAAATCAATATTTTGTAGAACCACCTTTATTTTACAGCTACTGCTAAAATCTGTTGTGCTGGTGCCGCAAATACCCTTTTCCACATATTTAACCCACAGAGTTGGAGAAAGGATTCCCATCACCCAAATAAAATAGAAAATGATTGCTGAGAATGTAATTGAGCTGCCATATATGCTTACCATCACTGTCAAAGCACAACCAGGTGCCCAAAGCACCCAAGAGATGGCTATTTCTTCCCCTCTTTATTATAATTAATCGTTTTGCAGTAGATGACATGCCACATTTGTTTATGAGCTCAGAATGATTTGATAGAGAAGAAAACAGGAAAGGGGAGGAAGGAGTGAAGATACTGACCCCTACAAGTTAAACGATGCATTTACATTCATTAGCTCTATCAGGCAGCCTTCCTCACTCTCTCCATCATAAATGATGAATGAGTGAGGTGGCTGAATAGCCACTGAGATCACCAAGAGCCACAGGATAGATGTATTTTACTGATATAAATTATTCATGTAAGCTTTATGCTGCAAAACAACATCTGATTGGTTCTTGGAGAGTAGCTGGGATAAAGATTATGCAAATGCCGATCTTCTATAATTGAGCATAATTGCAGTGCATATGTTTGTGAAGCTCTTTACAGTCATTGCTTCCCCTTCACAATCTTATCAAGAACACAAGAGAAGTGAGTCATCACCTGTAAAAGGGGTGGGACATGTTAGGCACAAAGACGTAATGAATATGATCCATGTCCAGGTTCTTCTCCAGGAGGCAACAAATGTGCCAAAAGACATAAAAATGCAAGGTGGGGAGAAAACAATGAGGATCATAAATGTTTCAGAAGAAAGCATTTGCTGCTCCATCATGTGTTTGCTCTGGTTATTCTGTCCTTTCTGTCAACTGTCAACCTCTTGCCCACAGCTCTGTGTCAGAACCAGGCTGTCAAGTTCAAAACAGGCTAAAGAGTGTGACAGCAACTCAATTATTAAAATACCGACTATAATCAACGGAGCAACAGGGAATATCAGCATCTGTTCAGCACAGGCAAACAAGGCAGGACTGCCATTTCAGAATATCCCGGCAGTTACACCAAATGTTTGAGGATTTTGGCTCATTAAGGCAGCAGCTTATGAGGAAAAGACCTGTGGAGAGAACTGACTGACTTTATTCAGTATAGTTGTAAAATAGCACGTTACAAATGTCACTCTTGTGTGCAGGAAAGGTGATTACGAGCTAACCCATGAGACAAGGACACCAAAAATAAGCAAAACAATAACCCTATCTGCTTTTTACTTTATTCAACCTAATCTCCTCAGTTACAGTCCAATCAATAGCCACATTTTAAAAAGTAAACAATTACATCAAGGTTTAAAATAGACCCAAACATCGACACAAAGCCCAGGCTATTCATTCCCAAAGCAGAAAAAAGAGACATGGCCTGAGGTGCCAAAACAGTGGATACACACACAGTGCCAATCAATTGCTATGGATCCAATTCAGACACTCATGATCCCTCCTACTTTCATGCTTGGACGTAAACTAAAGAGGGAGCAAAGCAACTACAAGGTCATACATTTTACATTTAGGAAAGTCACATAAACATGTAAGTCAAATGAAAATGCAAGGCTAATTGTAACAAACAAAATGAACAAAAAGATTGCTCGTTCATTACAGTTTCTCACATATTAAAACATTTCTCGCATTGAAAATGCAAATGAGGCTGTTCTTTGAAGTGCCTTATTTGCATTACAAACAGTGCTCCCAAACTTTGAGAAACAACAGAGCAAAACAGTCACAATTTCCATCTCCATCTTTCTAAAACGTTCAGCAGACTCCATGCCCAAACTGCACTGCAAGCTACCAACACCAAAAACACTCCATCTATTTTTTTAGTGTATGTTAGATTCATATGCTTATTCAAAAGATGAAATAGCCTATACCCTGAAGAATAGAAGTTTGTGGTTTATAAAAAGGTGAGAACTGCACATTCAAAACATCCGTGTTTACTTGTCTTTGTTTTGTTGAGCTGAATTACAGGTTTCATAACCTGATGGTTGTGAAAACAATCAGCGTTTTGAAAAACATTGAAGTCACTGTGAATAAGAATGTTTTCACTGCCATAAAGACAAGGTAACAGTGTTGAAAGAGGATGTGTCCCAAGACAAAATGAATTCAAACGGCTGCTTTTCTAGGCTATCTCCAACCCCGAGGAGATTTATGATTTTATCATTAGGGTATGCTGAATACATTTGATATACAAAGTCTGCCTGCTGTGATGCAGCAGAGGTTTTGCAGTGAAAAATGTGCAAGATAAAACAAAAATATGCAGGTTTTATGCCACTGTGGATCTTTGATGAAAGGCTCTTTAAACCCAGATACATTTTTATTCTTACTTTCCTCCTTCAGGTGGACGAGATACCTGATAATCAAAGGAAGTAGAACACCAATAGAACTGACAACATTTGCAGATGCACGATTGCTTAGCTTGTTTTTGATCAAAAGACCAAGGAAACATAAAACACAAGCACACAATTCAACAAACTCACATGCTTTCGAATAAAAAAATAGGACAGCGTTTCATGTCATTTTCAGCCCACTGGCATAGCAGGAATTTACTTGGGTAGGACTTTTGCTTGGCTACAAGGAAGTTCTGGGAAACAATTTGACAACTCAGAAAGGGAAAACCAAGATCATTCAAGGTTTGCAGGGAGAAATGCTGACTGGGAGAGAGGAGATTGTTGGGCTGTAGTGGTGCCCAACAACTACAGTTGGTTATCCAGGGCACAATATTTGGTGAACAACCTGGAATCTTTAACTAAATTCTGGAGGGATTAAAACACCTGTTTTTATGGGCTGCCCGGCCTCAGTAGGACCTGTATCCTCATGGTTGAGCTTGTTCCAGCCATTGTCCACAGCTGTCCCCTCTCATTGATTCAGTCTTTTAGTGTTCAATCAATATAATCTGAAGATATAGTAATGGAGAGCACACTGTTTAATTGAGGACCTGAACATTTTTGCTTTGCTTACTCAGGATGTAAGCAACTTCAAGCTTACATTATTTTTCTCAAAATTAGGTATTTGTGTGTGAGCCACACCTTAAAAGTATGACAGTATTTTTAGGCCTAAGTTATTCTTTTAGATTTAATATTCAAGACATTATCATTTCCCCTCAAAAACAATCTATCCTTTGTATCAGGCAGACATTACAAAGACGTATCTGCTTTTGTTGAGTAAAAAAAACAGTTATGCTCCTTTAAAAAATTCAATTCTTGTCTAGAGTGTCGAGTCAAAAAGCTGAAAAACAAGCCATCTGCAGAGACTCACTTTCAGAGATGAAGACATAACATTTCTGTGCAGTACAGCGAGGTCAACTCAGACCACCTGTCATAGCCAAGCAAGCAGCTAATGAAAGTTCAAGGCAACCCATCTCATCTTTCTGCAAAACTATTTCAAACACAAGCAAAGCCAATAAGGTATTCAAATACAATAAGGCTTTACTTGCATGTATGCAGTAGTTAAATAATAAGAGAGCTGTGAAGTGTGCGGCAGACTTCAGACTGACAGGAGCTGTCACTATCACTGTGGCAAAGTTCCTCAACTCTTATATTCACTGGAGTCATTTGGATGTTGAATGGCTTTCTTTTAAAGGCTTTCTCTAAAATGCTGCTGAGGACTTTCTCATGCATTGATAATCTAGTGGCCCTTCAATGATTCAAAAAGCACTGAGGGGCGAGGCAGCCAAGAGCTCAGGTTCTTTGGAGCTTTTAAAAATTTCAGTAAACTAAAGCCAGATTTAGAGTTGCACAAAACTCACTATCTTCACCTCCTTTGCCTGATCTTTAGAAAGCTGCACACAAAGTCAATACAGTTCCTAATAGGCGAGCAAATCACACGGAGAACTGATAACATTGCAACATATTTTATTTAGCTGAAAATGTATGTGTAATGCTGGTAAGCAGCTGGTAAGCAACAACACATGTGATTTTGGGAATGTAATCATTAAATTTTTTCACTATTATATGTGGTTAGCTTGACAATACCCTACCTCTCGCCCAATGACCCCTAGAGAGAGGCAATAGTAAAAAAAAAACGCATTGATCTACCTAAAAAAAACAAAAAAACTTTAAACTTTTATCTGCTTGGTGTATGAATAAATCTGGGCTTTGCAGTAGTTTAAAAATTGATAAGCAAACCACAAAACCCACATGATTTTATGATTATTTACTTTCACTGCTATGTACATCAGAAAATAATGAATCTGTCTACATTACGAGCAAAATAAAGTAGAAAGAGTGACAACTGGTCAAAAATGTTCCGTTATAGGGCATTTTGTATTCCACTGCTAGAATAATGGAAGCAGAGGACCAATTAATCAGGCACTTGTTTAGCAATCTTCAAGCTTTTTGTGTTCATTAGTCTGTCGAAGCGTCACTCTATGGCGCTGGGGACATGCACAGGAGAGGAGATCTATCTACACGCCGTGGGTGACATCCAGAGATTTACAAGCCAGAGCGTGCTATGCTCCACATTTCCCTGCTCCCATAAGACAATAAAAGATTCATTATGAATTCAAATCGCTCTCCTGTTTCTTGTAGGCAAAAACAACAGCAGTAATACTTAAAACTAAACTGTGCTTCCAAAACAGCCTAAGAACTGGATAGATCATAAAGGAGGAGAAGAGCTCGGGGTGAATTCAGCTATGCCAAAGAATGCAAAAGAATATACAAATTTATGTGTTCAAATAACAGATTACATAGACTTTTATGACACTATTGCTGATTTGTATAAGTCTTTGAATAAGACACGACAATGACAATTTAAACATGAACAGAAAATAAAAAAAGAATAGATGTAAAAGCTTCTGAAATATAAAAAAAACTGCACAAAAAGGCACGTGATGGATATAATGCAGTGAATACAGCATAACTTGATGTGCCTTTTCTTTACAGAATAAGCGAGAATGCTGTTCTTTTGTTAGAAGGCCAGGTGCATTGATGAATCATTCTCCACAGTCCATTACCCCGCTTAGTCATTTGAAGAACACAAAAGAGCAGCAGAAGGTGTGAATTACCAAAGAGAAGTAATATATAGAAGCGTGCGACAGAAACTTGAACATCTGAATAAGAAAAAACCTGAAACATCACATTTAAGAAAGCCTTCCTGTTTGCCTTGCAGAACAAGACATTATTCCTCGACTGGCTGGAGTTCAGTGTGGGCTAAATGCTGGTGTGTGAATGATGAATAATTCAGACCGGGGGTGAGTGGGATCAGTTCCTTGTATGCACGGGGCAGATTAGCCACTGGTGGCCCCTGACAGATGGAGGCCTCACAGCCCACTGCAATGGAGACCCAAGAGAATATCAGGTGTCACCTCATTACACACTTCATAGACCTCAACTTCCAATGTTACCTCGTCTGATTGGGATAACGACATCCAAATTCGTTTCAAGCATTTATTTGGCAATTTATGAATTCAATCAATTTCTGTTTCAAAAAGTTTCCATCTTATCTGTCATTAACTGGGTGGTATGTTCCTTTAGGCTTTGTCTTGTCTGTTTTTTAAGTAGTGAAAGTGAATGCGTGAGATTACATTATGAAGGATGTTTTTTTCAATTCTGTCAAATAAATTTTTAATCAGTAATTTTAAGTTTAAATAAAATGTCCAAATTGACATTTCAACTGTTCTTATGTTGTGTAGACCAATTAAAAAGTATTTTCTTTGGGATTTCAAGTCTATTAATACACCCAAGCTTCTCAATATTGGCAAAATTGGTATTCAATATCCATACATCCAAACATTTTAGGATGTAAAACACAGGGTGTTTGTCTATTTGACAGCGGATTGATTAAAAACAACACTTTACATCTTTTAATTACCTGATAATAGCAAACTGTGATCAATTGTTTAACTACCCAGTTTAATTTTGAAGTCCCAGTTTTTGCGTTTTTGTGGGATAAAAAATGCTGATTACTTAGCAGCAAATGAATCAGCTTAGAAGGAATTAATCAATAGACTGGATGTGAATTACCTCACTTTGGCAGTATAACATTCCCTGATGTGACAACCTGGGGCTCTGGACAGACTAAAAAAAAGGCCATCATGGTTTTTTTATTGCTCCTTCATGCGTGGAAGCAGGACACATCTCAAGTGCATCCAAGATTCATTACAAAACAAAAAGTTGCAGCCAGCCATTCTTCAAACGGTAAAAGAGGCTCATATTTCACATTAATGTGATAATTACACTTTGGTTTTGCAAATCTTAATAATCGGCATAAAACAGGAAAGCAGACATTCATTTTCAATGTCAAACAGACGCAGAATCAAATACAAAGTACTGTTTACACATAGAAATGGATAACTCCATACAAAGAACTATTTAAATCACGCAATGTTATAAAGTTTCTTCCCACAGATGAAACTAAAAAAAAATCAAAGATGTAATATCTACAGAATAATTTCAGATTTGAACATTAGGTTTCATCAAACACTGGTAGAATGGCAGCTTGCTGCAAAGACAGAATGATTGGAAACCATAATCTGACACATTTGGAGAAGACTGAAAATGTGATTATAAAAGTGTTTTATACCTCCAAAACTGCATCTGTGCTTTTTTCATAATCACATTGAGAAAGAAAAGATATTGAGCTTGACAAAAGCTGGCAGAGCACCAAGCATATGATTAATCACAGGTTCTCTCCAGGAGAACAATGAACAATGCTTCTGTTTTATGAATATTAATCAGACTTCCACTGATAGAAAAACTAATACACTACTTATTGCATGAAAATGTATTTTAACAACACAAGAGGAAATAGCAGTCATGCTAATCAAAAGCGCCCCTATTGTTGTATCTGCCACTTGAAACAGCATGTTTTAAGTTACCCGACTTTCATTAGTTGTCACATATATTATGGGTGGAAAAAGATTTGGCTAAAAAATACTAAATAATTTTGTTGATAATTAGCTTAATTCTCAAAAATGAACATAAAAACATGAAGAAATCGGATCAAATCCAATACAAAAATAAATCATCACAAGAATCTGACGGGCTTAGAGAAGAGAAGAATAAAGTGCATCTATCACCAGTTTTCTCCTCCAGTCTTATACCTGCTGCTGAACTGTAAACGACCTCAAAGCGATGACAGCGGGTGGCTGCAAAACAATATGGCTGCAGTGTTTACCTGCTTGTCTTTTTCTGCTGTGTCAGATCGCAGGCCGCCACCAGAGGCCTGACTGACAAAGGCCCCGCGGGGTGGAAGGGAGAAGCAGGCTCGACGGAAGGATGGATGCCCTATCCATCAAGGCAGCCTTTTCTGGTGGGCTAAGGAGCCGACATGTAGTGGTGAGGGAAGGATGGTCAGTAAGGAGTCAGCACTCTTTGACTCCAGCAGATCCATCATCTAGACAAGAGCAGCCTAGAATCTGTCTGTGCGGTGACAGCAGGCAGAATGGCTTCTTCCACTCAGGGCAAAGAGAAATGTGCTGACAGGGGGAAAATGATTGTAAAGAGGCCTGGTCAAGATGCTCACATTTAGAGGATGTGAACGAAACAAAGCAATAAAGCAAAAAGGATGGAGCAAGACTGCAGCATTGAACAGAGAGCCTAATCAACCAAATGTATTTTGATGTTTTCTATCTAAATACATTTGTTGATATAGTCAACTTTGGTTTGATAACCCGCTGTCAATTGTGTATTTGACACTAGTTATAACAGAAAAACAACTAATCACACATTATGTTAATTACATTTTCCCTGCTTTATGAGTGCAAAGGACTGCTTCAGTTTTCATGGGTGAGTCTACAGTAATCTTCAGGTGTTTTTCATCCCCAATAAACCTACAAATCTACACATTTTTGAGCCAAGCAAACACAGAGGCACACAAAATTGGAAGCATTTAAAAAAATATATTGGCCTTGACATTTAAGATGAAAGTCAAAGACTTGTAAAGTATCTGCAGAAAATGAAGACTAATCCAAAAGGCCAAACTTTTGCAAAGCCAGAGAATTAAGCACTTCTTTTAACACTTAACCATTGACATTAAGGTTCTAAAGCCTTATTTCTCCGAAGAAGCGACTCTCTGTTGGCTAATAACCTGCAAATCTTTTGCAGTCACTGACCCTAAAGCACTTCAAAGACAAGAGCTCTTTTAAGTGCCTTTTTGACTGTGGATGCAGATATGCTTCCTAACATGCGGGTATTGCTAAAAACATGAAGGCTGAAAGGTCATGTTGTGGAGAAGATCTGCTAGGACATGAGCTAGTTAAACTCAGACCCTCAAGTCCTGACCTCCTCTGGAAGCATGCTCGTCATAAGACTAGTCTGGCAGTTTACATCACTACAAACAGAGAAGGGAAGAGTAGGAAGAGCTATGCATCTTGGGTATTATTAATAAGCAATGCTAAATAATTTTTTTCTATGCATTTGTAGGAATGTTTTGCAGAAAGAAATAATGGTTGCTTTACCAAAGTGTAACTTATTCTAAATTGAAATGTCATAATTTACATTTCTAGATATTTATAGTTGAAAATCTTCAGAAAAAACATAAACCACAGAGATTAAAAACCTTATTGCATCACTTGAAGATGACAAGACTCCAAAAGGGAAACCTGGAGTCATAAAACTCATTAAACAAGAAGCAGAGAGAAAAAAAACAAAGAACGTAGTCATCTTAAAGGATATGACGCAAAGGGATGAAGCATTTTCAACAAGGATTACCTTATGCTCTGTCATTGTGGAGTGATACCAGGAAGAAAGGGGCTTTTATTTTCTCACTGTAGGCAAGAAAGAGTAGGGGACACAGTGTGAAGCTGCTTGTGTTGTGCAGACACAGACACAAGTCGTACACTCTGACAACAAAAGAAAGAATCACCAAAACCTCCACCAAATATGCCTTTATTTCTGTATATAGAAAAACATGGCTGGATGCCAGGTTCTCAAATTCAGTGTAAATAATGCATGCTGTTTTTCTCCCTCTGTTACAGACACCACCTAAGAAGTGCCCTGAGCACAAGAGCGGGAGAGGAAAAAAGCCACAGAGAAGAGGAAGCCTCTGGAAAAGATTCTTGATGAAAGTGGGTAGAGAAAGCTGAGGGAATATTGAGATGAAAATGTCAGTCACATTTTCTGTTCAATTTTCACATGAATCACACCAGAATACTGAGTGTGGAGTTGGTCTACATCTTTCAATGTGTTTCTAAGAAAGCATGTGCAATCTGAATCACAGCGTTAGCAATTATGCAAAGGCAGATGAGGCAGATCATTATGCAAGCCTCATTTAGCACCAAGACGTTTCCATCTTTTTAATGTTCAATAATCTGAGCATTAGAAAATGATAAAATGCTAGAGTATTGTTTTTGTATTACTTCTGAATGGGAATTTTATTGATTCAGTTGTCATTTCTCTCGACAGAAATACGAGCTGATATATATAAATTTACGTATAATAGTGTAATGCAAACATGCTGGACATGAAGTATTTGCATCCTGCTTTCATTTACTGCAGTCATTTTATTTCTGCTGTGTGATGAACTTTAAAGAGACAGTAATATGTGTTTTCCAGGCAGATAGCACCATTTTATAGCACAATCAAGTAACTATGTTAATTCAAGTTATTATAAAAATGCTGTATATATTTCAAATATAACTTAATAGAAATTTCACTTTGTAATTAAAACTCTTACTGTTTCTGACACTCCATCTTCAGTAAGTCATCATAACAGCACTCCTCTACTACCCTTTTAACAGAGCTTTAACCAGCACTGCCCTGAAAAGTAGCTTATTTAATGAGCTTAGATGACAGGCTGTTCCACCAGATGTTGGCTAATTGCTGTCGGCTAGTCTGTAGGAACTGAGTGGGGAAATTGTGAGGGAGGGCTCGTCTAGGAGGTGGAAGGAGAGCTTGTAGGTTGAAGCTGGTATTGTTTCAACCTACAATACCAGCTGATACTCATGGCCTGTTTTCATATGCAAGACAAGAAAATTTGAGAAATAAAAAAACAAAAAACATTGGATTTCCAATGATAAAAGACTGTATTGGCTGCTGCAGATCTCTATGTGTCCAGCTCATGTGTGCTGCTCCATTCTGAGCTCAGACAAATATTTGTTTTGAGGACTAAACAGAAGGCAGTTGAGACACTTGTCATTCAATTAGATGATGCTTAAAGCAAAGTCATACATTTATAAAATGTACAGAAACGCTCTGTATTGTTCCCCATAAAATATAGCCCCCGAAATCAAACTTCCAAAAAACTGCCAGTCTTTTTTTTGCTCCTTAAAAGACAGAGGTGGAAAGTTTGAAATAATGAAATGACCAACTTTGTCATATGTTTGACGTTTCTTATCTGTTCAAGATCCATCTGTCCCTTCATCAACTTATCAAACATCTCTATAGCGGGTACAAATTGATCAGCCTGAAAATCATTACATTCTTATTACAAACCAATATTTTAATGCATTTAATGCAAAACAGTCAGAAATATTTTTAGTGAGAGAGTATTCGTCAAAGTTAGAGTGTGATTTTACTGAACTGTAGAGCTTTTTAAAGTATATACATCAGCATGTACTCAGTACCATCAGATGCCTGTTATCTCGAGATCCCGACTTTTTTTTTTCTTTTCGCGGGATCTCAAGAAACTAAGTCGGGATCTGGGGATCTCGAGATAAAAAGTCGGGATCTCCAGATAATAAGTCGGGATTTCTTTCCTTTTTTTTTCTCCATATCCCTTTAGGGGTTCCGTAGGTTCCGTAGTCTCCTAATGTTTAAATTGAAAAAAAAAAAAATTTGTTCACTTTTCCTAAAAAAAGAACATGCATAAGATGAAGAACCCCCGGGGTGAACCTGAAAATAAATGAGTTGGCTCCGACTAATTGAGCAGTAATCATGATGTGCAGTTTGTTTCTGTTGAGGAAACATCATTTGCTGATAAACATTTGTCTAATCACAGCTGCTGCAGGCTCTGCTTCCCTGTTTAGTGCCAAGGTGACCTGAACAAAACAAGAAATAATGCGACATGAAATAGGGACACTGCCAGGAGCAAACCAGCCTGTCACGCTTCCTCGGTATGAGGAAATGATGAGTGCTACTTTGCAAATAAATCTGGCACCGCAACTAATAAAAAGGTGGAAAAACAAATCAATAGCTTTCCTATGTTGAATTCGTCCCACTGCTAACGAGAAACTGGCCTGAGAATAGATGAGTGAGGAGATGCAAACCGCTGCCTGTTGTGGTGATTATGAGGCAAGCACATCTCATAAAACTTGTCGTGACAAAGTAAGTGATCACAGCAGGAAGTGTAATAAATACTCTAGACTAACTGAAGAAGTTTATCAAGGGACCTTTGCAGAGTGGCTAAATTGAATTACAACATGTCTAATCTAAATTAGAGCAGAAAACAAAACCTATCCCATTAAAAGCACAATTCCAAGCTTTCAAATCACATTCAACTTATTGTTGAATGAGTGAAACTGAACCTGATTCTTCAAATTATTAATTAAGTTCTTAATGAGCTGCCAACAGGGCAAAGCTAGCAAGAGCTGTTATTTTATGTTACCCTCAGGAACAAAAGAAGGAAAGAAAGAGAGAAAAGAGTATAATGTGTAGATATTGAGATAAAGTATAAAGTATGATCATGAATAATTTTCTTCTTCCTTTACATACCTGGAAATGGCCAAGTTTCCAAACTGCAAGTGTTGCAAATGTTACTCATGTCTGCAACACATCTAGCGCAATAATACATGATCATTTACTTTCACAAATAGCATTTCATTTACCAGAACTAAATGGAATAGTATTGGTCCGATGTCTCTGAGAAAGAAAGACAGCCAATAAGAAGTCGAGTCAACAGCTTGCTCTTTTTTCAGCAATCTGGCCTTTCATTCCCAACTCTCAGCAGTCATGGTTGGTGTAAATCCAAAATGAGAATTGTTATTAAACCGGTCTCATCATTAACTGCCGCCAATCTCTCCTTTACACACACCCAACATTTGCACACAAGCAGGCATAGACTTTACTACTATCAGGATTCACTTCAACAATCAGTAATGAAAGTGTCTCATTCGCAATTCCAATCAAAATCTCATCAATCACACCTTGCATCTAAAAGGAGCTCACACACTCACTGGTTCTTGGTTAGAAAGGTGGACGGAGGGAACAAATCGGAGCTAAATTTAATCAAGGGTTCCAGGAATACAGACAGAATTGAGCACAATTTACTAAACTTCATCATTGGATGGAAACTGTTGATGTGATAACAGATCAAGCAGACTAGTAACTGCAGACAACATGAAGGAAATGAGAGTATGAATCACATTTTCACTTTCATAACGAGCTCGCTGTTCTAGTTCAATTTAAAAGAGGAATGGCTGCGGAAAGATGATAAAAGGCATCCACACTGATGATGTGCATGCACAAGGAAAATATTGTAACAGATGAAAAAAAAAAAAAAACTCCTGCAAACTTCTAAATAGTTCACGCCATAATAAATAACTGAAAATAGAAATGAAATCAATGACAGGAGACATATCTATAATGAAAAATCATAAGCATTAAGTTTGGTGAACTTTCTTTATAGTGCATTATGATGAATGAAGTATTAAAAACAACAAAAAACTCATAAGTTTACATCTACTGGCAGAATTACTAAAACTCACAACTTTTCAGAGAATATGAATAATAATAAAAAACCTTTTATGTTAATGATTAGAGTTTCTGTAAAGCCAGTTATGATCTAACAATGGTTTGCTCTTTTTTAAATCATATACCCATAACATAAACTAAGCAAATAATCATGATCAAAAGTTTATGTAACCTGTTTGTCTCCTAACATGCACATGAGTTAAAATGAGCATCTGCACAGGGGGAATAGTCATAGTAAAAGGTCTTGGAGACCAACTTCGATATAAAAGGACACCACAACTCTTTATCCATCATCCTTATTTTTTTAATGTTAAAAAATGTATTAGCAATTTTATCTCTGTGTTGATCCATATTTATCCTTTTACTTACGGTATTTATTATTTTACTTATTTATTACCTCCAACATCTTACCTTGTTTTAGAGGCCTATTTAAACTGAAAAGCTGAAGTAATTAAAGTTTTACCATCAAACCTTCAACCTTTCTTTTCCCCAATGCAAAGGGACTACAATACGCACATGCAACCAACAGAGGGAAGTGGGAGGAGGGAGCAGCAGCTGGTGTTACCCCCGGTGAGGGATAAGGTCAGTGGCAGAAATACCAACACTGAGTCTCCAGGGACAACCAGGGAAACATCCAAATCCTTAAATCTCAAATAAACACGTCTCTAGTGGAAGTTGGTTATTTTTTTTCTGCTTCACATCTCATTGCATTCAGTGGGCCTCCACCCGTGGTTATTATTCACTGCTCATTATCACTGCTCTGATTAATAAGAGCAATTTAGGGTCCCCTGGTATTAGATAGGAAGAAAGGAGAAGTGTGTTTTTCTTATAAACACACGCTTAGTGTACTACTTAGAATAAAAAAATAGGAGAGAAAGCAGCAGGTGCCTGAGCTCTTTATGCAAGTCTCTGCAGCTTTAAGGGGCTAGGATTTTTTTTCCCTGCTGCTGATAAATTCACCATAATAAAAATATATATCTCAGCTGCCACCTTCAAAGCTATGCTGTGCAAATATATCATATAATTTGTAATTTACTTTGCATGATCTTCCACTTGGGGCTTCACTGTAAAGCAAACCATTCCTTAAGATGACTTCTCAGAATAACCAGTAATATTTTTTTGAGAATACTGTTGAATAAAGCGTATTCTCAATTACTCATGCCGCCCCTCTCTTATACGATATGAATCGATTTGCATTTATTACATTCGTTTGTTCACGTTTTTTTTCCTCGAACAATCCACTCAGGCATTCAAAATAACTGGAATAATATGGAGATAAAATACAGAGGGACTCTATTTACTAAACAGGTTGCTTTTAAAGGGATTTATTGGAACTACATGCATTTATTTAAAGGTATCAGACTAAAAAGAAGCATTTTTTGAAGATTGTTTTAGCACTAGTGCCCTTTATTGACAGCTACCAGACAGAGATGGCTATGTTGAAGACTATAGTCTCTATATATGAGGCATCAGATCTATCAGTATAGTGATGTATTTCTTAACGGCATAGATTAAAAACATCAACAGACAAGTTTCTGAGACAAAGATCAAGTGTGATCACGGGGAAACATTCTACTCAAAAAAAACACCACCACATGCCCCCAGCAGACCTTCCTGTCTCGAAGGTATCGCAGCAATTTGGTACCTCAACATCCTCGTTATCGTACCTTGATGTAGCGACAAAGCTGCAATCTTCACGCTGCCCTTGTTTAAGGGAGCATTTGATTTCTCTTATACGCGTTTGTGAGGTGTAAAAAGAAAACTTGCTGTGAAGTCACCTTCAAAGAAACGCCCCCTGTGCCAAGGAATTACAAAGCTAAAATAGTTTCTCAGGGAGGAGGCAGCAATTCTATTATTCTTTAAAACGCAGTGCAATGGCTTTTATGAGAGTGTGGAAAAGCCATTTGAGAAGCGGGTCAGGAGAGTGAGCAGCTTGGCCCTGAGCACATTGTGTCTTATCCCTCTCCATTTCCACCACCTTGTCCCTGAATAATGGGCAGACCTCGTCACTGCCCCCAGAGGCTAATGGCTTCTCATGGAGGAGAAATCAACACAGAAATACCTCCGTGGGTAATCCGCCTCTTTAACCAGCAACACGCCACGCATCCAGGCCTACTGTGCACAAAATAGGATCGGAGAAAGAAGCGATTCCACCCCTGTGGGATAGTGCCTTAATATCCACTATAAAGGCTGCGGAGAAAAATATATAATCTGGATGGAAATCTGACAGAAATAATGGTGGCTGAATGCATCCTCTTGAGGGGAAAATGTTGATTGACAGCAAATTGGAAAGTGAAGTGACAGCTGCAGAGTTTGTCTAGGAAAATAGTTTTCAGCTAATGAAAAACAGACAGAAATTCAATAGGCGTCATAAAGATCCTTATTATCACACTTTGAAAACCTGAGAAATGCAGAAGCACATTTTAAGCAAAAAACAACTTAATCCTCAAGGAAATCCAGTTAAACCTGTAATGCTCTGCACACATTAATACTCCTTACAAATATGTAAGAAATCACAAAAATAGCTATCAATTACTGAGCTTTAAGCAGAATCTAGAATACATTTGAAAAAAAAAATCAAAAACTGGTTCTGGTGTGACAACATAATAAAACATGTTTCATGTCCTTATCAAACTGCATAACCTTTTTCAGCTTACCTCCGCAAATGTCAATATATTTCATTGGAATCTTATGTGATGGAGCAACAGAAAGTAGTGCATAAATCTGAGAAGGCAGGTTTCAAACAATTTCACAAATAAAAAAAATATGCAGTGAATTTTCAACACCTGTAGGCAGCACTTCATATAACCACTTTTACTTATAATTGCTGCTGCCAGTTTTTTTATGGTATGTCTTAGTTTTGCTCAGAGAAAACCTAGAGAATCAGTGAACAGCAGTGCTCAACACTTGATATAGGTTTTAAATTGCCTGTGGGTCTGAAGTTTGACTTGGCCACTCATATAGATGATGTTGCTCCAAGCCTTCAGCCTGCATATTTTAAATATGTCCCAGCTCCAACACAACTGCTCTGATGTCTGAATTACCACCTCACTACATCATGCGAAGCAGAGGCTTGGCATTTAAAGTGCTGTAGAGCAAAGATAAACAAAACATGCAGGAGCTTCACTCTTTAGGGCTTGAGTTGGACAACACTGATGGAAACCAAAGTCACTGCAGCTCTGGCTGTACGCTTAGGATCACTGTGTTCCTGCAAGGTGACACATCACAGATGTTATTGTCTTTCTCCACGACGGCTTCAGTAGAAATGGGACTCCTTTTAATGTTACCTTTGTTGTTTGCAACTCTTCTATAAAAGCTGGATTTGTGAATGCATGATTAATCCTCTCCTTAAACGGTAGTTTAAGGGATGGCAATGTCTTAATAGGTTTGCATTTTTAGAAAGACTGAACAGCGATCCTTCAGAAGACTTCTGAAGACAATTGATTGCATTGGATTTTATTGTAGGGTGTCAGAATACAGGGGCCAAAATCAATATGCATGCAACACTTCAAATTCCTGTCATTTTCTTTTTATTTAACACTTCTGCACTATTATTTGGTTGGTCTGCCACATAAAATTCCCCTAAAAGTAACTAGAAATAATTAGCTTCAATGTGGGAAAATGCGTAAAAGTGGTGTAAATACTTCTGCAAGGCACCGTATAACAAGACAGCATATAAAGACTAACTGAAACATCACTTCAGGTTTTTAAATTAACATTTAAACTAATAATTTAGTCATGGCAAGCCCAACCACCAGAGGTAACATGTTTAATTTCAGGGATTAATGAAAGGTCGAGACCATCTCATTAAGCGTTGATAAATATCAAATGCAATCAATGAGGGAGAAAAACACAAACCTCAAGTGTTCTCTGACTAAACACACTGTCTCTGCTGCAAAACTTCCACATTAATCCACTCAAGCTAACAAAGCTTTTACAGAGAGGCAGTCCGTCTTCCATCTAGCTAACCGCTGGGATCCCCTTAAAGAAAGAGTGCAAGCACAACACCAATACAAATCCACATTATTAACTAGTAAAAACAGAAACAAGTGACTGCAGGATAGCAATCACCTGCAGGGAGAGAAGAAGTCTTAGTTTTGTGCAAAGTGAAATACAAAAACACTTAAAATGGATCGGTGTATTAATCCTTACTGAAGCAGTCTGCTACTAAATAAAAAAAATCTGATATCACTTTGATGCAAAAAAAGCAGCTTTATCCTTAGCTGTTGGCATAAATTGTAAGAAAATAAGCAGAAATCTTTCTTTCACATGTCAAGTAAAATATGAGCAAGTTCTTCATGCAAGGATATTTTTCTGTACAGAGCTAGACTTTCTATGCGCGCATGTGTGTCTGCTTTAATGAATAAACCTTCAAAGTCTGGGTAAATAGGTTTTTTTATTTGTGCTTTAATCTGTTTTTCTGCCCTTTCTGATGCATTTTCTTTTGAACTTCTAATTTCTTGCCTGCAGGAGGTAATTCTATAACAATACACAGAAAGCCTGAGAAAGAGGGCTTATATAAAGACAAACACACACAACAGAGTCCAAGCAAATACCTGTATTAATCAGTGTCAATTTTACTGTGAAAAACTGAAGGTAAAGTTAAGTTATAAAGTGTCTCTGCACAGTTAATTTTGTCATCAACTAACACATATGCTGATGTGTGGGTGGCCATCTCTCCGGGGGAAAATAATCTTGTGGCTAAGGTCAATTTCACACTCATGCCTGCCCTAATGTCTGCTAACACATAGGAACATATACACAGGCCTGTGTGTCACAGGAGAGAGAAAAAGCCCCCACTGAACACTCTGACTTGAGGCGAAACAGGTGGGTTTAATGCCAGAATCTCATCTTTCACTAAGACCGCACAAGGAGTCAGGCAGGGATATTGGTTTTATATCATTCTATTGATAACACACTAAAGCTGAAGGCAAATTAAATGCAGCTTCCAGAGAAGTGCTTTGACCAGCAGTAAAGGGTATTTCTATCAGTGGGCGAGCTAAGTGGGGTAATGTCACAGCTGAATATGTTTTAAATAGAGGGCCACCAGGGGTATTCCACCTTGGAAAGATTGCTCTGATTTAGCTTCTGTGCAAGTCAATCAAATAGTTGGATGATGTCTTAAATTGAATCTATTGAAAGACCTGCAATGACAATAAAATCAGAATTTTTCCTCTAATTTTTCCACTATTTATTCCACACCAAATTCACCTAAAGTATTTGTTGTGCAAAAGGTCATTTTGAGTCTCATCTGTCTGTAAAAATACCATTAGAATTTAGCAAGGACCATGTGTTTTAGTGGGATCCATGGGGTGTTGAGGAATGTGGGCGGAGTCTCACTTTATTGATATTGCCTTTTGGTTGTTTTTGGAGACTCGGTGACTTCAAGAGGTGACTCACTGCTGCAGTTGTCCAACAGTGAGGTATAATGGCTAAAAAAGGTTAGCCTCTGTGTCACATCATATTTATACCCTATGGAAACAGGAAGCTAATGGTTACAACTGCAAGTTTCATTAAAGTTTTTATTAAATTCAAAAAAGCAGGAGTATTTTTTTTTTAATCCTTCTGCTTCATTTAAACTAATAAAAAAATGTTAGTCATAGCAATCATCACGCAACATCAAAAAAAGTAAAATTAAAAGTTGGGTTTTTGCAGAAAAAATTTAAATAAAAATAATAATTTGCATGAATTTATGAAACCAAAATAAAAAGTGATTTTTTTGTTTTTATTACAACAAATTGACCAGCAATGAAACTATAATTTGTGCTAGAGACACATTTTAGTTGCTAAGTCTGAAAACCTCTCATAGTTTCAACAAATAGCGTCCAGTCCATCTATCCATTCAATAAATTACATTACATTTTGTTGCTACTCATACTATCAATCCAAAACAAGGAAAAATGCTGCACTTTTGGAGACGCTCAAGGACTCTGGGGGTTTTTACATCAGTTGATTAACTGCAATGGCATTGCCAGTCAGACACCAGACACCATCTAACATCAAAGTGTCTAGTTGCTGAGAGACCATCTGTTTTATAATGAACCCAACCGAACTAAAATTCTGCTACACATGAAATGGAACAGAATGCCTGAATCTGGCTGCTCTGCTTTTTTAGTATTTTTAATGTTAATCTGAAATAACACATTGCCATTTTGTGGCATGCTCTAACAGCAAACAAACAATTACCATTTTCATTTACAAATATTTCTCCTGGAGCTGATAGTGCAGATGGAAAAGTTTATAGTGGGTTACACCCATAAAATATATTAGAAGAAACTCAGCTGTTTTGGTATTTATTAAATTTGCCTGTATGCACTCAGTTCATTCATACTTAAAGTTAGAATTCTTTTTGTTTTCTTTGTTAATTGTGATTTCACAGACTAATCATGAATGATGAGTGTCTTATGTATTTGAGCCTATGCTTGTAGAATGAGGGAGGATGTCTTGTTAAGTGAAGCAAACAGCAGATAACATAAAGTTGCAATACAAAATTTCATTTTCAGAACAGTATATGTGAAACTGCAATGTTTTTCTTTTACATGCTAGCTGCGGTGTGGTAGATACCCGTTTGCTACGTTTTCTCACCGGAACAATGTCTGTATTCCTCGTCTGCACAGAGGAACTCTGACTATCAATCCTGACGTTTAGTCATGATTCATTATGCTGGTGATCTTCCAAAACAGCAACAATAACAGACGCTGCAATGAGTGATAAAGAAAATGAATAGTTTAACCATGTGAGTAGTGATAGACAGCAACACAGACGCTGTTTGAATGAGAAAATCATTACAAAGTAAACAACTGTCTCATGAAAAAATGGTGAAGCACTGTGAGGATTCTTCTCCAGTTTCAGTCAGTTTAGATGGAGAAGACTCTCTGTTCTACATGTCTGGCTCTTAGTAGCCATTAGCTTGAGAACCTTACAGTAACAAAAGGAAAAAAAATGTCTTAATTAAATGATTTGATCTATACCAGGTTCCACAATTGCTTAAATCTATAGCTTGTTGCATGCAGATCAAAAACATTTTGAATTTAGGAAAGAAAACTTTTTTGTTGTTTCATCTGACCAGCACACATCTCTCCATATTAGTAAAAGTAGATCCGATTTTTACTTTTAAAAGAAATAGCAAGAGAAAAACATTCATTATTTTCCTTCCTCTTCACATTTATTCACTACTTTGTGTTGCTCTGTAACATTAAATCCTGATAAAATAAAGCAAAGATTGTGATTTCAATATAAACATAATTTAAACATAAATAATCAGTGAATATGTAAACACTAGAAATTAAAGAGGGCATAATTTCTTTTTACTGTGATTGCATAAAAATTCATACTACTAATAAAACACATGTATTCCTTTAATATTAATCCTCACATTTCAGCTGTATGTATATATAAAAGAGGTTCCATAAAAGAAGGAAAAAAAGTATTCTAATTTCCATAAGAATTGTGTACGGAACAAAAGATTTATGATCAAATATGCACAGAGCTCCTTTGTATTTAGGTTTTCCTTTCAATACAAAATTGCACAAACACAAACAATTACTCTGAATCCAAGCATCCACACATAATGTGAGCGCTGTTTATTCTTAAAGTAATCAATATAAATACCTCCAGGAAGTTCTTCAAGCGTACATGTTTGACAAAACCCTCAGATCTCCTCATTTGATCGCCTCCTCATCCCACACACTACAATCACAACCGCAGGCACTCCTCTCACCAGCTGCTGTTTCAGTCTCCACTGTGCATTAAGTGATTTAGCTGTAGCCATTGCAGACCTTTCTTATTTAAGAGTATTGACATGTCCTGAGTGTATCCTTTGTTCTATTTCCTTCCATGATTAAGCACATTCAGGTTTCCTGTGATGGGCATCTGGAGGTGATACAAATACAATCCGGGTCATTTTATGTAAAAGTGACACAGAGCTATAATGGTTGGTACCAGTGAATCATTACTGTTTGTGAATTCTCTCTGCAACCTAAGCAATAGACTATATTTTGTAGTCCTACTGGCTTTTAGAGTATTCTGGCTTTGCTATGCAACTGTTTCTGGCTTATTTTTATAGATTTTTGTGTGCTGAATATGCTAACTGAGTCATTGGCAGTAGTAGGAGACAAATAATATTTGGTCTTGATGACTAAATATCATCAAGATAAAGAACATTAAAACAATGTTCTTTGTCTTCTCTCTGTCAGTGTACTTCACATGACCTCTCAAAGCGCAGACACACAGAAAGCGGTCAAATGTTCATTTAAGTCCAGATTTATCATTCGAATTCACAGAGGTGACCGAGACAGAAAGTCAGTAAGATTAAGTTGGTAACATTCTTTATAGTGGGTTTGAGTCTGACAGGTGTGTTTCAAAGCTGCATGTTGAGTTTTTGTGTTGTTTTTCCATCTGGCCTTTAAGTACAATTGATCTTAAATGTATATATTTTTTCAGCATATTTAATAATTGAAAATGTATCTAATATTTTATGTAACTTACAGATTAGTAGGTTTAACTTACATGTACCTGTTATTTTAAAAAGCTTGTTATGGTAAATAACTTAGCACAGTTTAGAATTAGGGAATCTCACTTTATTAAAAGGCACAAAATACTAAGTAAAACATATTTAATTATTTTATGTTTAATTCTATGTTATCCTATTTGCGCTGTGAGATACATAGATATTTCCAGTACATAAATAAATATACAAATGATATAAAGGCACTGCAGCTATCTACAAAAACTCTGAACAATTTGAATTAATGTAAGTTTCAACAAAGTTTAATATCCCTGTGGGATCAATAAAGTATTTTTGAATTTGAATTTAAATGTGAACCCTTCAGATTATGATCTGTGCATTATTAGCCTGGATTTCATTTTAAAACAAAAAATATGTATAAATTAAACCCTTTTAAATTAAAATACTGTTCAATTTAACACGAAAGGTCTTATTCTGTAAATGACCCATCAAGATATTTTGCTTTGTAGACCATGAAATAGGAAAGTGTTAGCTAGTGTTAACATTCAACCCACAATCCTCCTCCTTCATGACTTAATATGATTTCTAGGCTTTGACATTCTGATGAAGCCATTTTGAAATTTAAACTGTTGCTTGAATTGCAATTAGGAGGTGTGGACACTGATCTGCACAGGCAAGAGGGTCTGAAAATGCCACATTTTTGCATCTAAGGGTGGGTCGGTTGGGACTTTGATTGCTTTTTTGCTGTAAAAAATTATTTTGTTGCAACCAAATAGGTATCATGTTCCGCGTACATAAGAGTGATGCCAAAAGTTGAGACAATAAATTGGGCTACTTTGAGAAGTGCCGACCTGCTGTTGGCAAAAAGAGTTGTTGGTTTGGTATGAGGCCAGCATGGCCTTTTTTCCATCCAACTTTCTGATAACCTAACCACAAAGTGGCTGCAAGCCAAGAGGCCTAAAAAGCTCCCTACTGCTGCAACTACCATGATCATACATAGTCCGGTCTATTCATAATGTCATGAGACAGCTTAGAATATTGTGAAAGTAGCCGTGGAGAGATTTAGATCATTTGCAGAGCTACAGTGTTTATTTTTTATTTATTTATTTTTTTACATTTCTTTTAAGGACAATAACTTTGAATAGCGTTTTCAGTTTTGCTCCCATTTGCATTTTCTACATGCTAATCAAAAATGACCAGTGAAAAAAAAATTATGCTTTAGGTCTTACATTGAAACACCATTAACTCTTCCATTTCCATCCTTAAGCGCTCACATGGCTGACCAGAACAACCAAGGTGACAGAACCAGGAGGAAATGAGAAAAATAATTGGAAGGTCACATATAATAGTGGCCGCTCCAGTGAAAAACAAGAACTTAATTGGTGTAAGAGCCATTTGGTAAGTATTCAAGCTAAAATGTAAAAGCACTCATTATCTTTACTCGCAGAAGCAGTTGCACAACAGGGCACAGCTGGGATGGGCTACACCTTTTACAGCGATCAGCCAAGATACAAGCATTTGCCGCTTTCACTTGGGCCAGGGTTCAATATAATGAGGCACTGAAAATATCATTAGCCAGAATGTAAGAGAATTTGTGTTTAATAATTTAGAAAACTACTTATCTGTCTTTTTTTTTTCATTTTCAAACAAATAGTTAAAACACCAAAATCTTTGCTTGACTTTATTTATATGGCCTTCTCCAAAACTCAGGCTGCAGGGAGAGTACACTGCTTTTTAAGTGGGATTGGAAAGATGAAGCTACTTTCACCCTGACTTTGAATCTCACTGAAGCCCTTGAAACCCCCAGTGAGATCTGGGAACTTTGAGAATCAGAGTGAATGTTGTGCAGCAGAATAAGTGTCACCCTGCAGGATGAGTCCTTTCATCAAGCTTGCCTCTTACCCTGACCCTTCCATCTGGGGAAACAGATGATACTAATGAGGGAAGGCTTCTTGTCTCCTGGCACCAATCACACACACTGCTTCCATTGTGCTACACTGTCTCTTTTCCCCCACCCCTTAAATCACAGACGCAGCTCATTATATAAACAAAGATTGGTCAGATTTTGGTGGCAGATTTTTGATCTCAAGTTTCTGTAAAACTAGAAACTGATTTAAGCTAATTGCAATTTCCCTTTAAGAATGGTAAGTCAAACAAACACGAACACAGCGGTGAAATAATTTTAAATCTAATTTCTGTCATGAGCGGTTATTAAATACGTAAATTAGCAAGGACAATTAAAGCTACAATAATAAGGAAGTAAATATTGAAATTCTTATTAGCATGTGGTTTAATAATAGTTACTATGCTCATTAAAATAGTGATTAGTATTGTTGATATTACTAAAACAACAATATTTTTGAGTAAATAGTAAAGAATGTAAAACAATTCGAATATGTTAAAGAGGCTGCCAACATTTCCAAATCCAGTACTTTCTGAAAGTCTCTCTCTCTCTTACACTTTCACAATCTGAATGAATCACAGAAAAGTCGCATAAAGAATTTTTCCTTTTAAATATGACTAATAATGGGATATCTCTAGCTAATTCAGCTTTGAGTCAGTGTGCACATTTAAGAGTGTTGTTGTTGTTCTTGTGGAAATTTCACAGCCAGTCCTGGACATTTAGTGTGGCCTGTGGTGGTCATAACAAGTTTAAAATTAAGGAAGTGCAAAGTGCTAGCTATGAGCTAACATATTATGATATTCCAATTTAGAAAAAAATATTTTATTTTGAAGGAGATTGTTTTTCTTTGTCTGAATAAGGACATTGGCACACTCATGTGTGCACCAATGCCAGCGAGATTTGATGGCAATAATAATGGTCCAAACGCTGGGACTGCATCATTCGAAGGACCCGGTCTACCAGGTCGACGTATAGACCAGGTCCTTTGTCAACTGCAAAGGCCAGAAAAAAGCCGCTAAAAAATTTGACAATCTAGCCGTTAAATTTATTCCTGCCCTTATCTTGGCGTATATCATGTCACTTAACAACCACAAAGGTGGTTGCAAGCTGGTAAAAATGAAGCTCAACATTTTGCTGACTTTATAACTTATTTAATAATTTTTAAATAGTTAAATTAATTAATTTTATTCTATTAAATTATATTGAAAAACATATCCACGTAAGACAAACATAAACACCTACAGAAACAACCACTTTCAGCTTTTAATTCTAGTAATGCCAAATTTTAGTAGATTTAAAACTGTGCTTCTCTCCCGCTCCATCTCTCATTTCATCAACTATTGTTAAAAGAACAAAACATCTCTTGTTCACTCTGCAATAAATCTTAAGATAGGGTGGGCTGTAAACTAATATTTATAGCAACACAGTTTCAGTTGTCAATATGTCATGACCCATTTTATTGCTCAGTTCTTATGACAGCTAACAAACATTATAAAACATATTTTCCCAATAATTGAGTTTCACCAATGTCCTGGCCCCTAACACAGATCATGTGTTTCTCATGTGGCCCTTTGGAAAAAATCAATTGCTTACTCCTATAGGAGAGCTTTGATATAGTGCATTTAATAAATTGGATCGTTAATATACATACAGCGAAGGACAGAGACAGGTTTGGCTACGGCGTAGAATTGAACATTAAGACAGTAATATTGATCGCTCTTCAGAAAGAGTGGGATCAAAAATATAACTTTCAACTTTATGGGGACACCTTTTCTGCTTCACCACTCATCGATATTGTGGTGAAGCTGATTTTGTGTTAGGCAGCCAGTGGGGGGTGACATGGCTTTGGATTGCTTCTGTAGGAACTAAAAAGGAGCAGCCTCTCTGAGATGCAAGGGGTCAGACAAGGCTAATTAGTCTGCAGCGGCCCCTCAAATTTCTGCTCCAGGATATTAATGAAGTGATCCATAGGAAAGCAGCTGCTCGCCACACAATCCTGCACCTCACTCCACTTCCCCACTTTAACAACTCACTGCAACCTCCATTCGTCTAGCCCCCCTGCTGCTTTCAGAATCTACCTAGGAAGGGCAGTGCTGTGCTGGGGGAAGAAGCCCAACTACTCCCCCTGAGATCTTGACAGGTCCCGATCGATGGCCTCGGAGCAGGAGGTGGATGAGCCGAGGGGTTGGGGTGCACAGCTGTGTGTGTCACTTTGCCAGGAGAGGGTGACAACAGCCTGGCTTTGTGTCCTACATCAATAGAAAAATGATGTTTCCACTAGAGTGAGTACAATAGTTTGAGGAATGGTTTGTTGTGTCTCCATATTTATCTATTTCTGCCTTCCTGTGGTGTGTCTGAGCCTTGCTGTCATGAGCAATGAGTAAGGCAAAGCTTATTAAACCCTTTACTGATAGATCAATGGAAACGCTTCGGTCACAGGCACCATGTTTTCTTGTCGTCTGTCATTTGTACCAAGACCATAAAGTGCATTAGGGTTTCCATGAGAAACCTGGCTGGAGACCAAATATCACAGATAAAATAAAAATATGAGCCACTGGCTTCAGTTTCCACCAACACACTGCTTCAAATCATTACAAACCTTTTGAGACAGAGTATCAGCAGAATGACAGTGAGCTTGATCACACCCATCAGTTCTTCCTCGAATGAAAGCCACCATATATCAGTAAGTACAAACTCAAGGGCAATGCTTTGATCAAAACATCTCCAGAGCACCGGAAAAAAGAGAAATTACTCTTCTCTTACTCTTTTTGAATATGTGAAAGTAAAGTCACAATGATAGCAGATTCATTTAGAATTTTTTTTTGTGTGAATATTATCACTTTTTGCAGCTTAAAACCCTTTAACAGTCCCTCCCAAAACTCTTGCATGCCAGTCGATGGGTCCATGAGGAGACTGATGTCCTCATGACAGTTCAGAGGTTAAATATGGCCTGAAAAATGTGTCAACTATCTTGTTTTTCCAGCAATCAATCTATGCCCAATTTGGAGGTGTGTGCATATCCAGGTTGGGAAGTGTACTGCACACAACATACTGATCTCAAAGGGGAGTTAAGCATTTCACTTTATTAGAGGCAATGAATTGTTTAGCTGCTTGGTGAGGTCATTGTGAAGACGCCTCTCACTTAGTAGTCATAGTGCTGAAAGCATAAATATAACTATAACTTAGGATTCTGCTAGAGTGGTTGCAAGAATTGTTATATTCTGACTTCACTGTGGGACTACTGAACTACTGACTACTGACTGTGGGATGATGCTTAGGCTGAATAATTACACATCTTTCTTGCTATGGTTTAAGCAACATATTGCCTTAAGTCAAGATAAACCTTTTGAAGCAGATTATAAACCAAATGCCAGCCGGTAAAAAAGTGACTTCTTCTATCCACATAAAGACAGTTACGGTCAGAACATTCCAGGATTAATCAACTAATGTCTCAGCAAGATCTAGAGGAAATTATCCATGCATTTATTTTTAAAATACAGTATTGACTATTTCAATTGGTGAAATACCGAATATACTTTACTATGCTTTATTATAGAGAGTGGACCTTAGGGGTACAGCCAATCAGTATCAAGGAAAATACTGCTCCAGGATTGGCTGCTTTGTAAATGCCAACCAGATGCATTTTCAGTAGCACTATGACAGGGTTTTTTAGCTTTTCAAACTGCATTTTCTTTTTCTACAAAAAAAATATTTGGAAATCTACTCCACAGATATCAAAATCCCCAGCTTGCTTTCAAGGGGGGTTTCCTAAGGTAAACTTCTGCTTGGGAAATCTTTTTAATTCTGGTAGGTGCAGCAGTTAGGAAGGGGGTAAACATTGTGCCACAAAGCTACCCTGATTCGTAGAAGATTCCTGCAGTGTAAATACACTTGTACTGTCATGTAGCACTCAAACAATGCCAGCTTAATTTTTCTTAAAGCAGAAAAAGCAACTGAACAATTGAAAATTTTACACATAAGCAAAAAAGTCAACATGCAGGTAGACTGTCACAAAAGGGGTCCAGTATTCAAACATAGCAGCCATATAAGCGCAAAACCGATTACATAAAACTACCACATTTACTATTAAAACAGCCATCAATCCCTTCACAATAACACTGTCGGGTAACAGCACCATATAAAAACTGCCTGTGTTTTTTTTTTTGTTTTGTTTTTTTTAAGATTTACAACTAATGTTGGATATTTCAAAACACCAGCTGCCATATAAACTTTTCATATAGGGAAAGAGGTGTTAATTTGTCACCTGATTTTTAGCAGCACACATGCTGATGTCAGCACACATGAAAATGTAATTCCTCGCATAAATAAACATACTGGAGGAGGTGTGTGAAGAAAGTGGAAGGGGATGTAATATTTCCAGAGCGGATTGTTCCCTTCAGACAGTGGCATCATTTAGCTATGGCAGGCTGAGATTTCAGAGATAAATTTTTCGAGTGAAATCTCTGTCTTGTTACGGTTCTCACAGCTCATTCTGGGCACATCCAGCGTGAACTCAAGGGGAGCGGAAACAGAGCTGAAGGCCATTAGGCCAATGTGCAAGAGAACACCTCTGCAATTGAAGGTGAGGTGCTGTGAGAGGTCACTGTATGAATACCGAATGTGCCATGCAGGTCCACAAGTACGGAATCAATGAGAGTTTCATGAGCATAATGATGGGAAAATGAAAAATTGATATGCAAAAAGACCCTGCGATTCAGCTGGGAAAAAACAGCATCCTTCAAAATTCTAAGCCGCTAAATAATGTTTTAAAAGCAGCGCAGATGGCAACGGCACTCCTGAACAATCACTCCGGCTGCATAAATATACATCTTTCCGGCATCTCGTGTGTCTCGACAACGTGTCTCGTCAAAAGACAGCGGTGGACGCGCCTGCCACCGCAAACAATACCAGAGCTTTCTGATCGTCTGCTGAGCTCCAATCTGTTGGTAAGCAATTGTCGTTGGCGTCTAGCAACGACACATTTTACAGATGTTGTGCACCGCCCTCCAAGTGGCACCTCCATTACAGCAAGGTGCCAAAAAATATGACCCTTTCTCTTTGTCATCTTCACACCTCTTAATGAACAGTGGCACTCCCTGAACCTTTTTCCTCTTGATTAACTTTTAGCCTCTCCCTGCCTCCGTGTTAAAAGCCCTGATGAGAGAGTTAACCCCTGGCTGGCTCTGATTTCCTCGTAAACAATGCTGCACCACTGGTTCATGAGTAATTGAACACTATTGATTGTAAGGTCTGGGGGTGACAATAATTAGGCCACATATTAGGTGACAGCAAACAGAAGCTGCGAAGACAGCATACTTCACAACACACACACGCCTGCACACACACAGACATCTTGTCACCTACATGCTCCATGATAGCATCACTATCCACTGTCTTTGCCAGCACTTGGTTTTGCTCTCCTTATCTGGCCTGCTGTCAATACAGACAACTCTTTGCTCCACTGGGGGCATGAAGGCAGTATTGACATTCAGCTCAAACCCACAGCTCTGAGTGGAGTCCAGGGTGTTGCACATGAATTATGCATGCCTTGACGCCAGGGTGCTGAGCAACACCAGTGCCATCATAATTGAAACAATTGAAAAGACAATACCAGATGGGTCAATAATTAGACAGCAGGAGGAGGAAACTTGATCCGGACGCTCCCCTGCTTGCCCTGCCAAACTAAACACCATGCACATGGAGGGGACCTTTACCAACATGTCCCGGCTCCCTTTGGTGCACGGTCACATGATTTGTTACATGCTGAATGGTGTGAGTCTGTGTGTATGGCTGTGTTCATGATTATCAGGAACGGATAAGTCAACCTTCCACAGGGAGACTGTCTCTCACCCAAGGCTGCAGTGGTAGCAGCTTGCCTCTAATTAAAAATTCAACATGTTCAGACCGAGAGCTTTCTTAGTTTCTGAATAAGTAAACTTTGTGAATCAGCAGCAAATCATTGTGTTGTGTTTATCAAATCTTGTCACCTTGATGCAAACAGTTCTCTAAGGTTATTCATTTGTGTGTCTTCGTTTGTGGAAAACAGAGGTAGGTGACTGATCTTTTCCTCCAGCCCTGTACTTTCATAAATCCATACTGAGGGCTCCCAGCAGATCCATTACACTCACTGGTCTCCTGGCCAGAGCAACGACTCAAGGTGATCACCATAAAACTACACGCCACAAAGTCATTTGTCACCTTGCAGTGCCTTTAAAACAACTTGGGAAACAGGAGCAGAATAAAACAGAAACACTACACATGCTTCATGAGCACATTTGTAGTCTGGTTTAGGAATGGACTGTGATTATCATATCATGAAAACCTTGAGCTAAGGCAGAGGTTCCCAAAGTCGGTCCTCGTGGGCCGGCATCCTGTATGTTTTAGTTCTCTCCCTGGTTTAACACACCTGGATCACATGATGGCTCATTAGAAGGTCTAAGAAGAACATTGACAAACTGAAATAGTTGTTATTATCACCAGGGAGAGAACTAAAACATGCAGGATGCCGGGCCTCGAGGACCCACTTTGGGAACCACTGAGCTAAGATAACAGTTTTCCTGCAGCATGGTATTTAAAAATAACAAAGATGCACCAATCAACCAGACAGAGATTGGAATCGCCCAATTTCCCCTTGATGAGTGAAAAAAGTTGTTTTTTCCTTGTTTAATGCATAAAAAGTAAGAAAGAAAAAACTTTAGCAACTTCATGTTTATAGGCTCATCAGCCAACAACATTTAATTTGTAGCACTTTTTTCCAAGTTACACACAAATCAGGAAAGTGTTACAGTCATATGCCTTGATGCAAAACTGGGGTACATCTTAAAATTCCCTCTGCTTCTGTGATTGATAATTGCCCTCAAAGAACTTGCAACACACCGCTCTCTTCTTATAGGAAAGAAATGTACAAAGGTGATTCCTGTTACAAATAATATTTGTAACAGGAAATACTTATTTTTGAAGCTGAAAAGCAGCAGGACAGTAAAATTAATAAAATGTTTTATTAATATTCATACTGTAAAAGCATTTAATTATTTAAATGGTATCCTAACACAAAACAAGCAACAACAGTGCAGATTTTTTATTGCACAAAATATCTGCCCTTTTTCCAATTTTTGTCTGGTAATCTGATATTTTTATGTTATGGATTTCAACATTATTTAACCAGAAAACATGTAGAGAAAAATATCTATTTTTTTAATTAAAAATATCTGTTTTCCAAGTGGGTCCAACTGAAGATGGCAGCACAGAAACAGTTTTAGACACAATTTGAAGCATTAAACACTTGAAAAATATTTCCAACTAGATGTACTTGTTTTCAAGGTTTTTAAAAACCCACCAAAATTTGTAAAAGACCAGCTCCCAGCGTCCTGAAATACCCTGCAAATGATTCTAGTCCAACCTTACCATCTAAGATGTGAGAAGCGAAGAAAGTAACACCTTACACCACAGATGTAAGTAAAATTCTCATGCATACTTTATAAATTTGAATGTACCAGTGGTTTAGTGGACAAGAGAGACCAACCTCAGAGAAATGTACATGAGCTAGATAACTATTTAGGCTGTTTTGCTCAGATAGTTTGTTATTGACCATCATATAAAGGTGAAATCTCTAATACCTACTGACATTTTCAACATTTTAAAAGGAACAAGGAGTGCCATTTCTAAGGTGCCATGTTTTTTGCACCTTTGAATCTACAAAAACAGTTGGATTTATGTTTTTCAGGCAACTAACTAGCAGTGTGCAGCAATTAATTGGGATTCTTCTATGCTTCATAGAGTTAGAAAGAACTCTGGTCATTACTGCATTTTTGAACTGCTCATTAATTAAAAATTTGTTTTTGTGGTAAGAATGATAAGATGGAAGATTTAACCAGGTATTTAGAGTTTTTTAAAAATAAGACCATACACTGGCAACATGCTCATGCCTAAAAACATTTTTCCAAGTTTTAAATGACATTTAGAACTGTTGTTAAAAAAAATATTTTCCTATTTTTAATCTATTTTACTTTAGGTAAGAGTTTATCTTCGGCCATACTAATTTGCTGGACTTAGTCATGCTTTGCCTCCATCAGATGAGAGCACACTTTAAATGCTGCTTTGTTGCTGAGGTTTACAGAGCTGAATTCCCATATTGCGCGTAAAATCCACACACAGGTATCCAATTGCCTGGGAACATATTGATTGAGACAGCACTTAAACCACAATAGACACAGGAGCAGACCCCACCAGTACCACAAAGTTAAAATTAAAAAAAAGTTTTATTTTCCATTTTATGGAGTCTCATTTCCGTATTTCTCAAAAGTGGTGCTCCTGAAGGAACACACAGCCTCCACCGTATCGGTTCCACTCCCCATTAGGGTTTACAGAGGGCCATATGTACTTTTACGGGAAGGTTAATGGTTTTTAAGGACCGCAGCACAGCTTTAAATCCACAGCATTTAAATCAATGAATGGCAACTGCACCAAGGATATATGCAACACACACAAACGCAGAGCTTGTGGCAAAATCTCCAACCCCCATATGCTTAAAGAGGGACGACAAAACCTGTCAACGTTTACAATCTTAAAAGCCTAATGAGCGGAAGTAACCATGGCAATTTAGTGAAAAGAACATCAAAGACTAGGGAGCAACTATTTAGGCAGCCTGTATTCATGCATAATTAGCTTTGAAAATGCCACTACAGGAGCCTGCTACTCCCTGTTCTTAATTAGTTTTTATCCTAAGTTTGAAATGAGCGGTAAACAAAGCCATCAGATTAAAAATGTGCCTTTCTTCCTGAGACAACAACATTGTCACTAGTTGAGACATGCATTTCATTCCCATAATCTGTGCACAATTGTCCCCAGAGGAATGAGTGGCACTGCTCTGCTTTTAACAAAGCCTAAACCTGTAGTTGTGTCAAGATAATCATCCTTCATTAAAAAAAAATAATAAAAAAACTGATTGAAAGAAGTAGACAGAATTATCTTATAGATCAGTGCAAGGAAATAGTTTGCAAGAATGAGGAGAAACATTTCTCTATCTAAATACATTTCTCTATTTTTATACCTGTTAGCTTCTGATGAATCATCACAAGATTCTTCTTTTTTTTTATTTTTTAGGCAGGTTGATTGATTTTAGGTCATTTCTTCAACTGCTGCGAGCAGAAAAAATGGGAGCATCTGATGAAACATTTTTGCATCTCTACAAGCAAATTCTATTGTATTTTTGCTTGATTATAGCATGAATTGCTCATTGCCTGATTCTGTTAAGCCAAGTTAGAGTAACATGCTTTATTTCCATCTGGCACTCTGTATTGATTGCAACAGCAAGCTTCAAAAGAAGGAAGGACCCGTCTCATCATTCCTTAACAAAAACATACAATTTCAGGCTTGTGAAAAAAAAAGTCATTTTTTTCTCCTCCACATATTAAATTGCTTAGACTTGGTTTCAAGCAAAAAAAAAAAAAGAACTCATGCATGTTCACAGCTGCCTCTCTTGCTCCAGTAAGAGTAAGATAATTTTTTTTGGCTCTGTCAGAGTTTTCTTTTTTTAGTTTTTGATAAAGAAAATGGTGGACTTCAATAATGTAAAGCCTGTTATGGACAAGAAACTGAGTGACCAAGAGTTGAGGAAGGAGGCAGCTGACCGAGTGAGGATGCATGGAATGTTGCATGATGGGAGATGGAGCAGATACTTAGTAATGAACTTTGATTCTGGTGCTTTGAACCAGGGACTAAAACATAGAGGACACCAGTGGTTGAGGACTGGAGTTGGACAACTTTGGTCTATATGTTTCTAACAGCTGCAGTGATTTTTTGGTCTCAGTGAGAGAATAAAGTATACTAATCAGCATTATGACATGATTCAGAAAGACTCTGACTGGAAAATTCCCAGATTAGTATTTTGATGTAGACCGCCAATCATCAGCTACCAGCCGGTTGGTTACTAAGGAAACAGAACGCAGTTCAGGTGGACAGGCTGGACAGGCATTGCTGTGACTCCTTGGTGTGACCCCCAAGGACTCACACCAATTTCTGCACTACTTCCAGCTAATTTGTCTATAGAGAGCTTCCTTGCAGGGGAAAAAAATGAAAAAGATTTTGCCTCAATATATATTTCTGATGTGCATGAAATGACATAACTTACCTGAGAGGAATAGGATTTTGATGAATCCAAAACACACCATTATTTAAGGTACCCAGAGGTATGTCTATTTTTTATTAAAATCTGCAGTGTCAGTAGGAGTAGTGCTGGTATTTTATTTTCAAAAGTATATTCAGCACTAGATTGAAATTAAAAAAGACAGACTTTGGCAGGCGAAGCACTTCAGTAGTGAGGATTCTCTCTGTGTGTTAATGTGCCACCACTGGGTGAGGAGCCCTTTATAACGACAGCTTTCATTAAGCCAGGCTTATTCGTGGACAGATGGGAGCTGTGTGTGATGGGATGCAAGGACTGCATTAGAGCTGCTGCCACATTCTACTTCAAACCTGACCTTCCAGCGGACCCACTTCACAAGCCCCCCCTTCCCGATGCATCACTGTCAATTCTGCAGCTCTGGCACGCCTTGATGCTTCTCTATCTCGGTGAAACGACCGGCCTACCACACAGGCCGTAAATACTCCTGCACCCCATTACTCCAAAGGCCTCTCACCTCCTATTTTCAGCCATTTTTGGGGAGAGACCACCACGCTTTCTTTCTGCAAGTGTTTACCCCATCAGTCGGGAAACTCACTTCCCCCTCTAGTTTCCTGGTGATGAATGACCATTGGCCGTCTCACTGACAGCTAGGCAGCTGATGCCACATAATTACAGTATCACCATTTAGGCAAAATTACCAAATTACTGCAGTCCTCAAGAGGCATTGAAGACTGACAGGCCAGTCAACAAAGGAAGCACAAATATCTGAGGAGGACTGAAGGACATTTGGGCTTTTAGAGATGAGCAGTTAAAATTAGGTTTGTTCTGTTTCTTGTTACTGCAGCCAAGGGAAAAGCAGAGCGAAATGATCAATGTAGAGAGAAATAGAGACAGGTTTTCTCTGATAAACAATGCTAGGAAGCTGATAAGTTCCCATTGATGTCTAATAGTTATTTCATGTTAAAAGAAAATCTGTAAAAAGAAAGACTTGAGCTCCTCTTTAAAACATTTGTGCTTTCATCAGTTTAATTCTTTCTGTTTTAACTGAAAAAACAAGCAAAACAAGCCTTTCAGTCACTTAAGCCATGACTACATGTGACAAATTCTAAGCAAATATAAAGATTATATTTTCAATACAATTAAGTCACTTTAGTAGCTTAATACATTTGTGTTAATCTTGCAAAAAAAAATAAAAACTAAAGCGAACACTGTTCAACTTTTGACTTGATGAGTTCTAGCCTCCAACGTCTTGGTAACTCAATTTTAATACTTCTTACACCACTCAATAAGGAATATTTGTGACATATTTGAGCAAAATCCAGTTTTCAAGTGAAACCTGGTTAAATATACACTTTCTTATGACTAAAATGTGAATAACATAATGATGTTTTTATTGTACTTTCCCAGTCATACAAAAAACAACCTACCACCTTTAACGCTTAATCTAAAATTAAGCGTAAGTGATCCTAAATGAAAAACAATTTATCTCGAGTAAGAAAACCTTTCCTCTTCAGCAATTTTTGTCTGTAGGCACTTTAACAGTAGAGATTACGCACCACTTTAGCCAAACTAGAATAAAAACAAATCTCTAGAAATTAAGGCTTCAAACAACTTCGCACTACAATAAATTACAGAGTGAGTGTAGAAAACACACAATCCAGACAGAGTCTAAGAAAGTCTGCAGTGGCCCCTGTCTGGTGAATGGAGTGGGCATGAAGAGACGTGGTGACATTTATGATGTGGGTGCTAACAGTGAGCAGCGGAGAACATGTTGACTTTGTACAATGTATGTGGTTGTGACTGCAGCAGAAGCCCAGGCTCATTTATTTTAACTACGAGGGATTTATTTCACTTAGGCAATGAATTCAAAATGAGAGGGAAAATACATCTACTAACAGTAGCACAGTGTCTGGATATGAGCCCATGGTTTTAAATCTATGGCAGTTTTAGCCTTTTCATTTGTAACACAATAAGGCTGAAAACAATGACTTTATGCACGGGAATCTCAAAACAAAACATACTTCAGAAGTGTATTTATTTTAGTAAATCGGGTAAGAAGTGAAACTTATAGATTCACAAAAAGTTCTCCAAGAATTAACCAAAATGAATGGCAAAATGATTTTAAAAAAAGTCTACTGAGAACTGTGTCCATAAAGAGCATATAAACTTTGTGATTGGTGCATGAATAAATACAACAATCTGGTGTGACATGGGAGCCACCAGCCTGCAGGTCTGCTGATGTGTTAAAGAAGCCCAGGAACAGCAGATTTTAACTCCAGCTGCACCCCCATCACAAATACCCAAACCTCAATGACCTTTGCTTCAAAACCCCCTGATTAGCCTCATTTCAAAACTGAAGAGGGCCCAGACATGTTGTGGCGCGGGTCAGTTGTATCAGCAGATTTTACAATGGAAAAAAAAATATATATATAGCGCACTGAACTGCACCAAACCATTAAGTACAAAGCAAGTGTCGCCAAAATCTCTGTTGCTATGGATCCATACAATATACTGTATGTGCTAAGGTTTTGCATGGAATTACTATAACAAACTTTTCTAATTTACTTTGGTCCACCTGTAGGTACTGATGTTGAACAACTTCTTCGACTTTAAGCATCTTTTTATGGCTCTTTGGTTAGCTGAGAAAAGATTTCTTAAGATGTTCAAATGACCTGAGTTGAAATGTCAGCAACTTTGCTGCTGAACAAAACTACATTTTCTTCCTAGTAAAGTTCAACCCAAATAAACAAATTACAAGCTCTTTGATTGACCTATAAAAATGTCAGCCTTGCTGTGTTTAAAGGGTGGAGGGCACCTTAAACAAGCACAACAGACTGATATTGTTCTTGTGTGTAATTTAATCAGAACGTGCTGTATGTCACCTTCTAATAGTGGGTACTTTGCTGTGATTTATCTGTGTTTGCTGAGTGGAGAGAGAACAGACGGCCTGGTCTCTTAGATTAACTAGGGCATGGGAAAGATTCCTCACACACTATCAGGGAGGAAAATTTATCACGAGCAGATGATTAGTATTATTAGCACAGGTGCAGTTACAGTAAACACCAGAGATTCCCATTTCGCCCTGAATGTGAGCAGCTGATAAAGAAGCATGTGAACTGAATTGGGGAGTGAGTCCCAAAGGTGTTTTATCTAACTATGACCCTATAAATTCTACTCGCAACAACACCACCTTTTTGTGAGAAAATAAAAAATGAAATAACTGCAGGGTACTTGACTATTTAGTTCAAGAATTAAATGGAGTGTTACACAGTCCCCTGTTCCAAAAAATGACCTAAACGAGAAATATCTGATGAAATAAAGCATGATTACAAATCATGGTCTCCACATACTTGATTTGCATATGCACACCACCCATAATCTCTCTATTTCTGGGGCAGCCATAAAGAGCATTTACCCTAGAGCCCAATTGATGCAATTTAAAGCTAGCCACAAGGGTTCAGTAATTGTATGTGAATTAAATTTTAGACTTTAAAACCTTGTGTGGCTTATGGCTTTAATGTAAGGTTTAAATCATGAAATACATACTTGAAGTATGTATCATGAAGTTCATATTTAACATATTTTAAGTGTCCAGTTTTAAAAGGAGAAAACTTTCAGTTGTTCTGCCTAAAAGTTTGACTTTAAATTTACTTCAAAAGCCTCTGTGTGCTGCTTTGCATCATGAGCTTTGCAATTTTGTAAAAGTATATAATCAACCAAGTTCTTCTCCCATGACTACAGCAAACTCCACAAATAAAGGCTGCAGAAGCATTTCTCAAAAAAGGTCAATGGAAGAATCAATAAATAATTTGATAGGGTCGTGAGACAGGAGAACTTCTAAAACTTCAACATTTTTACGGTCTAAAATTTATGTTTTTAATATTAAAACTTGTCAACACTTTGTAGAAACATTGTCAAACTATTTATGCGGATTTTGTGTCCTTGTGCGTGTGAAATAAACGATTCATGCGAGGAACCAGCAAATCTTCCAAGTCTTCCTAAAAATAAGGATTAATGGTGTTTTTCCTCTGCTTGTCTTTTTCCATGACCACTTTGTTTTTGGCACCATCCTTTATCTGGGAGTTTATTGTGGCTCCTGACCATGCTGGTTTGGCTATTCAGGCACACCCAGCTGAGCAGGTCCATATTTTTAAAAATGCACATTACTTAGCATTGAATTAATTAGCATTGACTCTGAGTCAGTTTAACTCTGCCATTTTGCCTTCTACTACTTCTAGTTTGCACCCAAAAAAACCAAGCCAGACACTTTGTAACTGTGCCATTGTATGCCAGGTGATATTCCTTTTTAAAAGAGTATTTTACAGAATTACAGCCAAAAATATCATTAGTGCTATGAAATCTCACATATCTAATTTAGTTCTGTTTGCAGAATGTTTACTTTGGTATTGATCCCTATTTGAGCCAGCTGACAGTATTCTAAATAATAAAGTGACCTACGCCAAATAGATAAAATTTTTTGAGTCAAAAAAATATGTTTAAAATGATTCAGTAGAACATGAGACGTTATTTTAAATTACGGGTTAAATTTCTCATTTAGTTTTTTTCTCTAAACATTTATTAATGCAAATAATCTCAATGCTGATTTATAAACCTGAAAATAGTTTATATATTATTATGGTACATATTTATTAGAAATAATAAAAAATAATAATATTTTCTCAAAACTACTTCAGTATTATAACTCAGATACTGTATTATACAACTCTATTCTATTTATTTTGATTTTAATTCCTATACAAGTACAGTTGACTATCCTTTACTGGTAGATATTAATTGATTCTCAAAGCACCATTTTCTAACAGCAGGCTATAAGCCGATTGCTGCGAATTTCTTCAAACTGTTGATTTTTAAAGGCATACACAAGGTTCCCAAGGTGCGTATGAATGGACACAGTCCCTCTGATACTGCTAAGACCATCTTCCATTTACCTTGACGTGGTTTAACCGTTACATTTAGTTTGTCAGGGCCTTAAAAACACACCATAGGAACTGCCCTGCTGCGAATTACCACAGGAAAAGTAAAACTGATAGTGCAATGACTTCCCAATTTCCCAAGAACACATTCTCAGCTGCAAGAGTTCTACTTGAGAAGCAGGAAAAAAAATGGAGGAGCTGTGTATTGTTCTAGAAAGCTTGAGTACAAAGAAGAGCAAATAAGTCATTGTAGAGACAGAGTGCCAGCTGAGTGTGCTAAAAACAGTTAGCATTTGTTTTAGATAAGGCAATCAAACATCTCCCAGCTTTTCAATGCTGCAAGGATAAGATTTTGTCTTCAGTGTATCAGGATGGGAGAGCGGGGGAGGTTGAGAGGGAGTTGGGGGACGGGGGTACAATACACCAAAGGCTTAAATCTAAAACCTTACAGCTTGCACAAGTCAGAGAGAAGAATAGCTCCACATGAATCCCAATGAACTTTTTCTTCCAGAAGAGTTTAAAGGAAACTAGAATAATACGGTAGATCCATTCTCGTTTCATCCACAAACCTATTATTACTTTAATGTTCACAAATAATTTACAAAGACTGAAATGGAAAGAGGCCAAAATTAATGACAGCAACTTGATAAAACAAAATCCTGGCCTCTCTGTTTCATATAAAAATATGATTCATTATTTAAAGCATATATTTTGAGCTCAGAGAATAATGAGTTGGGGGTGTGGTGGAAGAACAATAAAACAATAAACACCACAAACGTTTTGAACTGCCAATCTCAAGTTGCCCAAGGGGGGAAAACAAAACTGGGTGAAATACTTTGGACGAAAATGGGGAGTTAAATGGCCCAGATCCAACTTGGAGCATTAAGTTTCTCACGCAGGCCTTCATCTTGAACCCTAAACACACCGTAGGTCTACTGTGACTGCTTGGGCTAAAATGTGAGAGTGCAGATTAACCCACAAGGTCCTTGCTAAATGCTATTAGTGTGGACTTGTGGACTGGCATATTAATGATATAATTCAGGGATTTTCTATATTGAGTTTATTCCCACATCTCCTGCTCAGATGTGTCACACATCTAAACAATAAAACTGAATTTAAAAAAAACTGGAGAAATGCTGTTTCCTTTTTAGAGCCGTACTGAATTTTCATTAAAAAACGTGAGATAGAATTAGTATTTAACCTTTTGTTTAATTTCTCTTCATATCACACAATATTATGAGTAATTTCAAGGAGTCAGTTAAATGGTCATTAGAGCTGTGTTCAGATGTTTGCATAAAAGGCTTGTAGTCATTAGTTTAATTAATTTAGAGCTTTTGGTAATTTATACGTAGAAATGATTAGGCATCATAAAACCTTAATTTACTCTTAAGAGGAACTGATACCACAAGTTTGAAACAATTGTAGATTTTCTTTAAGCTGTAAGGGTTCAAAATTAAACATATAAGCTCAAACCACTGCTGATAGTTAAATTTTCCTTTGCAATATGCACCAGCCAATGACAAACAATTGAAAGGATATTTCATCTTCTTGACAGAATTGGAAGAGGAACATTCATTTAACATTTGCATATGCAATATGCAAGTACATGTAATACAGCCAGTGCATATATAGTTTTGACCTGTCAATAAAAGATAAAACGTTTTTTATTCCTAAAGATCATTGAATAATTATGCTCTGACAGAAAAATAAATAAGAATTTAAATTTAATACAGTATTTCCATAACCAGAGTGAGTTTCTAACTGGCACAGCACATCATACTTTTCAGAGAACATTTCAGTCTCTTATTTAGACATAGTTGGAAGTTAATATGCATTAATGTTCCAATAAACCTATTTGCAACCAGTTCAGTCAGAGGATGAGTATTATTTCCTCTGAGTCACAGCTGAGTCATACAAGTTCAAGATCCAGCAGTGTTGTCAAATTCAACCAAATATTCACCACTCAGTGGTGCATACTGAGAAATACCACTCAGGAGGAAAAAACACCACTACTTAACAGGAACAAAAATTTCCATCTACTATATGGGTACACTTTATTGACCCAAAACACATTCACACATACATTTTAGATTTCATTTTATTAATTTAAAAGTGAAGGAAATGTAAAAACAAGAAAATCACGTCAAAGTTGTGGTTGGAATCAAAGGAGTTGATAATTCCCCAAAGGTATGTTTTTATTGAGCTGATTGCAGAAGATATAAAAGTAGAAAAATACTGATATGAGGCTTTTGCAGTTTTTTTGGGAATGATGAAGACATTACAATCAGGCTTTGGTCAAAAGACTCCATTAAATTTGGGATCAGAGGGGCCCTGTGGGACCGAATGCAAATTTAGCAGGATTAGCACAGCTTCATCTTACCAATAGCCAGAAAGAGAGCAGACTAAAAACTGCAAAAAATCTCCTGACTAACCGACACCCATTCAGACACAGACATTGGTGATTTTAAGATCCATTAACCTTGAAAGTGGAACTACAAAACCAAGTCTAAGATTTTCCAAAGTGTTGGTTTAGATTTTGAAGATTCACTCAAAATGGGTGAGAATATAGGTTAAAAAAGAGGAAAAAACATGGGAAAACTAAAAGATAAAGTTATAGGAACTTTTTTTTTCCCCCCAAATAGTTTCTCTTCCAAGTTGCCTCCCACAGATCAATGCATCAGCCATTTGATTAGTTTTATATCCAAAGACTTTTAATCTAAAACAAAGATATAAATAAATGCAAAATACATAATTGTACACATAAAATGCAGAATAAATCACTTCTTACCAAAAACATCACATATATATTCCAGTAATGTCAATGTATAATTAAAAGTCAGCCCCACAGTTTTCAAAACTTATCAATGGAGACAGTATTGAAGACATGAGCTCATATAAATATTTCATTTAGTGATTTTTTGGGAGTGAACCACAGCATCAGTAATGAAGGAATAATGAAGCCATAATGTGCACATCCACATAAGTGACTCCAATTGCTACACTTGACCACTAACAGATGACTAACCATCTAACAACAGGACAAATACTCAAACTCTTTTCCAGATTGATATAGCAGATGCTGTTTTTTGAAGTCTTTTTGCTATGGTAGAGGAGTAATTACCGTCATTGATTAATAGACCAGGGCCGGCTCTAAAATAATAAGCTGCACATGTGTGTAGCCCGCTTAAAGGGAAGGCTCGTTTTGTCGCTGGGATTCGCAGCCTAAACTGCTTTAGTGAGATGTAATGGAGAGTAATTTTCTTGTCTTTAGAGGTGGGGGATGGAGGCAGAAAAGATGGGCTGGGTTACCGGGTCATTTTCCAGTGCCTCACCATGTCAAACCTCCAAACAAGGACAAGTCTGATTTGAGATCAGCTACTATGCTCATTGTGGAGATGAACTTGCTTTTGACGGTGCAGGAAAACAGGTTTTTTTATTTATCAGTTGTTTAATCTGCAGGACTGAAATTGGAATTTCTAATTCTTAAAAATAAACTGGACCAACACAACCGTCATTCAACTAAATAAAGGTGACATTTTCAAATTACAACACAGAAAAAGACTTTAAGATGATGAGGAATTTCAATATTCATGGCATAAAATAATTTTTTCTATTAACTTGTTTCTTTTGAAACCTCCTAAAGGAGGCTTTGATGCACTTTTAGAGTTATTTTGGTGGGCAATCTCTGAAAAGATTCACCCCTGTTTGTGGGTAATGCTTCTCACTTTCAGTTTACTGGTTTCCTAAAGCATTAGAAATGTCTTAATAGCCTTTTACAAGTTACTTACAAGTTTTTTTTTTTAGTTTTAGTTTAATTTCTGCAAGCTTTTAATCTGCTTTATGTTGTCATAATATAGTATCCTCCTTATGCAAGGTGCTTCTTGATTCCCTGCTTTATGGGACTTCTTGATTCTACAGGTATTGGTTCAAGCAGTGAAATTCAAATCTTCCTTTCTAATAACTCCTGACTAAACAAAGGTGTCAGTTCATTTTTTTTCACATGGGGTCATGTTGGTTTGGAGAGTTTTCTTTATTAAATACAATTTTCATTGGATAAATGTTCTTTGTATTTTCTCAGGCTAGCTTTTGTCAAAAAATTGTTTGATGATCTGAAACAGTTAAAAGTAAGGAAAAGGAAAAGCAGAAAAAAATCTGTAAGTAATTGTCCACTTTCATTTGAAGATAAAAACAGAACTTTGGTTATTAAACTCTTTTCTGTAAACACTATTTTACAATAGAAACCAAAAGGATGTCCTTTGTATAAAATACCTCAAACATATTAAGTACAAGTATGATATTAGCACTTTTCATTTGCTGGATTGCTGAAATCCATTTTCTTAAAAAAGTTTTTTTTGTGTAATTATCTTTATTTCACAACAATGAGCAAATAATATTCTACTACTAAAGTGCATAGGTTCAGTGGATCGTTTTATATTTTTATTAAGCCTGAAAGTGATTTCCAATAATCAAAACAGGTTTCGAAATTTGTTAAGTGTTTTCTTGTTTATTTACTCATTCCAGTGGTGAGGGGGTGGACAGTCTATTATTTCAGCTTTCATGCACTCAACAGATAGTTGTTTCCAGTCAAGACAATTTTACATTGTGCATGTAGGTGGAATAAAAATGTCAAAAAAAGAATTTAATTATTCGAGAAAAAAGAAATCAGTGGGTAGATCATAAGAACTGGAGTGTTTACAAAGCAAAGCGAAGTGTTTGACAGTTTCCAAGAACAGAAGAGTGACAAAGCTGATGTTGGCGGTGATCTGAGTTGGAAGACGATCTCTCCTTCTGAGTAAAGACACTAAATAAGATCAATTTAAATACAACTTCCAACAAGGTAACCTGCATAGAGGAGCTGTTCTGTTTGGAGATAATTACAACAACAACAGCCAATGATCGCTACCATGTGACACAGGAGGTTATTAAATTGTCACGGTGCAAGCAGCTTCAGAGCTGAACACACTTGAACTGGCTGCCCATAGCACCCTCTCACAGTTTATCTGCTCCATTTGTTTGACATCTTTACGACATAGCATATTAACACAACCTAATTTCATCTGAGCCTCAATATCTTCTCTTGGCTGTCTCTCAGAAATCCTTCAGGGTTAGGTTAGGACTGCTGGGACGCTTGTCTCGAGTGAATTACACCCAGTGACACTTCTCGTAAAAGAAATAAGCCTATGACAAAGTTTAAAATGTGACATAATGAAGGACATTTGCCAAGAGAAAAGGGAAACCTGTTTAATTCTAGGATGACACGAGAAACAAACGAGAACAAAAATACAGTTGAATTTCTGTTGTACTACTTTTATCTGTTTTCAGACTAAATCAGGTATGAAAATTCAATAAAATTAAGTAGCTAACAGCTCACACCTTATCTTTGTGCATTAACAACACTCCAGTCTACCATGACAAGCAGCAATTATATTAATTATCCTCAAATTACCAACTTAATTAATTACTGCAAATAATGAATTATATATTATATATAGATCACATTTATTAAAACAGTTTTTTTCCCTGAACTTGACAAAAACAGCTTCAAACTTCACAGACGCAATAAAAACAGTTTGCGATGCCAATATATTTCCAAAATGTCTTCAAAAATTCAGATACGTTTGTACTCAGAAATTAACACAAAAATGATGTTGATGAACTTCATCAACTTCATCTGAAAGCGGTATAAGCATCACATAGTTGAAGTGTCTACCGTGGTCAGAGGATTTAGCATTCAAGACCTTTTTAGAGATTAGAGTTTTTTGTGTTTCACAAGAAAGACAACAAAGTTCCAAAGACAGGCTTCAGGATAGTATGGATTTCAATAAGTAGAATGGAAAAAAATATTAAAATCAAAAGCTAAATGTCAGATTTTAAGATCACTGAAAACTGAAAAATATTTAAAGCACAAACACATCAAATTCAGCCTTTTCATTGTTTCTTCAAAGCAGATTAGTAACTTTCAAACAGAATTTTATGACATAAAAAGCCTCACTAGAACGGAAATGCTCTGCCATGTACGTCATTTGGAATAGCACAGAATTACTCCCAGTTGTAAACAGAAAACTGATTTCCTGACAAAGAAAGACTTTTCTACCGAGAATTGGTTAAATCGATGTGTGGGCACTCACTGGCAACATAGAAAAACACTGTGCTGAGCACACAATGATCCTGCTAGGAAGGAAAGTAAACATTATGAAACAACTGCAATTTTGCCTTCAAAAAAAAGAACAACCAAAGGCTAAGTATCTAGAACAAAAGCAATTTAACCACCGTAGTTGAGACCCCCGCAGCTCTTGGGCACCCAGAACAATGAAGAGCCCACATGTTTGAGATCAGAAAGTAAGAAAATCAACTTTTTTTGCACCCACTAATAGTGCAAAGTATCTCAAGGTATCATCTATATTGAATCATTATAACACTCTTCAAACTGTTCACTAGCCTGTGTAGCCAAAATATTTAGCTAAGGGGAGTCCACTTTTTTTCTTAGTGTCTGAGCCAAAAGAATGACAACTTATTTTAAATTCCCCTTCATAGAGAACTGAGCGGCATGAGTATAATATTCGTTTTAGCATGTACCAGTGAAGGTCATGCAGTGCAGGATCGTGGGTGTGTGGCGTTTAAAGAATAGAGGACATATCAGAGATGTCTTGAAAGAATGGGGAAATATATATAAGATACATACATTTTCATAGATGTTCTTCTCACTTCAACTTATGAGTTCACAGCTGTAAACTGTCTGAAATAACTAGTTTCTGGCTGTGTGTTCAATGTGTTGCATATCCATGCCTGAGATTAGTTCTGAACAAAACACCATTACTTTTTGGCATTTTCTGCTTGTGCTCAGTTGCCTTTATTATCTTTCTTTACCATTATTGTGAGCAATGAACCTGAACATAAAAGTTATCAGGCTTGCAGTTCATTTTATTGAAAAGATAAAAAGGTGTAAAAATGATCACAGATGCAATTTAAAAGCAGGTTCTTCATTTCAAACATTTTCACATTAAGGCTTTTAGGCGAGTTGCACTGAACAGCCTAATATTCCACTGTTTACCAATAAAAGCTATTGTTCTCCAATCGTTAGGTGATGAAGCCCTCAGAGGTAGAAGATTTGATTAGAGAACATTTCTGCAAGGCACCACCACACACATTACAGAGCAATCACAAAAAAAGACGGAAATAATTACTGGTACTCACATCTTGCAGGGAGATCATAACCGCAGGTGATCTTGGCTTTGCCGGTTTCACAGCCGTTTAGTGAGTGACACTCATCATACAGACAGCACCCTGCCGCTTTGTGTATGCAGCCGTCAACTGAAACACACACACACAAAAAAATAAGGTAAGGCCTACCTGAGGAGAAAAATGCAAGAGCATGCAGACCCACATATCTCAGACATGCTGAGCTAAATAGTGTTGAGTGCTTTATCATTTGAAAACAAAAATCTAACTGCGTGCTGAACATTTCAAGGCTGAGTGTAGTAACTGTATCTGTACAGGTTAAAATGATCTCAGGTTTTCTTTCCTGCAGGGATACTAGCTCTGCTATGGTGTGCTGTGCCTGTTGCTGGTAAATATTGACAACCTTCGAAATGAAATTAGATGGGCCAAGATCTAATAACCCCCTAGTGTAGGGTGAAAATGAGACCGTTCTTCCTGTAATCTCTCTCCTCTGTCAACAGCAATATAGAATCGGATCATTAATTTTAGTTTCTCCCTTGATCTTTGCTGTGAGCCTTGCATGATTTGGATCTATGTTGTGGATCTGTCGTGCTCTGTGTTGATGTGTGCCCTAGTTCTTTGGAGACCCCAGGCCTTCCGCCCCCCTTAAAGGTTTTAATTTTATCAGGTTAAGGACACAATATACTTGATTGATGGCACATCTTACACAAGAAGGCAGAGAGATAGAAATCCACATTATCTGTCTCTGAAAGCCTGACATCCCTCCAACAGCATGTTATCAATCACACTGAAATATCATAAAATCCTCCTCAAGTTGTCCTGTGGAAATCCTCAAGAGCTATTAGAAGATAACAGAGGGAGGAAGAGGAAGAAGAAAACATGGACAGATCTTTTTTTGCCTGGTTTTCATTTGGATTTGACCGCTGGTGGAATCATATATCGCAGATTTCCTCCAACCAACGCTAGTAAGGGGCTGAGATCCTCTGCAGCATTGCTCAAGGAAAAAAAACATATGACTCTAATCAGTATCTTCATCTGTAGCACAATAATCCTTCATGGTAACACCCGGAAAAGAAATCATGAAAAATTCCCCAGACATGTATTTTGCTTCACATTATGAACACAGACAAAGGCTCTTTTTGATGAGGGATGGTCCACTTTAGAGTTCCTTTCAACTTCCCTGGGATGAGTCAACGACAACAGCTGGGCGGAACATTTTCTACTTCTATCAATCAACTTTAATGGACTGAGGGACAGGCAGCTGACACAGACAAATCCTGATGGCTTTTCAAAGCAGTAACATGACTCTGACAGCGATGTGGATATGCGACGGGATCGCTGCAGTGACAATAAGCGCTTCTTAACACAACACAGAGACGGATGCAGAGCGGGCTTAAAGATTGGCATTTTTATGAAGCATGCAACATTGTCCATGATCGTCAGGCACTCTATTGCTTCACAATTGGTACCTAACGTCTCAAAACAAGGAAATGCTAAAAGCAAAAAGAGAAAGCTGTACTGAAAACTCTACAGGCTTTTGAATGTAAGTTTATATGCTCTGAGATAAATCATGTAATGCAGTTTCACTTAGAATCATACAAAACACAAACAGGAAGTTATTGTAAAACCTACTTTTAATATATACTCTCTACTATTGCATAACACAACACTTATTTTCTAAGCAAAACTACGCTGTTTTGGAAAAGCTAAAATGAACCCAAACTATGATCATATTATGGCTTATTACTGTAAACAATTTTGCACACACAGAGGCTAATCCCATAAATTGTATAAACATATATGAAGGCGATTCTCTGTATTTCAGAATATAATTGAAATACTTTTGTTACAATCTAATTAAAAGAAAACTCATCGACATTCAAGGTACTCAGACTTCTTCCAACAGTCCAAAAACATGATTGTTAATTGGTCTCTCCAAATGATCCTTAGTCATGAGTGTGTGAGTGCATGTTTGTCCTGTGTGTCACCTTATTGCCCTGTGATGGACGGGTGACATGTTCTCCCTCCACTCAGCTTTCCATCAATATGTCTAGATACAGCACTCTGAAGAGCCAGTTTCTGTAGCAATGACCTTTTCCAGCCTATCCTCCTTATGCAAGGTGCCAATGACAGGTTGTCTGCTGCACAACTGTCAAGTCAGCAGTCTTTCCCATAACTATCATGGAAAAACAAAATTTAGTTTGATTTATTTTTATTTGGTTTAATTGAGGAGTTTTTTAAGACAAATGTTTCAAATGTATTACATGACTTTTTATAACATGTACATTTTGCAATAAGTCATGAGTTCACACTGTGTGTGTCTGTTTGATGGATACTCGCTGCAGTTGATGTCCACAAAATCACAGTGCCTGAAATGCAAAAGATCACGGATAGCAGTGAAAGCACATAGAAACAGAAAAATAACACTGAAAAAAAGCTGTATTTCTAATAATCACCAAAGGGTTTAACACATTTTTACCCTTTTATTTTGTTCACTATTTTTGACAACTTTCCACATATCCATTCGTTATTTGCAAGCATGGATGAAATCTAACCAATAACTACCTCACACACCTTGCCAAAAAACTATACAGGGTTCAGTGTTTCATCTCTGTTCCTGAAGAAAGATTGCAGATAATAGCAGTGAGCTTTCATTTCACTGCTCCTCCTGTCCACCATGGTTGCATAAGCTACTCCCTCTGATGCCACTGCGTGTGTCACTGCTGTCTAGTCGCAGCGAGCCCCTAAAAGCCTGCAAATTTGTTCACAGTGCCTGGAAACAGAGAAAGATGCTGAACTGATCTGGCTGCTGGCCAGAATCTCTGAAGGTAGAGCTACAGATTTAATTTACCTGCTTTACTGGTGGAATAAAACAGATGCATTGTGGGTAATAGGTGTGTTTATCATCTTTGTGTCTGAGGAAGACAAAGCGAGGAGCAAGGAAACAGAGGCAGAGATAGGTTTCAAAATGCACTTTGTAATTTTGAATTCAATTTCTAGAGAACACTCTGCATGGAGCAATCCAAACTTGATTGTGAATGCATTTTTTTGTGTGTCCATTACGTAGGCAACTAAAATCAGATCTGAGTTCCCATAAGTGGAGATATGACCCACATGCAATTTGACCATCAATTTATTTTCTCATTTAAGTTGGATCTCAGAGATATTCCCTGCAGATTTCTACATTAGATGCCTGCAACATTACAAAGGCCGCCTCAGATTCTCATTAGGTAAAGATTACATTTGCATCTGCTGCAGAAAGAGGGACGGGTCCTTCACTTTCTGTTTAGCAGTAAACACTGTGGTTCTGAAAAATATAGGACTAATTAATAATATTCAAACATGTAGAAATACACTTTTATGTGACAGATGTATAAGCACTTTGGAATAATAAAATAATAAAAGATCTTGTGATACTAAAATGCCAGAATACATTTTAAAATGAAATCTGTCTTATCATTCTCTATCCACTCGCTGTCAGAATTTATGTCCAAGTTGGTCTAAGCTACTATTATGATCCTTTATAAGAAGGCCAGTGCATTAACCTTGACACCCTTATGACACTCTTCTTTAGATTTCTTTTTATTATTTGGAAGGGAAGCAGTTCTGGAGTTGTTCTTTTTTGTTGATGGCTAATAAATACTAATAGAGATTTCACTACTTTTATGTTTTTTTGCGAGGAAACATTTAAGGTACTCAGAATGCAAAAAGGTATGTATCCACTGTGGGAATATCAAGACTGGATAACTTATAGACTTTTATGATGTTAAAGATGGTGCCTGTTAGACTAAAGGGGTCTTTAATGGATCATTCTAGACTGATTACAAATTTTACAAGACAAAGTTTATGAATCGTGCAACCTTTGCTTTTCTTGTTAAAGCATTTAAGAGTAGCACTGTGGCTTTTATCTTGGCCATAAAATATTGGATCATTTTTTTACCCTTGCAGAGTTGTGGAGGAGGGTGTGTGAGTTTGGTTGTTCAGTCCATGTGTGCTTTTTGGTTTAAAAAAACCACAGGTGTATTCAGAGCGATGTTGCAGGAGTATGGAGTGCTGGACATGATTTTAAGGAGTATCCAGGCCTTATATCCCCATTAGTGGCAAAGCAAATTGCAAAGATAGGATCTTAAGGTGTAGTGATAGAGCAGTGGGATGGATTGAGTTTGAAGACCTCAGGGTCTAAACATTGCTTTTAGAAGTAGCAGTGCTGGTGTTGTCCCTGGTATGTGAAGAGCCGAATGTGAAGCAGTTAGGGATAGAGCACGGACTCCTCCTAGTCTGAGGCCATGATTGTCAACCACAGAAATGTGGATGCCACCTTCCAAATTGGGGATAGTCTGTCTAAAGTATAGGGGCTCAAATATCTTGGTGTCTTGTTAACAAAATCAACTGAAAGATCAGGATTTGTCCGCAGTATTGTGGACAGTGTACTGGTCTGTCAAAGTAAAAAGGTTCTGGTATGAAAAGGATGATTCTTTTCAAATAAATAGTGCTTAAACCTTATCTTGATGTTGTTAACCCAGAATCATTTATCGTCTCCAGAGTCTGCTGCAGTACACCCCTCCTCCATACAAGTTTGCATTATGTGTTTAATGAAGTTCTACTCATTAGTAGCCCCACGTGTTTGAGCAGTTTAAAAGAACTCCTTAAAGCAATTATGCCTGTGTCCTTACCTCATTGTATTTTGAAACCAAAATCGCATTCAAATGTTAAATCACCATCCCACAGATGCACCTGGATCACAGCCGTGAAAGACTATCAAAGCTGGCTCCTTCTCTCTTATCCCTGCTTTCAGACTGATACACATGTCAAGTCCCAAGATGAACATGTGCTCATCTCTGTAATGCACAAACACAGGTGAAAGGTGCCATATTTCAACTTCCATTAAGGCTTCTTCACAGAGGACATTTCATTTAACAGGCTTAATATTCAGGCAGCAGCATCTGCCTCTGCTGAGCCCACTGCTGGGCCTTCTCAGCCCCCGCTGAAAAATATCACAGCTAATACCACATCTATCTCTGCTTGCAGCCTGCCTCTGCTTTAGGCCGGGCCTATATGGGACAAAACATTTATTCATCTTCTCTGAGTGCCTTGCTCACAGAAACTTCCCAGAGCAGCCACTCCAGCAAGTCCACGCGGCTAATGAAGATAACTCTGAGCAGAGGCCGGACAGCATCCCTCTGAACACATAATGGGAACAAGGAGAGAGCAAGAGACAGAGGGGGAGACATATTGAGGAAGACAAAGGAGATGAGTGTGTGTGTATGAGCGTGTGTATCAGTCTAAAGCAGTCTGAATTAGTTACTCAGCTGTAACCTTGGCTCCTGCCATTGTTGAAGACACCTCTGCCTTGTCCTCTCAGGGCTCAGTTCCCACATGCATTGAGGGACTCAGCAAAAGCTCTGCTTACTCTCCCCGGGCTTCTCTGTGGCAGCCCGAAAAACCAAGAGCTTTCAATCACTCCCTCAGACACAGTGAATACCTGCTCTGCTCTCATTACAATACCCTGCTTTTCAGAAATAGTGTCAGCAGCAATTTTCTCTCCTAATTATTTTTCCTCTCCTCTGAGGGTTGGGTTCAGGACTGGAGCCAGAAGAGGCGGCACGGTACGGGCAAAACAGAAGGGGGAGAGTGAGCTGGATTTATACCCAACAGAGATATGAGGGAGTCAGAAAAGCAGTCGCTAATCCAACAGAAGGGAATAACAAGGTATGTCTAAACTTTAACCTACATGACTCAGTGCGTGGGCAAGGTCAACTCATCATACAGAGCTTCAGCAATACACCGAAACTTTTATCAATAGTTTTCCTCACAAAGTTGTTTTTACACAAAGGAAACACAATCCTGAAACTATTGAGTCTTTTTATTGCCTCGTACCTATTGCTCTGTAGTATCCATGGCAACAACATATTTCCCTCTTCCTTCGCAGCACTTTCAGAGCTGAACGCAGATCAAAGCCTCTCCCCTAAATTCCACCTCTGTGATTTACAACACTATTTTCTATTCAACTAATTTCACTCAAGGAGATGACAACATGGATTAGCAGCTAATCAAGTGCCAATCAGAGATCTGGTTGATCTAAATGTCAGGCGGAGTACGCTCAAGCCTTTGTGGTTATTCCCAGGTGATGCTGGATTATGTGTCCTAATCACAGCAATTTTGGATGCACCAGAAGCCCAGGCTTTCTCTCCACTGTAACCAAGTTCCCAAGAAAGGAATATTAATCTCAATTTTACCTGAAATGCACAGGTAAACAAGAAATGTGAGCTAATGGTGTGCCAGCGGGATAGTCATAGATGTTAGTCACCAAAGCGATATAAAAAACCCCCCGGCTTACTTGGCTCGAAATTCTCCTGTCACTGTAATGTAAGAAGAAGCCAGAGTGAATGACACTACAATAACAGGTTCCCAGAGGAAACTTTTCTGTTAGTGTTGTCACCGTTCAGCCCACGCTGAGGGACATTTCAGAAAAGATTGGGAGAATTTTCACTTTAACAATAAAAATAGAATGGTTGCAAGTCTAACCCAAATATATACAGCATATATAGGGAGGACATGTGAACAGCCTTGCAATGCAGATGCTTTAATGATCTTACTATGAAGAAGTGTGGACAAATATATTTTAATATTCAAATTTTAAAAAGCAAATCAGCATATTTGAACATGTGAGAAATATGTGGACAGAAATTGGGGAGTGAAACACTCAAGTAGGAAATCGTTTATTTAGTAAGAGTGCAGCGATTTTAAAATGGCACACTATTTCCTGTCAAAGGCATAACAGCGCCATATCTCTGATGAACTTTGAACTTATTATGACTTCATCTGGCTGTGTTTGTTTTAGAAGTTCTAGATGTGACTTTGAGTGCCTTAAGCTCATATACACTCAGTGGCCTCTTTATTAGCAATGCATGACCTTTATTTAGTTGGACCAGTTTGATTCAGAGAGCAGAAAAGCTTTAAAAAATAAATGTAGGCTTCAGTAATGCTGCTCCTATGTAACACTGTTTACTGAGTGGTTGCCTATCAAGATGACACATTTCTGGATCAACTTGCTTCCGGTTCGGTCTTGTGGGAATTATCAATATGCAATATGGAACCGAATTGGATTAATACAAGAATAAAAAGTAAAATATCAAACCAATAATCTAATATTCCACATTGATTGTAGATTCTTTCACTTCTAAAAACTATCTGCCAAGATAAAGAAGCTGATACCCAAATGTCTTATAAAATATTCAGTTAAGATCTTCTTATTTCTCACCTCATTTTCATCCCCTCTTCCTTTATTCAATGTTTAAGTAAGCATTACAGCGCCATATAGGAGCAACCATATAGAGTGTAACTTGGCTCACTTCAATAAACTGCTGACCTGAACAGTGTGTTCCCCCTCTCTCAGTCAGTACAGCGAGGTTAGAGTCCAGACCACTGAGCCTCCAAACAGAATGAAGTAACAATGGAAAAGGACTGAGTGAATCTACTTAGTTAAAAAAAAAAACTACATAAAAAAAAATCCAGTGATGAGATAAAAACTAATTGTAGAAAGCACTTTGACAATAGAATGTTGCTTATAAGATTTTCCAGCAGCTATGTCATATTATTTTGATAGTGGGTTGTGTACTCAAAAACAATGTCTTGACTTCCACTTATTTGCTTGAGAGTATTCATCCTTGCATTCATAAAACTGAAAGCTAAAAAAACACATTGCTCAAAAATCTGAGGTCTGATTTATTGGTGCAACACATTTTTCATGCTGTTGTTCCAGGGCCATAAAGAAATCCCAGGTTAGGTTACCACCGCTCATCTGCAGGCTGACAGCTGTGGACGACTCGGTGCCAAACCCCAGCCGTGTTGGACACCCAGGGACAACAGCTACGTCTGTGGTCTTTATTTAAAGCTGTTGTTTTTGTCTGGGTGAACAGATTCACTCTGTCCAAATATAAGACACAGCTATTTGTATTTTGTTACATGGTAAGGGTGTGGCTGCTTTGCAAACCTAGAAAGGCTGGCAGCAATTTATTTCGGCAGTTCAAATCCAGTATTACAAAGTTATCAAACTGATTTTTTTTCACTAATTTAGCCACCCTGCATTAAAATAAAACTAAATATTTACAAGTCAGAGACTGAACTCTGGAAAGCATGTGGTCCGAATGGCCTTCAGGCCAACTTGCATTCCTCACTCATAAAGATCTGTAATATCTCATAGCAAAGATATACTATCCATAGCAAATATTCTACAGTAAATGCACCTGCCCTCTGCCTTCAACTGAGCTTTATACTAAAAAGACTGGCATGATGTCTAAGGATAGAAAATGTGACCAGTAAAAGCACACCAAAATGTATTCAGAGAGAAATCCAAGACTCCATTTGTGTCATTTGAAGTCACTGTCGGATTCCTTTTTTATGAAACAGGACTCCTGTTTCATAAAATGTGAACAAAGCTTACAGAGTGCCTCTCTTGCTGATAGAAATCCACCATTTGTGTCCTGCGCTGCTCTGCCTGGGTCTCAATGCCTTTCATTTCTGAGTGTGAGGTTCACTAATAATCAGAGATAAACACAAACCTTCTTTTACAGCTTCCTCTCGCTCCTTCAATATCACACTCATTTTTCACCTTTGACTCCTCATCCACTTCCTTATTACAAACAAGCACTCCGCCACTGAGGCTATTATCGCCTCGTCTCCCAGGTTGGATTACCTTTGGCACTACGCTTTACTCTCACTGTTATGGCAGAGGATGGGAGAGTGGGGTTGAGGACAGTATAGACTGAATGGTGCGGCTGTGATGTTGGCTTTGAAGATTCCAAAAATGCAGCATCCTACCACTATAGACCCAAAAAGTCTGGATAACACAAACAAAATAAAAATAAGTCATAAGCAAAATAATCAGACAAGTCAGTGTTTTCCAGGCAATTATCTTTAAACAGTTTTGCCATGTTTCAACCACAGACTACAATGTAATTCATTTGAATTTTAGGCAAACACAAAGCATTTTTAGACTGCAGGACTAATAGCTGTCCTATAGACAGATTCTCTAACTTGAGCTGCGAACCTCTACAGCTCTTCCAGTGTTGGCTGCTTCTCTGATTTATACTATTTCCATGTTGCAATGAAGGGTTGGACAGTTCTCTGTTAGCTGAAAGCGTGGGACTTTGTTTCACATACCCAATCCTGCATTATTCTTTTCCACATTTCATTCCCTGAGATGTCTGTTGGGTTTTTGGTCTTAATGATGCTGATTGTTCATGAATGATTTGTCCACAAACCTTTAGGAATTTCACAAAACATCTGGATTTATACTGAAATTAAATTTCCCATTAGGTAACGTCTGAAGGAAATTGGTTGCACTGAATTTTAATGAGGTGTTTATGATGGCCGAATACAAATGTGTGCAACACTTTTCAAATTTTTACTTTAAAAAAAGAACAAGATAGATAATGTTTTCCTTCCACTTTAGTTGTGCACTACATTCTGCCAATTTGTCGCATAAAATATCCCAAAAAATACATTGATGTCTGTTGCTGCAACATAAAAAAATAGAGAGGCTCGGGGAGTAGAAATATTTCGTAATCCGCCGTTTTACAACTTCAATCTACAAAAGCAAACATTTTCAGGATCAGTGCTATTTTTTTCCCCACAATAGCTGAGCTAGAGTGTGACCTACAGTGATAAAGGTCCAATAAGGTGTACACAATTTCAGGTGGCCTCAATCAAAGCAAAAGGTGTAACATACCCCTAAGAAGGCTGCAGAGCTTTGAAACACCAAAGTTGCTAAGGTGTGATCCATGAGAAATCAAAGTTACAGTTGAAAATCCTGTGTGAGATTGTAAAAAAACAGATTTAAAGCTGCAGAAACCATTATAAACATGAAGTATTTAAAAGCAAACAATATTAGGGTTCAGAGTTGTTTAAATAAGACTATAAGACAATTAAATGCCGGGATTCAAAATATCTGCAGGCGTTATGAACTGATGAAATAAGATCAGGTCTCAACCAGACTAAATTAATTAACTAGTTCACAAACTGATAAAAAGCACAACATGGTGTCAGCAAAGTGAAGGAGCTGTTCTGTGTTTGGGCAACCATAGTTAATAAGGTGGAGATAGTTGGAGCATTTCTGGTTGAAGATGGATTAAAAAAAATTCAAAGCTTCTGTCAATTTCAGGATTCCTCCTTAATAGAATAAATACAGACAAAAGTAAATGACAGTAAAATTTAAATAAAACAGCAATGCAGTCTTAATACAGGCAGACCCACCATCAGATGCATCTAATGCTTTACTGACCAGTAAAGGCTTCATAAATGGGAGAGTATTGCTAAAATTGTAGGCCCTTTTGAAGAATAGGACTAACGAAAGAGGAAGTCGGTCCACTTCTTTGAGGCTGCTGTATTTGTTCCCATGATTAAATTAATCCTCTCAAACACAACTTGTCCGTTCACTGAGCACACAGTGTTGACCGGCAGTCAATTTTAAATCCTCCTTGGATTCCTGTGAGGAATCACAACAGTTTCGAACAAATTGCAATATGATTAACACAAACAATGTGACATGACAACTAATCCCCTATTGCATAAGATGCTGAAACCATAAAGTGCTCTCATACAGGAAGTAGTGTTTTATTCTACGGAGACATTAAACATGTGACCTCTCAATAAAAATGTGTCTCATCTCAGAGGGTCGCTCTGAATTTCCAATTAAATCCCACCTTATATGGTCAACACTATGTATGATTTACTTCCGTGGAGGTGAAACCTTTAGACTATTTACTCTTAAAATTGTTGCAGAAACTATAATAGTATGTACCTTAGTAAGCAAAAAGCATTCCTGAGAGAAAGGCCTATCTGGAATCAATAATACAAATGTGCATTTTCCTGCAGACATAATTAAATGTCGCCTCCTGAAGAAATTGCCCTCTTTTAGATGTTAGGCTAATAAGGGACACATTAATGTTGAGAAAACATGGCTAGAAAACACAGCCCCCGAGCAGATCCTGGCCAATTTCATCATAAATTACTTCCCTGCACAAAGTTCATCTTTTGAGATACCCAAGAGAGCCAGCTGCTTGATGGTAAAGGATGATTTTTCTAAGAACAACCTGGCTAGAGGTGAGAGTTGGAACAGAAGCACTTTGTTGAAAGGAGGCAGTGCTCTGAGAAGCACAACGGCAGACAGGACTAGACAAATGCATGTAATTACGGAGCAATCTGAATGGCCAGCTTTAAGGCTGTTGAGGAGAGAAAACAAGCATGGTGCTGCTTTGGCCCTTTGGATCTCCAAGCCAAACTCTCTGGCACATTTGTAATTGAGGAAATGAAGAAAGATGGAGATTTTCAATAAAAGGCCACTGCTTTGAATTAGAATGCATAAACAGCTGTTGCTATTATGTGCGGCTTTTTGGGTTTGCTAGTGCAAGGCAATTCTTCAGAAAAGCCTACAGCCATGTACAATACATTAACATTTGTAAAGCAGCATAAGATTCATGCCAAATTCATAGAGAGCAAAGGAATAAAAAGGTAATCATGGTTTTGTTTCCCTTGATCGTTAATCTTGATGTACTTTACATGTGAAAGTACGGGATCTGGAGTTTTGAATTCCTGTTCAATTTTCCCTATTGAAAGATGTGCAAATGGCTACAAAAATAGCTCAACGTATACAACTTGACTCATAATGAGGCAGCCTTTCTAAATTTTCGACAAAAGATTTATAATCCAGAGCACAAATGCTGTCTGTACAGGAATTGAAGTCCAAAGTTCACTTCCACTTTAAATGTGCTGTTCTGCAGTGATATTGGGCCACTCAATGCCTGCTGGCTGTAATATTCTTAACGCCTCTGTAATTCAAAGAAAGCAAACAAGAAGGAAAGGGTTCTCTAGGGCCAGAGTTTGCGATAGCCAGTGTGGATCTTTCCTCAGTAAATTACCTAATGGGCTTGGACAACTTTCCTGCAGAATACCGCTGTGTGCTATCTATTAATTGAGTCTGTGTCAGCGCAGGGGAGATTAAGCTTCTGCAGCTGCCCACTGAAACATCAAGCCCGATCCAGCTGTGAGACGCAAATCAAACGTTTCCCACACAAAGGCAGACCAGGAAAACATACAGCACTCAACTTTAAAGATAAACCATGCTCAGTATGAAACGCCCTGCTGTGATCAATATGTTGGTGACAACAGTAGTTAAATAAAATAAGATTTGACTTATTTTTCTGATCATGCTTGCAGAGCTTCATGTGGCAGATGAAAATGCTACATGAGCTTTTCAGGGGTGGGTTTTTCACTGACATACTGTATGTACAGAGAAAAAAAAATAGCCGGGAAAGAAGTATGGATTTTCACAGCCAAATTTCACAAAATGCACATTTTAAAAAGCACTCTGAAAAAAAAGCTGCATCTGCTTTGTGAATTTATGAGATTCAAAAATTAGGCTGATCCTTTTCTTTTCTGATCCATAAAACACAAACACTACATGCTCTATTGTTGTCAAATTTTATTCTACTCTCAAATACAATTCAAACATGTTACTGTCATCACACAGAATGCAAGAAAACATCTTTAAAGGATGAGTTTGATTTAAATTAAAAGACTGTTAGGGGCAGTTTGTTGTGCAGCAATGGAGCTGATGCCCCACACAGAACATCTTGATGAAGATGTCTGAGGTTTTATTCTTTGCTGCATTCCTTTCCATTGCTCTCTCAGTCCGTTTCATCTCTGATTAATGAGAATAAAATCTAACAGTGTCCCAAAAATCTAGAAAAAAGACCAACCCTAAATACCAAAAGTAAAAAAAAAAACATTAAAGGATATATGAGAAAATCTCTCATCTGTTGCCTTATTCCTTATGTGATATCAACCAGGCAGACACACATGGAAGCTTGCATTTGTATGGGCTGATTTGATCCAAATGTAAATCCATTTTGATAGTACAGCACATTTTAAAAGCTCATTTGTTTCACTAAAGTGCTGTGTAGTATTAAAATAGATCAAACCAAGACATAAATAACAAAATAGACAAAATGAAGAAAAAAGAAGTTATAAAACATTTCACAAAGACTGAAATGACAACCCAAACAGAAACAAAACTAACTCATACTATTTTCAAAGCCACTGATAAGTGTATTTTTTAAGAGAACCAAAGGAAGAAGCCTGTCTAATATTTAATGGCAAGTTGCTCTATAAATTTGGATCCATGACTGAAAAGATGCGATCCCTGCTGAGCTTCCTCCTAGTTTTTGGTGCAACCAACAAAAGCTGGTCTTGCTGATCTAGGGTCATGTGGTGAGAGGTACGGAGCAGCAAAACCATTAGGTCAAGAGAAGGATTTCAATTATTTAACAGGCAGGCAGCCAGTGAAGAGAAGACAACAGCGGTGAGATGGGTTTGCATTCAGGTGAACTGATTAAACAAACAACAGTATTCTAAACAAGATAAAGTTGTGAAAGGCATGGAATTAAAATTTTATGGAAGAAAAAGACATGCAGAGAAAATCAAAATCTACTGTGAGTTTGACTGATTTTACAAAAAAGTCTGACTGGCAGCTTTAACTTCAAATTGAAGAGCTAAAAAAAATAAACCCAGCTTTTCTATTAATGCATCGGAAGTCGGGTTGATCTTTTTGTGGCTAAAATATGATCCATCTCTCAACTCCCTGTTGTTCATGAAGTGTCTAGCTGTGCCTCTCAATGCAGTAAGAAAGCCCTGAGCGGACCTCCAGGCTTCCCCTCAGCTCTCCAGATCATCAGTTAAAGCTCATCACTGCCTCCACTTGTAACGGCTCTGTGTGGTCACAGCTTAACCGGTGGCCCCGTCCTGGCTTCCCGATGTGAGACTCCTCGCTACAGAGCCAAGGATTAACAGTAATGGGGCTTTTATAATTATACCGTCATGATTCCAGGCCATTTCCTGCTGGTCCTTTTAATTAAGTAGATAATTTTTCTCTAGGGAAGATCAGCTTTGAAATACTTACCGGCTATTTGAATAGTGGCCTTTTCTCCAAAAGAAAAAATAAAACTCATGAATCATCACTATAATTTTGCTCTGAGTAGACAAATAAAATCATATTTTTGTGTCCCCAGAAAGCAATGAGATAGAAAAAAATGGCTATCAATAGGGATATGTTAATGAGACTGTAGAAACATTTCCTTTGTTTCCTCCCCTTCAGTCACACCGATGATGACTGTAAAAGCAGCCCTATCTGTGAAGGGTGGAGATGAATCTTTGAGGGTAATAGGGTCTTCTGTCACTCATGCCTTTGTGAGTGACACTGACAAGTCTAATAATGAGGGAGACGGCTGGTCGCCCCTCCATTCAGGCGTTTCACGGAGGAGACCTATCCCTGCTGTCCAGCGGGCAGCAGTCACGCGCCCATGCTGCACCCACCTTGCTTTAAAGTGGTTTTATCATTCAAATGGAACACTATAATGGCCTCCTCAGTGACAGCATGCAGAGAGCTGCTTGTTCACAGCTTGGCTGGTTGCCCATTAATTTTAAACCCCAAACGACTTTGATGATGTACTCCAGCAGGAAGAGAAACTGCTTTGAATATGGTACCAATATTTTTTTTTCCCTCGCAAAAACATTTTGTAAACACATAAAAGTGATGAGTCAACACCATTTTTCCCACACTCAGCCTGGGTACAAATATCAAATTATATTTGTGGAGAAAAGCTATAAAAATCATAAAACATAACCATCAGTGCCAAGATTTTACAGCTATGGTATAACTGAGCACTTATTGTTGTGATTGAATTACATCTTCCTGTTAAGAAAAACAATGATACAACAGTTTCCATATAACAAAGCAGCAGAAAGTATTAGAATGTGATGGAAGATATTGACCTTACAGAAATGATATGTGGGCCTACAACGTAGTGCGCCCCATCACCTCTGAGAATATTTGTTATCAATTCTGACTTTAAATCTCTCTGGCCAGCATCCGTGTCACTGAAGCAGTGAAGCAGCAATGATGGAGTAGATAGAATAGCAGTCGACATCCTTTGTTTTGCAGCTAATCCCATGATTTCCTTACAGCCCTTAAGCAGGTTAGGATCCATTTTTCATTTCTCATATTAAGACGGGGTATAGCAAATCCAGTTATGGTGTAATTGCTGATGCTATTAAAAGAGGGAGATTAGGATATTAATAAAATCTGATTATTTTTCAAATAAAAAGCTGTCTGTACCAGAGAAAAGGGCATACACAGAGAGAGGAACAAAAGAGAAACAGAGGGCACTGATGAGCAGCATTCTCTAACTGTGGCTTTTATTTATATGTTGAGCATTTCTGTATGCAGTGTTATATAGGGCAGAGTGACGGGTTCTACTGTTTCTATATCTGAACAAGTAAATGACAGATTAGATTTAGTTATAAGAAGCTGTCAATTGAGCATTTGAGCAATGTATTTTCAATTCAATGTTTGCAAAACAGTTTAAAAGATTATAGACACTGTAGTAAACTGTGATACCTCAGCTGCTGGTACAATACAGCTTCAATATCTCAGCCTGAAATGTAAAAAATACACTGTGTGCACAGCTTCCAAAGTTTAAGGAGGTTTTGAAGAGAGATTATGTTACATTATTATTGGTTACTCCCCAACCCACTTAGGAGAATTCTGCTGAAAAAAAAAATTACTAAAAAATCAACACTTTAAAAAGCCAGTTTTTGATTGTGTAGTATTTTTCTTCGTTACAATAAAGTACAGTAATCGTTTGTCTATAGGGCTGGTCTGTCCAGTGTGTGTCCATTTCTCGCTCAATGGCTGATGCAAGACGTCAGTAGGCAAACATAAACCTGCTAGTGGCTATAGGAATGGTATAATTGCTGTAATGAGAATAAATATAGCTCCTCTATAATCAAGAAGGGTATCAATAATTTTCAATAGGCTATGTTTTATTAAATGATATATACTATTTTCAAAACGTATATATCAAACGCCTTTTGTGCTGCTTAACACTTGAAAGAGGGACGTCTCATTTTCTGTTGTAAGCTAACTTTTCAGTTAAAAAGAAATTCAATTAAAATCTAAATCTTTAAGTGTTACCAATATTATCTTACCTATACATTTTCAAAAGTAAATCTAACAAATCTTTTGAGGGAGGCGGTTCTATTTTACATTTTATAAACATATTGTTCTGCCCAAAAAAGTGTTTGTGGCAACAAACTCAGTCTCAAATAAATGTAGCAATTTATTTGAGATATAACTGGGAGATTACACTCATTTAGTGGCATCCATTTAGTAATTTGGGGATTTTGAAAAATCCACCTTAGGTAGTTTTACATCAGCATCCGGTGCAACAATCAGCTCCCTCCTATGTAGCTGAAGCACAGCTGAGGGTCACATTTACTAGCTCTGGTATCCAAATAGTGAGTATTAAACATCTAGAACTTTACAAGGAACCACTGTAACTGGTTGTTTTATTTTGTTTTACCTAATCAGTCAATATTATAAGGTGAAACCACATTCATGGAGGGCAGTACTGATCCACCTAATTAAATAAAACTCAACAGTCCAGGCCAGCAGCATTGCATTTGCCAACATGCCGTAATTCATTCACAGCACATTTAAGATGGTATGTTCCAAGAAATCATCAAGTGCAACACCTTAATCTGGACTAAACAAAAACAAGGTATATTGATTTTCTTTTTTTTTTAAATAGATGCAGTCTCCATCCATCCATCATCTATATTTGTCTATCCTTGCAGGGATGCAGGGCAGGCTGGTGCCAGTCTCCAGCGTTCATTGAGGGAGAGGCGGGGTATGTCCTGGACAGGTCACCAGACCTTCATGGTTCAACATATAGACACTCAGGACAAACAGCAATGCACACACACATTCACACCTAAGAGCAATTGGTAGATAACTTAACATTTATGTTTTTGCACATGCTGCAGATTTTGAAACATGCTGATTTGGTTTTATCATTGGGTAAAAATGCAAAAGTGCAGGCAGAATTGTTCCTGTGAGGATTAAATATTAAACACAGAAGAACAAAGCTCCCTTAGTGGTCAGCAGGCTGCTTACCAAAGAGATGGCATGACTAATGTTCCTCATTTAAAGCCCACCTGAAATGCTTGCCTGGTGGCCAGGTGTACAGGTTCTCTCAAATTGATGAAAGGTTGGGATGCAGACTGGGCCTGTAGCCAGGGATTATGCTGGGTTTAAGACAGCGACAGCCTGGAAAGCTCGCCAGTGCCCGTCCAAGTCTGTGCAATCTGCAATGCAAATCAATCAGCCGTGTGTGGCCAGAGTGACAGTACTGCAGAGCATCTTGACTTTTAGTCAGTGTTAAAATCATCTCTTTTTTTCGTTCCTCAGCAGCGATCCATCTCCATCAGGTGCCACAGCCGTTTCACTGCTGCTACTCTAATTAGATGAGCGTCCAGAGAGCAGGAAGAGAACTGGACAAACACTAACACTAACACAAAATATGTCCTGCATACAGAAAAGACTGAACTTCATGGATCAGAAAGCAGATCATCGGAAAACAGAACTATTGGTGATCTGCACTCAATCAGAAAAAGTTGTTTTTCATTAAAAAAATAAAATAAACAGCATCATTACCAAGAGTATTTGACTGTTTATTATTGCATCAGCCAGAAGACATTTTCACACATCTTTCCAGCACATCATTTCAACTGCAACTCATTTCTAGTACATATTCAGGAGGTGATCTCAAGGTAGTACTTCATAGATGCTTTTTAGGAGTTCATAATTTATAAAACTCCAATCCAGATGCATTATTTTCACACTTGTTTATAGTTTCAGAATTCACTTTTATTTACTAATTGATATTTATTCCTTATACTTTATATTTTAAAAAATATATATACATTTTCCCTGATGTTTGAATATTTTAGGTAGATTTCTTTGTGGAGTTATCTTTCAAACTCCTTTTTTTACCTTTTTCTGTTGTTTTTTGTGTATTGTCACTTCTTGTGGTTTTGTACCAGTTTGTTATGAAGCACCTTGGGATTTTTATACCTTGAAATAAAGCTTTACATACTGACTTACTTCACAACATTTGCCTTCCAAAGAAGACATCTTAGAGACTGGGATCTCTGTGTTACTGGAGCCATGCAGATATAAATAAACTTGAGAACAGGAATTTTATCTCAAAATTAAAAAACGGCTGGTTACCAGTATGAAGGTATGCCCCACGTTTTCAGTATGGTGTTATAACAGTTAAAATCTATCATGTGAGGGGTTATTGTAGTTTTATTCAGCTATATGGAGCACAGAAGCATGACGCTATTCCCCACCTCTCCTATTGCTGCTCTCTTTTTCCCCTCACTTCCATGAAAGACAAATGTAGCTATTCAGAAATATTCAACTAAAACATTTATAGACTCCCAAAGTCAGTCTACTAAAAGCAGAGTGGAAAACCAACTATAAAATGTATCATGAGCTTTTTATTTCTTTTTACTTTATAATATGAAGGATAATCAAAATAGAAAATGCCATAAAAATGCTTTTAAAACTTTAATATCAATACTGTTGATTATCTTTACAGCAGTTTCATTAAGTTTTACCTGCAGGAATATATGGAGACAAAGTCTAAAGTCAGGTAACTTTCTTGTCTATGGCTTTCAGCTGGAAAACCACAGACATCTAAATGCTTTAGGAGCATGATATTTCCCTAAAGTTCTCTACAGCTGACAAAAATACTGAACTTCAGCTTTTTTGACTCAATCCCGAAAGAGCAACAGCAAACTTAGCCAAATGTTCATCTTATTTAGACCATCGTTGCATTATGTATATCATGCAAATATACAAAGAATTTCAATAAAATCTGAACCCCACAGTGGTATTTTCAGCCTAAGAAATTGTGTGTATATCCTTCCCCAACTCAGCACAGCAAAAGATGAGCCACACATCCAAATGGTAATCATCCCCATTTCCACTCACATTGCATTCACTCAAACCAGGTATGAGGAAAGGGATTCATTTCTCTCCGATCATCTCTACTGAAGATTGGCAGAGGGGAAATTGGGGAATGGAGCAAAGCAGATGATCAAATCTAGGGGTGATTTCTTGTGTCATTTCACTAAACACTAGATTTATCCAGGCCTTGTTGCTATGGCGGCAGTGCATTCAGGAAGATATGGGACTCACCCATTCATAGATCACTTGGCTATACTTTCATTATATTAGTTGGTTGAGGTGAAATGTGGCATCGAACTGGTTGCTTGACAACAAGCTAGAATCAAAGGTTTAATAAAACCAGTAGCATTCAGTGAAAATCTATTCGTCACAATTGCTTTTAATGTCTAAATGATCTCGTTCATGACTGGAAAAAGCACGCATATTAGAGACAACAAGTATGAGAGGAAAAACATTTAGTAACCTATTTATCAAAAAAAATCTAATATCGGAGTATTTTTGTGACAGTACTGGAGGGCAGGCATAATGAATGGGCCCTCTGAAGTCATTTAGAACAGATAAAAACTAGTTTTGTTTAATTAGATTTTCAAAAGGGTGGGAGAGTTGGCCCAGTTCTGAGGCAGAACAGCCTCTGAAGATGCACTCAAAAGCTTTAATGCACAAGGCTACTCTAAAATTGATGATAACTGTGCGTTTTCATAAACTTGACAAGCATAATGTAAAGGCTGAACCTTTTTACATGGATATTAAAAATACAGTGGGTAAAAGTCCTTTTATTCCACTGCAATAATGTTCAATTAAGCTAGGAGTTAATGTTATTATTATTGTACAATAGAATAGTTTATTTTTTGTGAAAAACAGAACAATTTCTAAATTTGTAAATTCTTATTTTAGATCATTGATTAGTAAACTGAAGGGAAAGTTAACTCACACCTTTTCACTGTAGGGCTTGGTCAGATATTGCACTACATGAACGCTAGTTGCTATAATGCTAATAATTATAAACAACAACATTCACAGTAAAATAGGTAGTGAACCAGGAAAACAAGTGTTTCTATAAATACCTAATCGTCACTGGAAGGAAACGTTCTGAGATCAATTATCAACATGTCAAACATCAAACCGACATCAAACCAGGCTATGACTAGTTATGGCATCAAACATCTAGTGGAAAAGGAAGAGTGAAACTTTGGTTCATTGAGGACTTTTGTAATCAATAAATAAGAAAAAAAATTTTAGGAGAAGTGATAGAAGATTATAGCAGTTTTGTAAAATCCAATCAACCCTGTGCTAGAACACTGAAGACTGTCCAGAAACACCAGTGGAACAAATAATAAATAGTTTCCCATATATGACTGGTGGTGAGTTGGTAAAACCCAGTCATAATGCCATTGTCATTGCAGACCATGTAATACTAATAAAAATGTCTGCTCCAAAAGATTCCAGCCAAAACAAACGGATCAAACTAAAAGATTACGTATCATCTAAATCAGCCAGAGCTATGAATTATTTTGGGCTTAGCCACATATAGAAATGAGGGACAAAATAAGCCTCAAGAGAATCTCCAGAGAATAAATAACAACAACAGCACTTTTTCTCTTATATTACAAGTTTGATATCATTCAACAGCAATACCCTTCAATGCCTACAGAACAATAAAGAGAATCAAACAAGACTATGGGATATAAAAGTCAACCTGAAACAATCAAAAGGACTGAATATATCCTTTTGTTTGTTTTGATGTCCAACTGCATCATCAAAGTAGACCTCTTCTTTCAAGTTGCCGTGTTACGAGTCTTTAGATGTGTACTTACAACAGAGAGCGACTGTTGCTTGAGATGGAAGAACACAACCACATTATTGTGTTGGAGCTAAAGAGGACTGCACGCCAATCAACGGCCACAATTTATGTTCCAGTGAACATCAGGCACTGATTCAGGTTCTGATGCTTTAATTGGATAAAACTAAAGACGGAGGAAGGATGACCCTTTCGATGACCCTTATCAATAGAGCTGTGCCTGGAGCACAACCTTATGAATGACCCTGGTGTCAGAGGTTGATGAGGAGAACCCGGCTTAACCCCTTGGACACATCAGCCCAAGAGGCCATTTAGCATCATTTGAAATCATGTGTCAAAAGAAGCTGCAAGCATCTGGGAGGCATTTTTTTTTCCAATACAACCATGATTGGGAGGAACATGAACCATGACAAGTGAATAGGTGGATCTCTCACACAAAAAGAGATACTGACAAGACTAAATCCCATTACCCGAAGAGGAGAATGACTTGGTTCAGGCACAAGGAGTATTTTAAAATTGCTTTGGGGCAAGAAGTGAAGGACAAAAAGAAAATACACACATTGCAATAAAAATGTTAAAGTAGAAGCAGTCTTGTAATATTTTAATGTGGCAAATGTTGAGCATTTCAGAAATGTTAATCACTTTGAACTAGCATAGGAAACATTTACCAAAGCTTAGCTATGTCTTGTAAAATAAAGTTGTGAATTTAAAGTTTTGGTGGGCTTTACAAAAAAAGATCATTTGAATTCAATCAAACAATCAAACTTATACATTCCATTCCAATTGATCTTACTTACCAAACTGTGCATATTGCAATATTTTAAAATTCTGCACAGGATAACGTGAAACTAAATACACTGGTTTGTTGAGAAACTTTAATGCTTCACTGAAGTTCAATGAACTTGCAACAGATGTTTCTGTAATGATTGGGTTTATGGGACCTCTGAAAACCACTGATTATAAAGACGGAAGGCCAATGAGATAATTATGGGTGGAGAGTGTTGGATTAGTACAACTTTTAAGGAGTTGTACTAAAACTCCTTAAAAAGAGAAGAAAAAAAAGGCCAGAAATTCAGTTTATCTTCTATACTTACAGACACCTGGCTAACGTAATGGCCGTTTCAGTGATATTGTACTTTATATTTTGATTTCAGAGACACTGATTCAGGGTTTCAGCAGTAAAAGACAAAGAGGGGATCACCAGAAAGGAAAATAGATCTCAAATGTTTTAGAATGACTTAGCAGCTGCTAAAAGGTTGCTTGACAGTTTAGGTCTTGTAGGGCAGAAGCAGCCATCAGAGACAGTGAGCTGAATGGAGCATGAAAAGACACCCAACATCCCACTGATGCTGCCAGTGACACAACCTGACATTGAACAACTGGCTTACACTTTCATTCCCTGAACAAAACAGAAAACACTGAACTGGTCAAAGGGACAGCAAAAATGCAAGAAAATTACAACACGTCTGAAGATTTTTACTTACTTCCAACAGTGGCACCAAAGAGCTGACTTTCTTTTGTGCCAGTTATATTTTCAGAGTTGTTAATTATTATCTCAAGAACTGAAATCGATCCTGACACTCTGTTACCATCTACAGTCTCACAATATCTCAGTGTGACACCAACTTTCAGACAGATTCACTTTACAGTTTTGACAGAATAAGATGAAAATATGCATGATAGATGACAATGTGGACTGCACACAGAGACAGAAAATATGAATCGTTTTTGACAAGAAGACCTCTTTGAAGCGTGAATGTTTGATTTGTGCAGATACGGCCATATTTGTAGTGTTGTGATTATTCAACAAGCCATGACTGACTCTTAACGTCTCGTTGAGTATTTTTTTCTCTAACTTTGGTTATTCCAAATCAACACATCTGAGGGAGTCCACATGGAGAAAACCGTTATTTCAAGACAGCAGAATAATGAGGGCTGAAATGTATTCTTGTCATATGCCATTTGCAAGTGTATAAGGAAAAGGAAAAAAGTGATGCAGTAACTACCCTAACAAGCTTTTGCTGTGCCTATTATGCAGAGAGTTTGCCATGTGTTCCTCCAAAAAAATAAACCTGAGTGCTCAGACGAGGGAACAAATTGCCTGGATCAACATACGTTCAGTACAGAGACAGGAAGAATGGCTGTGTTAATTATTTAGTGAGGAAAAGGTTGCTCTGTTGTTTTCACTAACAGGTCAGACTTGAAATGCTGACACACTTAACATATGCTGCTGGGGAAAGAACCATTAACGCCTCATTTGTGTTCCTGAATTAAAAACTCTGCAACAGAAAACAGCAAATCCTACTTATGGACAAGGCATTTCAGAGTCGTTTTTGTTTCAATGAAGTCGACTAAGCTAAAAAGACTTTTAAGAAGAATTTTGAAACTGAGACAATTAGGTGATCAGGATTTGTCTCACAAAAACATATTTATATATAAATTAGTTTCCTCATATTTAAATCTGCTTAACATGCCAGCATACAAACTGTGTAAAAGCAACATTACATGTTTTTATTATAGCACTTGGATGTTAGCTGGTGTAAGATTCTAACTATACAATAATAGAAATAACAGCTTAAAAATGTTTAACATGATTCAAATGTTTGCAGATGATGACTGTGTGATTTTGCAACCAGATACACTTTCAAACATCCAAATTTGTCTTCAGTGTAAGCAAAGAAAATGTTTATTTGACCTGTTTCAGCCAGCTGACTGACATTGTGCAGCAAAAAGAATGGTAGAATAAAATAACACAATGCTAAACTAGTCTGACTACAATCATAGCAAGTTCCAGTCACTTCAACTTTAGATTATAGGAACATTCTGGAGGTCCATTTTAGAAAGCTTGGTTTCTAAAAACCAAGCTAGATAAAGAGTTTTTGGTGGTGAAAATAAACTGTATGATTGAGATAAAACATTTCCCAAATAATATGGAGGTTTCCTTAAAACTAGCATGAACGGCTTTTAAAGTATTTTTAACAGTTGCTTAATTACATTCTGTTATTTAACAAAAAATATTGTTTGCTGACATACCTCAAAAACAAACTGAGACAGAGTGACAACTAAGCCACAGCTCCCTGAAGTGAGAAGTGACAGAAGGATTATTTTGAATATCCGTTGGCTCGTTCAATTCACTGTTTGTTTTCATGTGCTGTGCTAACACAGTGGCATGAAAGAAAGATGGTACATTGTTATCGCAGCAGCCCTAAACCACCAATATGCTACAACAAGACCCCAGAGCTGTTCTTTCTTAAATTGCTTTAAGTGACTATTGGACTGGCAGTGGGATCACTTTAGACTTCTGTCACGACCAGTTCAGAGTTTTGTAAGCAGAAAAGCAACACTTAGTTGTAAGAAAAGGTTACCCGTTTAAATTCAGGTTATATCTTACACCCTTTGTTAGACTTTTTCTGTTTTGCCACTCTGATTATTAATACATGTAACATTTAATACAATGCATATTCAATAATTCAGGTTTTATGTTTTTCAAGTATTTGTAAAGCACTTATTGCAACTGAGCTTTTAGTGCTTTCAAAAACATATCTTATAACCTGATTTAATTGCACGCATTCAAAGTAGTAGTTAACAAGGAATATTATATTCACTGCTTTGTTGATGTTGAATTAGAGTTAAACATTTTGTGAGATGCTTCATTGAAGGTGCTGTTAAACTCGGGGCAATTTGCAAGCAACGTCACATTGCATAATCATCATTCCAAGATGTGCAATGCTGTTTGCAGACTGTTGTGGTGATAAACACTGAGCTCTCTATCGTCTTTCTTTATGTATCGCTGAACATTTTTTGCATCAATTCACCTTTGTATGTGCAAAGTGAAATTTTTTGACAAAAGTAAACTTCAGTATTCTTTTCAACCACTGATGTGCAATAAAAATATTTGAGTCTAATCACATTAGTGTGACATTTCATGTGCTTAAAATGCCTCAAATAGAATTGATACAATTTTTGGTTTGAGTTCAGAAGAAATACTTTATTTTATAGATTTCCCACTCGACTATACAGATTTACCCTTTTAACTTTAACCTCATGCTTTCTGATTGGCTCAGCTGCCCTTCTATCTACCTTTTAGCCTTACACTCTATAAAACTCTATGAAAATGTCACATACAGTAAAATCCCTGTCTGTTCAATCACTGAATATTAAGAAAAAAACAGGAAATGAGCATGATTATCAAGGAACAGCAGCAAGATTTGTCAAATAACTACTTTTGAAACAAAAGGTAAAATAAGCTTTTTATTTTGTACATTTAAACAAATAAATTTATAGCAAAATAACTGCAGGTTGCAGAGCTGGTAAAAATTTTATTTTTGTCTATCTCGCTCTCTTTGCCTCCAAGAGGGTCACACTGATGAGTGTCATGAAGAGGGAACATCTGTCTCTAAAGTGTCGTCTATTATCCGCCCATTGTGGAGGATCGGCACCTGAGCAAACAAAGAGCCTCCATTATTCCATATTCACCAGAATCTCAACAGCACCTTTCCAAGCTGAGAGGGATCGACTGAGCAAAGGAGGAGAGTGGAAGAAGAAAGGGAAATATTGTATGGAAGCTCTAGATGTCTCAGTCTAGTGCGCTTTTTTAACAAAAGTAGCAATGACCATTGGGGACAGGAAACCTGTGCTTGCTACCATTCAAGCTTAAATGACTACTTACTAAAATGGCTCTTAAAGTTGAGAATAATGCAGGAATGGCTGTTTGGGTTATTTTTTTTACAACTCCACAGATAACCTCTTTTAGAAAATGAACACTTGACCTGCCTCCACACACTGGAGTGTCCTTTTCTGCAGAATGGCATTTTGCATAATGCCATCGATTGAAAGTATGACATCTTTCCGCCTTAGTCCAGTCTGAAGCAAAAAGAGTCTATTTATGTGTGCATGTGTGTCTGAATACAAGGAGGGATGGGTGCAGGGTGGGATAGTAATTAAGTCTAATAAAAACATTCTCCAATTACATGTCCTTTAAACTTATAGCTTAAGAGAAGAGGATGGTCACTGTGTTGAAGTGTAAGGACTTTGCAGCACCAAATGTGTTCCAATTTAGTTTTTGATTGCTGAGCAGGTGTGATGCAATCCGAGTATCTTAAACGTTTCAATTTATAGTTTACTGCAAAAGAAATTACATGTACCTTGAACTTTTCCCACATAACAACCATCCATTGCAATTAATTTTATTGGGATTCTATTTAACAAACCAAGAGAAAGTAGTACAGAGTTAAGAGAGAAGATGAAAATTACATATTTTGTAATATTTTTCACTAATTAAAATAAAAAAAAGTGTAGCATGCATTCATGTTTAGTCTCTTCTATCCAACAGCTTGTAGAGAATCTTTTTGCAGCAGGTGAGGTCTATTAGTGTGTTTAGCACATTTAAATGTTTGCCGATTTTTCTTTGTGAAACAGAACAATCAGTTTTCAAATGTTAAGTTCTCAATTGGATTTATGGCCTGAGATTTGAGAGGACCATTCTAATATGAATGGGTTTTGATCTAGACCATTTTATTAAAACTCTGGTTGTATGTTTACACAACCAGAGATTTAAGGGGTATAAATGTACTTGCTTTTTTGAATGTCAAAAATGTGTTTATTACACCCATGGAAAAAGACCAAGGTCCAGCTGGAGGAGAAAAGTTATTCCAGGGTGTCCTATCTTACCCTAAACACACGACAGGGAGCCACGGAGAAAACCCTGACCTCATCCACCTCAAGTCCCCTGTGGGGTCTGTCAGACCAGCTGCAACATTGATCTCCCAGGCTAAAATTTCAAGGGCTGAAAAACAATCTCCCTGTTGGCAAATGGATGGCATAGCATCCCAGCGCTGGGGTCGACAGTTCAGCAGAAAGCCCACAGGATGTGTCGCTGAGTGTTGAAGGGCGGGAATGCTGGGACAAGCAAAGGAGATGGAGATGTGTCTAGCAGGCCTTTCCGTGAAGAGGTCTGATGACCGTGTCGCTGACCAGGTGAGGAGGTCGTCGTTACTCTCATGCCCCCAAACACTCCATCACACTCTGTACACTATTTATAGGAGCTTAGGACAAGCGGGGTTGAACATTTGACAGCAACAGCCCAGCATAGCAAACATGTTCTGACAAATATATTACTTTAAAGCTGGATAGTCTTTATCCTGGAGTTTTACAGTTGCATTATAAGATAACTGCTGTCAAAGAGCTGAAGGATCGGGGAGAAAATTGGAAATAAAGGATAAGACATCACATCCTATCAGAAGTTGTATCAATCTCTGCAGTGAAAATAACTATTAAATTTTAGATTGCATCCTAACAAAGATTAAGTGGTGTTTTTTTTTTAAAGAAAGCTTAATAAATTCACCAAGATAAAAATGTAAATTGCGTCTTTGTAAACATGCAGTCTTCTTTTTGCCAATTATCTCTTAGATTTTGTTTCGCCTTTCTCTTTCTCTTGTTCTGGTTAAAAAGCCCCGTCAAAATGATTTCTCTGTCATCTATAAACATATATTATATAACATCCCAGCAGCTCCAGTTGGCAACTTCTTTATAAGACTTCACAAACCTGATTTCCTATTCTTGGCCAGTTTTTGTTGTTTGAATTGGATTCACCTGAAAAATATTTGTTAACATTAAATGATTCAACTATTATCAAAATGTGATGCTGATTTATTGAATATTGGCCATTTCAAAAGTCGTGTTGCAAATAAACATTGGACCATGTTGACTCTGGAGAACACCGAGTTGTAGATTCAATAAAATTCATTTATCGTTTGTTTGCAATAAATTTCCACCGAGTTTCACTAAGGCTTGTAAAGGAGAGAACTGCATCTGGTGCTAATAAAATGGTATGCTCGATTTTAAGCAGCTTTCAGCTTAATGTCTACAGCTAGAAATGCAATGGTCTGTACATTCTGCACCAGCGGACAGCATCAGGGACTGCAGGACATCATTTAAAACAATGGAGAAACTGAAGATAGACTGAAAATATATTCTCACAGCAACATCTGCAAAAGTTTGGAATTAGAGAAAGAAACCATATGATCCAATGTCTGTCCTTTGAATCACAATCCATGCTTCTGTGTCAGCTGATTTGACTGTTGAGGTTTATGTTAGTAGCCAAAAAGTTAATAAAACAGGGATAATAAATTGTCACTATATATTTTTATCTTGTGGAGGATACAGTATAAGGATAACATATGCATAGGAATCTCATTTTGTGTAAACAGCTTAAGTGGGTAATGTTGTGTCACATTGTTAGAGTGCAAGACATTGAGGAGAGCACACTCTGCAGAGGAGCGATGGGGACTTTTAACAAACAGGAAGGCAAACACAGTTACAGAAAACTGCTTCACTTTCTCCTGGTGAGCTTCCAACCTGCTGTCGTCAGGAAATGTTTAGAATTCGGAACCATTTGGATACTATTAAAAACAGTTAACATCTAGAAAACACACACACGTCTGCTGTCTGGTAAAGATGGTAATTGTGTAATAAAAGCTAATAAAATAGAAAACTTTACCATCAAATATTCTCTCCTGGTTTCAGCGGCATTGTGAATAGTTCATTTTTATTGAGCTGTTTTACTTTACTGTCAGTTTCACATGTACATGTCACCACTGACATGGTGGTGACCATTCACAGGAGAAAACCAGGTTGAATTACAATGTTACCAAATAGTTTTTGTGGTGAGAAGTAGAAAGTTTTCAGACCATTTTAGTAATGTCTTTAAACACTGCCGCTGCCAATATAACTAGTAACTTCAAATTTATAACTTTCTAACCCCCTTCGAATTTATAATATCCCAGTACATATTTTTTATATCTCAATTTTTGTATTTTCAATGTAAAGAATTATGCAAAATACTAACATTTTGAATACCATATTGAAGATAAAAAGACTCCAATACATGTTCAATAGAGAATATCCCCAAATATAATTTAGCAATATGACTTTTATGTTGTTGTTTTTTTCAGTTGTTTAAAGTATTAGCAGCATTAGCTTTAAGAACAACTAAAGGTGCTGTTGCTTTGTTACATCATAATTCAAACAGATTAAATCTAGTTGGTAGTCATTATAGGCTTGACAATTACTGTATTTTACCAAACAATGACAGAGCACATGATGTCTGTATCTACTATGATTTTTATTGTTAAATTTGTGTTTCTGTCTATATTATGAACAACTTGATATAATTTAAGGTTTGATTTGATCTATAAATGAGTCTCGGTTTAAAGTTGTTTCTGTGTTAGGGTGACGTGAGACAAACAATCCACCATGGACACTGACCACAGACAAGCTCAGAACACAAGTAATCCATCAGGTCAAGCTTTTCACTCACTATGTGGAGTAAACAATGTAGAAAATAAGCCAAAGAGATTGAATATTTTTGGACTGCTGAGAGTGTTTTTCATTTCTTTTTACATTTCCCACAGCTAACCTTTTCTCAGTCTTCCCTCCTCTCACTCTAATACCATTGCTTTTCTGTCTATTTCTCTTTCGCTTCCTGAAAGACAGATCTGCAGAGCGGGAAAGTTCTTTTCTGAAGCTTATCGCCTGTCTCAACCCAGCAGAGAGAAATTTCCTTGCCATTTGTTGCATACAAGTGTGATGGGTGTGCGTTCGAGGCTCATCTGTGGCTGCACTACCTCACCTGGCACTCATGTGATTAGATTTCATATCCCAGCCTGCAGCAGATAAACTATCTCCATCAGCCAGGCCCCTCAACATCAATCTGCCTCGCTGATGGCCTGTGTTGTGGCGGCAGTCTCATGACACTTTCCAGCCGCCGTCTTTATGCATAATATTAAAAACACAGATGTCCCACGAAGCCTTCCATTTAGATTAAAAGAAATAACAGGCTATTGTGAAATGATGTGTGGCTGTTGGGCTGTGGAATTGATAAAATCCTCTTAAAGAGAGAGCGCCCCATCGGGCTATCAGAGTACCATCGCTCAGAGTTTCAGTGCCTTTCGCTGTAAGCCAATCATGTCAAAATACACAAATCTCTGCATGAGGTGCATCCACCATACATACGGTGGGACGAAGGTGTTGTAGAAAAAGAACTGGGGGTTTTCGGGGAGGGGGTGAAAAGGAAAGGGCGGCTCCGTTTATTTATTGATCTCCTCTGGTTAACGGTTCATGAGCGCCTAGCTTTATTAAACTGGGCTTTGAACGCACACATAGCAGCACTAAAACTTCCTGATGGCCAGGCGGGGAATCAATTCAAGCTGCTGCCTTCAGGAATTACTGCAAAATAATGGTACTATCACACAGGTTGGTCTCGCCTGTGTTAGGGGTTAAATGGACCATTTAAATTCTTTAATCAACTCTAGTATTAACTGCAGAAGAGGAGTGCTGCTCCTAACAGATATATGCAGCGGCAGGTATTTTAATGAATATCAAATGAGATGTCAGCATAGAGGCACCGCCAAAATGGATACAAAGAGAGAGACTGGTAGTCAATATTACAATAATGATAGAGAGATAAACATTTACTTTCTCTACAATAGATACTACCCAGAGTTGTATAAAATATATAATGAACTAATATTTTATTCTGCTACCTGAGAATAGTTGGATAGGAGTAGGAAATGATTACACTTACAGACTAATCAATTTTCTCTGATTTTATACCGTTTCTTTTACTCTGAATCACTTTTAGGTATTTAAAGTTAAGCTAAAACAATGTATACCCCCAGCAAATTAGAATTGAAAATATGTTTTCTTTCACCCAATAAACTTGTCTTAGCTAACAAGCTACAAAAAGATTGTTTTACCTTTTTAAGACCAAATATATCCTAAAACAAGCTAGTTTTAGGATAAACACAAAAAAACAAGCTTGTCATTGTTTGTATCCTTGTTTGTTTTAGCTTGTTTTATATAAACCAAGCTGGTCTTAGCTTGTTTTATAAAAAATGTAATCTTTTATCCTCTGAACCACACTGTCCACTCCTTTGATGGCTGTTGTAGACGTGCCTTTCATCAAGTTTTGTAGAGGCCTGATAATGAACCATTCATCTGCTTCAGGTGTGTTGAATCAGGGAAACATTTAAAACTTGCAGGACACCAGGCCTAAAGAACACCACCACTTTAAAGTTTGACAGGCTAAGTTATGCATCCACTTTGCAGTATTGTATGTTGTTGCGATGCTATCTAGCATTTCAATGATGGAGGAAGATGTGCTTTATTAATTTAAAATCCCTCAAGCCTCCACTCCAGATATACAAATGACCATTTAGCTTTGGAAAGATATTTTGAAAAGTTGTGACATGATAGCAACAGAAATATCTGACTCTAAATTATTGTATATGTAATATTTTTTTATATTTTCAGGCAGTTTACCGTCAGCAGTCAATTATGTATGTCCAGCGTTTCAAACTTTGTCTATGTGTAATTGCATGGGCGAATTACAATTTTTACCAATACAATACCCATGAAGCCCAAACAAGCTGCAATTTAGAATATCCAGAGACTTTTAACTTTTGTCATATACAGCTGGAAAATAAACTAAATGAGTCCATTACTCTGTTTTACAACAGGTGCATACAAAAAACAAACTAGGAGTAAATAGCTAAGATGTTTCACTTTACCGATGAAAAGAAAGAATTAACAGTTTACTACATTGTGTACAATGTTGCAGGCTCTCTGAAGCCACTCTCCTATTGGCTTGTTAACATCACGGTCCCTTGACCCCCTACTGCTGCTGTGAATTGTGTTTCACGGTTTGAAGGTCAGAGAGAAAGACCCATGTTTGCTGAGAAGGCCAGATTAGTGCTCATCAGTCGGGGACGTTTGAGATCCCTGAGCTGACCTTCGGGGCAAAAAGCCAAGCTGCTTTCACACTGTGCTACACAGGCACCTGATTGAGCATACAGTGGCCTATTGTCACCACTCACCCAACAGAAAAGACAGCGAATTGTCATGTCAGGAACTTTGGCCCCGATGACAATATAATACACAGTCTTTGTTTCTCATAGTGCCTGTTAAGGTGAAAAGCTTCACAAAGGGTAAATAGTGCCACTAAACTTTATTTAAAATAAAATAGAAGCCATTTCATCTAGAGTCAAAATTTCTGTAGACCAAATCATGGAAAAAAGATAATCTATATTTCTATTTTGACCTTGTGGTTTGTACTATAAAGTATTTGTTTTTCATTGAGCTTAACCAATTTTTATTATTTTTTCTTCAAAATCGCTGAATTTTTGCAATTTCCCATTCAAATGCTCAGAAGTGCAGCTGGTGAGGCAGCAGTGACCTGAGTCTCATCTTGGATTGCACAACCTTTCGCTTACTGCGCTGGCTGCCATTTGACGTTCAGACATGTTCCTCCTGTCTGTACGTCACCAATAAAATGGCTAAAAAACATTTAATATATGAATTGATTTTCCATAATTTAGCTTATGTAAATAATATACAGTGTTTTATGTCACCAACTGAGAGTGTAACGGGTTTTTTGTGCTAAGGATTATAAACACCAGAAAACAGATTCAAGGTGAGGCAGGCAGTTCTCTTGCCTCATGGCAGGGGGCGCTCATGATCCCAGACACTGGTCTTGTGACTCCATAACTGCAGAGTAAGAGACAGCAAACTGCCCATACAGTAAATAAGTAAAGTACAGCAAGGCTCAGCTGGAGTAAAAAGTTACGCAATTATGTAAAAATTACAGAGAATAAACATGTATCCAGAGTCATGTGTCATCAAGGATTCCAATATTGATTATATAGTTCCTATATATTAACTATGCAGGTTTAGATTGGCATCCCAAATCAAATCAGGACTTTCCCACAAATTGTATTATGTAACAAATAATTTTTAAATTGAGGTTTTATGTGTCCAACTGTAAAACACCAAAAAGACAAGATGACAAATATTTATCAACATTAAACTTTAATTTGGAAAGAAAGCATTTGTCTTTCAAGGACTAAGAGAAAAAAAAACTTTCACACTGTGGAATATTCTGTTTACTAAGCAACAGTATCCTTTACAATGAAGTAGAATGCTATGGGACCGCTAAATAGTTACTTTGACAGTTGACAGTTATAGTTCTATAACTGTCATACTTGGATGCAGTTCACTGCTTTGTGCACAGATGAAAACAACAAAGGTTGAAAAGATTAGATCACCAGTTTATAGCTTGCTAGCTGGTTGAGGTCATCCATTTAAGGGCTTTGAAGAAGTCATGCATCATTAAGGTGGATTTAAGGTGGATTTCCAATTGTGCTCAGCAGCTAATCATGCAAAGATAATGTGGCATTGTTATCTGAATGACACCGGTGACACGAAGATTAACCAGGTTTTCATGCACAGGCAGCCTAGAGAAAGACTGCTCATTTCATCAAAATGGACCAGTTTTTGAAGAGACATTAAAACTCCTTCAATGTTTCTGAATACAAATTTAAGAATTAGCCCATTTTTAATTAAAGCATGTGAACCAACAAAATTTTACAAGCAGTATGCTTAGCACCTTGACTGCTGTAATTAAATTTTTGTTTGCATGCACATTTTGCCCCCTATTAGTTCTATTGGCAGTTCACTGAGATACTTTGGTTGTTTCTCATCAGCATGCCAGCCATCTTCAATGGCAGCAATAAAAATCACAGAGATCTTGCAGGAATGTAAAAGGTTCCAGTAAAATAAAATGCATGATTTAATGACCATCTGTTGGGTGCCAGTGCAGACCTTGATGCAACATGCTTTGTGAATGATCAAAGGCAGCATCCGCACCAAGAGCGCATCACCTCAGGAAGCACACCAGGAAATTAACAAGCTGCCCAGATCCATTTTCTATGTAGCTGGCCTCTTATTATTCCTTAACTCGTCTCCTCAATGTGGCATGCGCCATAGGAAGATTAGGAGTGAAAAATGTACAAAGAAACAGCATTCCACCCCTAAAAGATAAGAGGCTCCTTCTTCAAAAGCAACTCTAAAATCTATTACATAGAACATAAAAATAATTTTTAAAAGCTGTGTACAATAGATTTTTTTCATAATAGCTCTGTCATTGGATACATATGTTTATAGCTTTCTTGAATTGCTCTAAGAGTCCACTTTGATGTAGAGAGATGGATGCCAAATGACCAATCAGCACTAAAAGGGAGCATACACAATGAAAGGCATGCTGATGTCCTCAGGCAGACATCCTAAAACACTTGGCTCTTATCTCTTAAAGGCTCAGTAAATGAAACATTTAACATCTGAGCCACACTCTCTACGGTTTGCAGAGAAACCGTGGGTTTCCTGCCTGAGCCATGAATAACACAGAATCCATAGAAACAGTCACATACAAGCATGTTGGGCACAAACTTAATTTAGTTCCCATGAGTTGCTATTTAATCTCAAGGGGATTCAAAAACAACTACTCCACTGGTGTATAGCTCATGCTCTGCAAATTTACCATATGGCATGACAAATGTCAGGTGGGCTCTAAAAAAATTGCTACACAACACACTCAAACACTGCAGAGCTATGAATATAAATACTTATTTTTTTGTTATGTTGTTTGGTTTCTGCTACTCTTCATCTCTGTCTTTTCTTTTACTGTTTGCTAATTATTCTGCCTGTCTGTCGGTCTCTAAGACTGTGCAGTGTTTAACATGCTGCGGAGACACATGTCCACACAACAAATTCGCTATTTTGTTAGCAGTCACAGCTCATTTGGCCCATTCCATGTTTTGGCATTCTGTTATTGTCACGCACGGTGAAGTTTTCTCGGCTGCCCACCAAGGGGGAGAAATGCGTTCCTTAGGCTGTCAGCTGAGGCTCGTATTCACACCCTGTCCTGCTGTTTTTCCTTCAGGCTTACGGTTTCAATGCTACGTGGAAAAAAAATTCTGAAAACAGCCTCTCTATCATTTACACCCAATATCTGCTGGCTTGTTAAAGTAACATTTAGGGAGGGCAAGGCAAAGCAGCTGGAGAAATGATATTAATGTCAACGGTTTCTTGTTTACCTGCATCCCACCCACATCTTTACTTGTCACTGGGGTCAAATAACCCACTTTAGACACAATCAGCCCTACAGCTGTGTGCGCTTTGTTGTGCTTCCACTTCAAAGACACCACCTAAGACAGTATATGCAAGCTTTGCAGCCGCAACACCTCACCCTAAAATAGTACGGTGATTGAAGACCCTTGAGAAAGTGTCAGTGTGGTGTCAATCTCTTACGTGGCCAGGGAGACTGAAGGAAGGGGGACGAGGGCTTGTTTGCAGCTTCGCAGGTGGAGCTGACTGCTGGTGGGAATGTCCCAGCTGGCCTCAAACGTCTAACATTCCCAGGCAAGCAGCATCCTTCCACCCACCGACTGCACACACAGTGGCTCCCTATGGTACGGAGCTGATTGCTGTTTCATCAGAGGCAGGGCAAGAGTCACTGGAGATAAGCTCTGCCTCTTACCGTTTGATGAACTATTTATGTTTGCTCTGCATGGGAAACCCTGAACAAACAAACAGGCGTGTGGTGTATTTATCAGAGAATTAGAAAGCGTTTCTTATGAACCTGGACACTTGGTGCTACACTAGCATCACAAGAAAAAGCTTAATTAGAGCTTTCTGAAAACAATGCCTTGATACCACCCCCCTGTATTGCCCATGCCCATTATTACCGCTAAGTAGGCTCCTCCATCAATTATGGCATGTGCTAATGTGAGTCTCGCAGCGGAGAACCGACATGTTTCAGTGGGCTTAGAATGACTTTGTAGCACTCTCCCACTTAGAAATTTGTCTTTTTCCGAGTAGACATCTCTGTACAACCCTAAAAGTGTGAGAAAGAGATTAAATAATAATCACAGTTTTGTGTGTACTAGAAAGCTTGACAACTTGCTTACTAAAGATCATGATATACTCAAGATTTCTAGGTAGAAAATTGTATTTCTTGTACACTCACCAACAACCAGCAAAAAATTAGATATAAATTAGTAGTATTGGGTTGGGCCCTCTTCTGCCTTTAGCACTATCCCAATTCTTCATGCCATAGATTTAACATGGGGTCAGACATTTCTCTGAGATTTTGGTTCATGTTGACATAATGACAGCTGATCTCTTAGCTGCACATCCATGATTTTTTAAGTTTAAACTATGAAACTTTGTGTATCTGCACCGTCTTCTGAACCCTTCAGTCAGTTGTGGAAGATGGCTGCTCATGCTGAGCCAGGTTCTGCTGCAAGTTTCTTTCTGTTTCTACCATCACTATGTACATGGTCAGTATGAAGGGTTTCTGTAAAGTCAACAATAGTGACATAATGATGTCACTATGTGGTCGTCCAGAAGGAGTGAATGCTGCAAGACAATGACTCGATGCAATCTGCTGGGTTTAGTTCAAAACTATTTAAACTATTATGAATAATTAAGATTATTGTACTGTTTGATCATTTGAAATTCAGCATTTGTGGTTAATTGCTGCCATTGCTGTGAATTGAATCATTAATATTTAGTGTTAAATTGCGTGACTTTTGGTTTTTGCCAGTTTGCAGTGCAGGTTTAGGGTGCTGTGCCAACTCTTTATTTACGACAGTTATGCAAATACACATACAAGTCTTTCTTATCTCCATCATATCAATGTGCATCTGGTTTCCTTTACAATAATGTCCGTGATCCATGTTATTGGTGTGAAACATTAAAGGTTATCGGGCTTCACAGAGCAATCCACAAAGTTTCTCTTCTTCCTTTGAGTAGAGATGATTTTTGCTCACAGTGAGGAAATTTACAAATGCAAGACTTTCTATCATCTATTTGCATATTTCAAAAAGAGTTTTGCACAAGGAGGTTTCTACTATTCCCTCACATGTGGTTAGATGTATCATGATTGGGATGTAAAAATAAATTGTCCACACTGTGTTTTGCTTCTCGATTTGTATGTGCATAGGCCTTTTACTAGATTTAGGAGTACACCATGTTTCAGTTGGAAACCCAACTGAACTTTGAACACGAGGCTCCTGTTCTTTGCCAGAACCACAGTTTCACTCTGTGCACGCTACATTATCCTTTCTCATTGATCTTCGCTGTCCTTTCTCACTTTCAACAGTCATTCTTCACTTTCCACCTTTACAAGCGATTCTGTAGTTCTCCTCTGAGATATGTCAGCACACACAAAACTGCAACCGCAGAGTGTGGGTGATAATGAAGTGTCTAGGAAAAGAGGATTAGGTGGAGCAGTGGGCATCATCCCTGTGGTATAAATGCTCATCTCTCCCTCAGGAAGGACACATGGAGCGTCTTTCACCTCAGTCCAACTGCTTGTCTCGGTGTTACTCTCAGCTAGCATACTTGGATTGCTGCTGTGGTCCTCAGGAGGCAACAGTGGGAAAGTTAACACAACAACAGGCTCTACTCCTTGGGGAAACTTGACACCCATCTGTTTATTCTGCACTGTGGCTGAGAGTGGCATAACAGGCACTAGGAAAGTGAAGATCTTCACCAAGGGAACAGGTTGATAGTGAAGGAAATATAGAGGTTTGAGAGAAAGAAAGACAAAGGAAGATAATCTCTTCCTCCTGCCTATGGTCTGAAAAGGAAAAAAAGAAAAAAACAGAGATGACAGCTTTCCACAGAAGTTCCCTCTGCCGTCCCTGGGCTCAAATGTTCCACGTCTGCGTGTGGCCTGTCAGACGCTGCTAACTAGGCTGGCCCAGGAGAGATGCAGATAAGTTGACAGTTTGTTACTAGTTGGCAAAAGGCCATCGTAGCAGGTCAGTCACATTACAGAAAGTGTCAAAAAAGTCTTACTAATCAGCCAACCAACAGGTACTTTCAAGATGCTCAAATGTTACTTCCCTTTCTCTCGCAGCAACCTAAAAGGCTCATTCCCACCGTAACGTCACAAGAGTTTAAGGTCCAATTACCACCACAAGCACAAGCTACTGCAAATTCAAATGTTCATCAGCAGCAAAGACTCTGAGTAGTTATAGTCTAATAAATAAATAATGTCCATTATATTATTGAAAAGGGCAAAGGATGGAAATACAGATCATGCCAGGGTTGTGCTCTGGTTTTAGCCTAATGACCGCTGGAAATGGTCACCGAGGTCCCCCGCAGTGTTGCAAGAATAAGTGGGTATAAACAATGGAGGGATTAATTTTTAGTGAGAGATTATGATACTTCAGCAACAAAATCAACTCATTTTAGCTTTTTACATATCTTTGTCAACTAGGATATTGACAAATTTGTCAGCATCCATATCTGCAATTGAGTCTGCTGTAAATTAGGCCATAACAGAAAGGAAACACATCTTGTACTCCTTGCATGGTGATTATTATGCACAAGTTAAATACATGTTTTCAAATAACAAACCTTCCTATAATTGACATATAGTCAAGCTCTGACTCATTTGTGAGCAAGACGCTAAAACCTCATCTGATGCTTTTGAAATGATAGTTGAAATTACAGTATGGAATGAGGCAGTGGCCTGCAAAGAACTGTCCCCGTTAGTCAGATCTCATCACTCTGTCACGCATCGCTAGAGGCAGCAGGACCAAAACTGACCACTGAGTCAGTCGACAGGACAGCTCAGCAGTCAGTTATCTCTGAATGAGATACACACACAAATTCAGACAGACACAGGCATGTCATATGTGGAAATATGGGCATAATCATGCCTGCACTCGTGCACGCTGTCATGAAAACGCACAGTAATAGGGACCTACATACAGAGGATAATGCACACAAACAAAAGCATGAAAAAGACAGTGTAGTGAAGTGATGTGCAAGCAGGACCAACCCCCAAAAGCAGCCATGATAACGACCAAACGGGATACAAATGTGCTCTGACACTAGGGTTGGTAATACACTGAATTGTCTCAACTCCCCAACAACTGACCCAGAAATACTGGTGCACAAGAAAAGATTTGGGAGGAGGTCATATGAGAGACAAGTGAAAACAGATACACAAAAATGGAAATACGTTGATAGATTCTTTCATATTTTTCAAGCCAATTGGTTTTTGTAATTACAGTCGGTAGGAACGTGGTGTACGCCTTAAGAAAAAAAAAATAAACAAACAAACAACTCAGTATTTTTTGGTAGACCAAAGCAAAAAAGTTAATGGCTGGAGAATATATATTGCAAGGTTTCAGAACACAACTCTCCCTTTTAGAGATGGCAAAACAGAGACGCTAGAAAATAGAGAAAGAGGGGTTGCACTGGGTCAAACACAAAGTAAAACAAGCAGCTGCAATATGTTTACAGAAGGAACCCTGAGGGAAGTGGAGGACTTGACTGCACCATCAGACTTATTTTCAGCTAAATTATTCGGAGAATTTATGATGGTTCGCTGCATGTTTGTGCTCCCTTGTAGGCACAAAAATAAGTAATAATGTAAAAATAGACGGATTTCTAACCCTGTGGTAATTGCTCAGGTTGGTTTCATGATCATCCTTGAACTATTCCTCTAAACTTGTAATCACAAGATGTAACCGCACTGAATCACTTGCTCAGCTAGCTAATCTAACTAATGAGGTATGATGCACTGTGTAAAGGACAGATTTGGAAGAGTAAGAAACCTTAACTCAAGTGGAATTTTCCATTTTGTTAGTCTACAAATGTAAATATATCTCTGGAATACAGAGCAGTTCCATAACGGTACATCATAGGGATGTGATATCCTGCACTTTGTCATGGCATAACCACAAACTTCAATGTATTTTATTGGATTGCTATGCGACAGAACATTTTTTCAGGTGCATGGCTTTCAAAATATTTCAAAAATAAAACAATGTACAATATATCCATCCAATCCATCTGAGATTGAACCTTTAGTAAATAAAAAAACTGAAAACAGTCAGTAAAGTGATGAGCAAAGCAAGCAGAGACCTACCACATAAAACCTGTTGGCATTTAAAGGGGATACATAGTACTGACACAGGGGGGCTGACTATAAATGCACGGCACACTTTAGCTTTTGATTTGTAAAACCGTTTTGAAATCCCATAATAAATTTCCTTCCACTTTGCAATAATCTTCTACGTTGTGTTGTGCCAACACATGAAATCCCAATAAAATACAACAACCAAAGTGGATATAAAATGGGAAAAAATGGAGTGTGAATGGTTTGAATTTAGATTTCAGTTGGGGCATACTAAAACTCACAAGAAGCAAAGATCAGCTAATCCTCTCTGTAGTCGCCAACTAAGATGCTTCAATGTTCTTCCAAAAACAGTTTTTATTCTTCTTGTAGAAACATGCCTTTATATAATTTATATAATAATAATTTTAGCTTCAAAACTTTGCTACTAGGAAAGCAAAACCTTCATATGGTTTGTTATTCAGATGTGTACACTGTTAAAATGTAGACCCTTTAACACACTTGACTGGTAGTGCCAGAGATCAAGCGATGCCATCAACTAGCTAATGACACGACAGCCGCAGGCAAAGACCGGCAGCTTGATTTATACATGGGGACAGATATGAATGATTCATGGGCAAAGAGAAAGATAGCAAGAGGCATACAAGTCATATGCATCTTTCACTCACATTTATTCATCGACTCACACATCTCCATATTGTTACTTCGTCATTCCCTAATGTCTCATAAGCTGAACATGACCAAAGTGACCAGTCTTGTTGCTCCAGATAGCTTCATGGTCCTTTTTGCCTTCTCTGCTCTCTCAAATTGTTCCTCTTTGTCACTAGCATCCTTGGACCTCTGGCCACTTTTCACTTCCATCCCTTTATACTCTCAACACTAGCACTAAATATGGAACCAACTGCTGTAGAATAAAATAATTGGCCCAATCACTCCGTATCAATTAGTCCATCTATCAATGCTGAATGAAGAGCTAGATTAAAATGATTCCCACAATACCCAGTCACAAAATTCAGTCCAGCAGATGACCTTGTTCTGCTAATTTCCGTGGAATGGTCTCTTAGGTAATTGGATCAGGAAACACTGTACTGCTTCAAAGTTCCTCATTTTTTTTCATTTAAGTATTAGCTGTGCAACAAAGCATACGATCTTGCAATGTCAAGACTGTGTCAGAAAGAGAAAGTATGCTGCTGTGTGTATGTGACTTGTCTCAACTCCTCTTAACTCTATAAAACCAAGTCATGTAGGCATGACACTATATTTTAGACTCTTATTTAGACTCTATTTGCTGTTCTAACCTGGAATGGGTTATTGTAAACTTGATTTTTTAAAAACAGTAATTTGTTATCTCTGCTGTTGAAACATATCAGCAAAATCTCATTTGTCTCGGTCTTGCAAGCTCAAAATCATGTTGTCTTGTGATCTGAAAATTTGTCTACACTCTCCAAAAAGCTTAACTTTCCAATTTGTTGGAGATCACTGGAAACTGTAGTCAGAATCATGCTCTTTTTTCAGAATATTCTTTAAAGAAATGAATAAACCTTCGATTCAAAGACTGAGAAATCTACCCCCAGTAAAGGAAGAGGGGCTGTGGATTTCTTCTGTGTTATCTCATCAGCATACTATAATATCCATTTTTTAAAAAGGAAGGGAGCCACGGCTTCACTCGACAGTTCAATGGTTCTTTTATTATTCAGCTAAGTTAGTTTATTTTACATTCATACCACTAACAAATTAATGCAAAAAACTTTTGTATATTTACATAGCGTCATAACAAAAGAATACCTTCATAAAGAGCAAGGACACATTCAATTTCCCTGAACTAAACAGCCTAAAAAGCATAAGTATGTGTTTATGTTGCCTGTTTACCTCACAAACAGCTTTTTATCTGCAGAGCTAATCCCAGAGAGAAGGACTGGCACATATTTAAATTGGCCCTGCCTCAAACACACTTTAAAGAAAATGTGGAACAATACAGCCTAAATAAAAGCTGGGTAAAGAGCAGAGTGTAACTAACTCCATGCTAAATGCGAGGAAATAAGTAAATCCCAAGGGTGTCTTGCTGACTGAGGAATCTTTGCATTCAATTTATCATTTTACATTATTTAGGCTACTCTGTGGGGAAATACGCTCTCACTGTCATAAGTTATGCTAATGACTGTTACTACCATCTGTGAACTGAGGACTATCACTCTAGCATAGTGTGCAATCTATAACTTATGAGAATAAAATGTCCTTTCTGAATGATTAGTGTGGTGGGGGCATCCTGGGAGCTGTGTAAGGGCTGTGAGTTCATCTAGCTCAAATTGTCACCCAACACCCATTGCCGTATCTGAACCCACACCCTTTCCCCTGTGCAAAGCCCCATACCCCGGTCCCCTCCAATCTACTCAATAAACAAGCCTCAGGCACGACCCAGACAGAGGATAATGGTTCACCTGGAGGTGACAGGAAAAGAAAACAGATCTCTTTGCATAACGAATGGAGATAGAGATAAGCACTGTGAAGCACTTAGGAATCTTGATAAAGGATTATCCAAACATGTCTGAAACTGAAACATTCCTTTTAGACACACTAGAGCACAGTGTTTTAGCAAGAGCCAGTCCTACAATAGATCTGCTGAACATGCATTGCTGATTTTGTTTTTTTCTGTTTAGATAAATATACTAGGTTCTCACTTTGTACTGAAAAGTCTGATCTAGGACTTTACAACTAAAATGTAGGATGCATTCCTTTTGCAGAGTAGCTTTCATAAGTAGTTTTCTAACTATGATTTTATCAATGTGAGTCTACAGCACATGAAATCTTTACCTACTAAAGCTAGCACAGAAGGACTCATGAGTATCATCATAACCACATGAAATGGTATGAAGCATAGTTAACCTCAAATGTTGCAAATATTATTTTGACTCAAGCAACTGATTTGGAAAACTTAAAGTAGTTTTCTCTTCGTTGCTCTCCAGACTGTATTACACACATGACAAATGCTAGTGAATTTATGGACTGAGAAAACAACTCCATATTGAGCCCAGCTGCTCGACTGGAGAAGAAAAAGGAGGCCCAACCTTAGAAGAACGATTTGTTTGGGTGGTCTAGTTAAAGCCTAGTGCTAAATGGCCAATGGTTCTGGTTAGAATGGTAATGAGGCAATTCCCCTTCAAGATAGACACATCAAAGGCAAGGGGAGCTCCCTCTCTTCACACAGCCTTCACAGGGCTTCATGGTATCATTACATGGTTCAATATGAGCTTGAATCCTTGATTGTGTGTGTTAGAAAGGCACAAATGGAAAGAAAAGGGAAGGGTAGACAACATAATGTTTACATTAGCTCTTTCCTTTTGGGACTGTGCCAGCGCCCAGCATGCTGTGACACACATCACATAGACAACCTGGTACTATTCATAATTACCCTCTATTCACAGAGGCCTCATTTAGTGTGCTATTATCAGAGATCATTGTTATTTCCTTCAATGTATGCTTGGAATCCCAGTGAGACCAACACATCGAACGCAGATAACAGTACTATTTTGGGTGACCCCATTGCGTACACAATGCTAAGAGTGAACAGCTGAAAGAGAATTCCCATCAGTGATTTCTAGGGATGCAATCGAGCCTTGGGGTGTATGAATCAAATTTTTTTTTTGTCTCAACAACAAACACCAGGAATATAAAAAAAGTAATTAAAATAAGTCCCAAGGCTTTATTATCACTGACCCTCATTATTTTTATAGTGCTCTAGTAGATAACAAGCAACATCATACATTGCTCTCTATGTTTTGCTGGAATATATTATGATGTGATTGAAAAAAGTATGACTGCTATCACATTGTTTCCTACCTTGCCAGGTATCCTAAAGTGTTAAAAAAAACTATTAGGTAGGTTTAAATGTGAGAAAATTAAGCCCACTTAAAATAAAATAAACTCCTATCATGTCTCTATTACCAGCTAGGCCATTACCAGGCCCAGCTTCATAATGAACTGACTGCACTTTTCAGGCAGTTAGTTTCAATAGCACCTGTGTATTGGAGTCATGGAAGTCAATGTTCTACTGCATCATGAAGAGATACTTTATTTTGCTGCAGCTTGAGTTTAATATTTACGACGTGAGTAAATCTTCGTCAGTGCAGACAGAGCATCTGCAGAGCTTAGCATGAGATCAGGTAATATTGAATCACTGCTGCTAAATTTGAGTTAGACTTGCATAAATTCTGTCACACAAATATTCGATATACATTGCACCTGTGAGCTGCAAAACTCAACATAACATTTTTCCAAGCGAGATTCAGAGTGAGTTTTACTTCTAGTTGGATCCGTACATATTGCGATACTGATAATTTTGGTGTTATATTTTTGCCACTAATCTAAGCACAAAGTGGAAAAAATGTCAGTTTATATGTTCACATGTGTTTAAATCCCACATATGCTTGCTCACATTCCACTCTGAATCCGCTCCTTCTTGTGACCTTTGGCCCAGCATCTGCTTTTGCAATTTAAAGTATATGTAAATGAACCCCTCGTTACTCCCAGCTATAAAGACAGTAGTTGGACCAGTTTCTAGATGGAGAAGCCAATAATATAGTGCACTGCATTTACTGTAAAGAGGAAGGGAAGGCCATGGTCCCGGCAATAGTCCACTTGTGACAGACACATTTTAAATTGAAATTCTGAAAAAGCCCAATGCATCTATAAAACACATTACATAGTGCAATAAACGTGCTGCCCGGGTGTCACCTCTCTGACGAGGCCGAGGTAATGATCAAGTTTAATGTTGCCTATAATATTCCTAAAGAATAACTTCCCATTCTCTAAGTTCATGTATGAAATAATTCTTCATAAGACAAATGGCTTGAATGTAGTAAAATGTTCCATTTAAGATGTTCATAAGATGTTTGATCCTTAAAATAATTTCACTTACAATTTAGATTTTCATTTATGGAATTAAGTAAGTTGAAAAATCATGCCCAAACCAACGTGTCTATATTTAAAAAGTGTGGAAAAAAGGTCTAGGCACAAAGGTAACCAGAGTAAAAGCTTTGTCCAGTTTTCACTTCCTGGCAGGAGGCCCACCTCCACAGCTATGAGAAAATAAGCACAGCTCAGGTGTGTGAGGCCAGCATGATGGATCATCCTGCTGTGAAACTGGCCCTCTTTAGAGCCCAGAGAAGACAGCTGGGAGATAAGGAGGACCCTATATGAGAGCACATCTCCTCTTCCCATCGATCCTCACTGCCACCAAGGCAGGAGGTCTTCACATGCCAAGCCACAGATAGAGGTAGAGAGGCTGGGCAGGGCAACAGAGACAACAATTGTGTCTAGTTTGTAGGCACCTTTAAGTGGAAAAGACACTGAAAAGCTAAACCTCTTTTGGCCTTGTGCTGATAAAATAAAGCAGGTACAGGTTCTTTTTAAAGAAACATAACATTTTAAATCTTAATATAACAGTCAGATGACTGTTTCTGTTTCCAATTAGCATAATTTGACATTACTACAAATCACTTTAAAAAGCTGTAAAATACAAAATATGTAATTCTGCAACCTGTTTTGCTGATTATTATTAAAAGAAGTACGAGTGTCAGCATTTATGAGTTAACCGACCTTGTGTTTTGGGTTAGATGTGTAGCAGGAAAGCCATTACCAAGTCAGTTAAAATTGAAAAGACGTTTGCTCTGGAAAGAAAATGGTCTGCAGCTACAATTAGAATTCCTCAGGCGTTAATAAGCACAGCTGCAGGTCTCAATCAGGTGGAAATGTTTCCTTGCAAAGTGTGACATTAATTGAAACAAAGGATCTCACATTCCAGTGTTGACAGCCATAAATTCAGCTTGATATTTGCCGATACTGTTTTGAAACAGAGCAATCAGCAACACCACAACACCTATTATTAGTTGAAGAAACTGGATCAATCGACAACACAGATTTGAGAAACTGTAAAAAGGTGATATTCCACAATGCGACAGTAATGAGAATATAATAGAAAAGAAAATTGCCTTGTTTTGTTTCCCTGTACATGGCAAATCAATACTGAGATCTGACCGCAGCAGAGATGGACACCAATCAGGAAAACAGTGGACCCTGTTTTGGAGGGTCTAGCTTGGTAATGGAGATGTATGTTTGTGACCTTCGCTCTCAATCACAGAAATTCTCAAAATAGTCATATGCTGAGGGTCTCTTCTTGTGAGTGACAGATTTTGAAACCACACTGCAAGCAAGCACCCTTAACCATCTATCAGACAAGATTAGGCCCACTCCGAGGAGCACGATGAGATGTGAGAAGCTTCATGTCTTTGACAGCGTGTGCATTGAGCATTAAACTATGCTGAGGCTTTGATGTTCCTTTGTGCTCAGCCTTCGTCTGTAATAATTCATATTTGCCAGGTGGTAAGCCTTAATAAACACTAACAAATAAATTATTAATTGCCATGAAGGTAACAGTATTTATTTTCAGCTTATTTTCTATTGTACTGAACATGTTTCTTAAAGTTATTTTCATAAATCTGTCAAATGGGATGGGATGTGGCAGTGGCTTAGGAGTAAACCCATGTATGGAGGCCTTAATCCTTCAAATTCCAGTCCAATGACCTTTGCCACATGTCTTCCTGGTCTCTCGCAACCCACTTTCTTATCTGACAACTGTCAAATAAAAGAATCAACAAAAACTTTTAAAAAATGGTGGAAAGCAAGCCATCTCTTGCTTACAAGAGATGGCTTGGAAAGCATCTCTTGCTAAAGCAAGAGGTTCTAGATTGTAAGCTAAATGGACAATGAAACAGCTTGATAGCAAACACAGCAACAGCAAACATGATTGCAACAAGCTAAATAGCCACATGGCTATGCAGCCAGCAAGGCAAAAAGATAGACTGCAAGTTAGATAGCTTGCAAGCTAGAGAGCAAGTGCAATAACTAAAAGTTAGGTAGGCAAGCAGGAAACCTATCTAGATACTTAAACTGTTTATTCCTATTCACCAAGAAAATAGATAGACAGCTAGCGAGACTGAGAGGCAGGGCATAAGAAAATAAGCTTTAAAGCAAAAATAGTTACATAGCCATTAAGATAACTAAATAGCAACCTACACTGCAAACGAGATAACCAGTTTGCTACCACAGTAAATTACATAGTTGAGTGTAACATACTTAACATAGCTATAAAACCTACACAGCTAAATAGTTACATAGCATTGAAGAAGAAAGCTCTAAAATGTAGTTATTAACAGATGCAAATGTTAACTAGATAGTCTGCTGATGTTATGATGATGCTTGTTTGCTTTTAACCTTTATAAAAGAACATGGCTGATTAACTCATGTCATCTGCACTGTCGATTAGCTGCTTAGCTAGACAGCCAGCTAAAAGCTAACTACAGTGAACCCCCACTTGTTCCGGTGAAGAGGAACCACAGCAATTCATGAAAAGCTGAAATCCATTGAATACGTGAATCCCCAATAAAAAAACTGCCTATTTATGTAGTTCATACCCAAGATGTACTTTATTATAGACAGTTGAAACCATTTCAGCACTACTCTGTTAAAATCTAGTCTTCCTCATTTCTATTCGTGGGTACAGATAATTAGCATCAAAGAAGGTGAATGGAACTGCACCGAGGTATTTCAGCTTTCCAAGCTGCATTGTCTTTAAAACAATATGCTGAATGGAAAAAAAAAACAAATCAGTGAGTAGGGAGTTTTCCATAAATAATCGGGATTACATTCCGCAGGAAAAAATACTAAAACGCTCAATAGATGATCTGCGAATACTGAACCTCAAATAGGTGGGGGTTCATTGTAGCTTGACAGTCTGGTACATATATGCAAACTTAACAATTTACTAATAAACGTTTAGATAAATATTTATAAATCCAATATGACCCATAAAAAAATAATAGCTGCATAAAAAAAAAGACACAGTGAACCTACAGTTAAGAATCTCCCCAAATATATTTTAACATAGAAATGGAAAAGGCTGTTTGGTTCACAAAAGAAAGCTTTTTTGTACAGCTGTAGACAGAAGACATATTACACACATTAGCAAATGCAATAGGATACCCAATTGAAGCAGAACACATTATTCCCACATATGATAAAAAATTCCCAGTGGGGATAAAAATTAACATTCCATTTTTAAGCTGGAGCATTTTATCCAGATCTGTTCTCACAGTGGTGAAGAATTATTATTTCAAACATGCCACGGAAATGTCTAGCGCCATAGAAAGAAGAAGAAAAAAATAGAAGAAAGAAGAGTGAGCTGGAACCCCCTTCCTCCATCCCTCCCCATTATTCTCACACCACAGTTGGCTGCCTTGGGTTTGCTTCCTTGCTTTGATGATAATGCTCTTTGGCAGACTGCTAAAGTAATGACCACCTCTCAGTGGCACGGAGCAAGGTTACTCTGCAAAGTGCTGTAATATTTGATCTAACAGAACATTTAGTTAGATTTACAATAGGCAAAAAAATAAAATAAAATTGCAAAAATTTGTGAAGTTCTCTAAATGAGCCATATAACATTTTAGACTGGCCAATTCATATACAGAAAGAATTATGTGCAAACATTATATATATTTAAATGTTAATGTTACTCACCTCCGCCTCCTCCCAGAAGACTGGTGTTTGCTGAAATGAGAGGAGAAAAAGAAAAACGTCAATACACATATGAACAAGTGCCCAAATATCAATAAGACTTTTTCATTATAATTTACATAACATCAGAGCAATGTTTCAAATACATAAACTTTCCATTTACATTTTTTTCACAGTGTAACTTATTTAACCTTATAGAACAGATTGTCAGATTATACTTTCCCAGTTGTAAAAGGAAAACAAAAAATAAATAAATAAAAAAAATCAATGATTACTCTGAGACGGAAAAGGTAAAAATCATTTAAAAACCAACAAAAATAGTTTGTTTTTCAGTTGAATCTGCAATCAATCAAACATTTCCCGAGCTGTGCCTAACAAAACGAGTGTTTGTATTTTGATGCTTGCTACCTTCCAACAATTGTTACATGAATATGAGCCAACAGTTTGTCACATCTCAAATGTACAAAATTTGTTATTGTGTGTTAAAGTGGTTTAGCTGAACAACTACTTCAGCCATTTGGCAGCTAATGTGTCATTCTCTGACAGTAAATTATGATTGAGGTTTTTCCTTTTCCTACTACATTAGTTGTGCTCAGCACAAAAATGTCTATGCTGCTTAAAATAGCAGTTGCATGTATTTTGCTGAAAGCTGTATATGCTGATATGAACCTTATGTGTAAGGAGCATAAAACATGCTTCAATAAAAAGGCATCCAATACTAAAAGGATTGTGGAATTTATTAATAAGGCTCAGTTCTTTGATCTGATACATCTGCAAAGCAAATACAAGAAAGTTCAGCTCACAAACACTTATTATCCCTTGGCAGATATTAATGAATGACACATAGCATACCATTTCTGCAAGAGGAAACCCAAGTAGAGCATCATTAAAAATTAACCAATTTTTTTTTCTTTTGGTTTCATTAATCCATTTTCACATGCGACAAGAAAGATTAAAAGACTTTTAAGGTACATCTGTTATTTTATGAAATTCAAAGTAGGTAGCAGTGACGCTTGAAGTGTAGTTCATACAGCAGAGATTAAAAGAATGGTTTTTCACAACATCCGATTAATTATCTTCAGATAGAGCTGCAGCATCAGCCCTGTTCAAAAGCTTATTTAGTCAAAATTGTTTTTTTTGCTCCAGCAACAGATAATATCCACAAGCCATTACCAAAAAAGTCCTTATTTATTAGTGTTTTTACAGTCTAATTTACATAAAGGAAGTGACATCTGGAGTTCAATCTGCTTCTGTTGGATTCTGTGGAAGCATTATTCTCATTTCAGACCCACAAATATGAGTGGGCCTGACAAAGAAAACCTTCCTACAGCAGGTTTTTTATTCATCAAAGGGCTTTTGTTGCGCATCTGTGTGGTCTTTGTGCACACATACAGTATGACAACCCACACACACATAAAGCAACAACTCAAACAGGGATGTACTGACAATCCACTGTCATGTTTACAATAGCACCTCTCCAGGTTTTTCTGTGATAAAAAAAACACTCATGCTCTTGCAGCCTTTGTTTAGCTCTGGAATCTGTCAGCCATCAACAAAGAGCACATAACTCAAATGTGCACGAGTCCCTGAACAACTCTGTGTAAATGAGAGTGGTAAATTTCCTGAAAAAAAACTGACTCTTTTCTTTTTATTAAAGAGACATATCTAGCCTTTAAAAGAATTAAGAATAAAAAGATTTTCCTTTAATATTATTATAATTGAGCCATTCGTTAGTGTTCTAGAAAGATAGCATGATAACCTGATAATTGCTACCTCCTTTTTCATGAGAAGAGAGAAAAAAAAACAGGTGGAGGAGGGTACCACATCATCTCTATTGCAAATTGTTTGTTGTAAAATAACAGAAAAAAGTGGAATTGTTCATGTTACATTGTTCTGCACTGATATAAAGCTGAAATATATTGAATTTCTGCTTAGGCTTTGCCCTAAACATCAAACTTTATGGCACATTTGTAATTTCAGTAAAATCCAACATTTTCAAAGTCAGCTCAAACCCAAGCCAGCGGCATACTGTTTTTCAACATCATCTATCATCATTGTCTGGTCTCTTGGGGAGCCTTCCTTATTCCTGAGCTATTAAAACACTGGGGTTTAATTACCTGACATTATGGAAATGTATGCCAGAGGGGGGCACTTCATTTACTCCACACCTAATCAGAGATCTGAGATGTGGTTGCTAATCAGACACAACTCTTCTGCATGTATATGTATGCAAGGCAGCATGGTGATAGCAGGGTAAAGGGTGAGCTTGGGGTTGAGATATAAGAGGATTTCTATCCGCTTATGATTGGGTATGTTTTTGTCAGTAGGGGAGACATGCTTACTTCATTGTTATGGATTTTAATAAGAAGGAAAACAGAAAGAAATAACATAAAAATGTGCACTTCTTGATGTAACCTCACCTTTAATGATCAAAACAAAACAAGTAGTTATGGCTAGTCGTATAGAACAAAACAGTGCTAAGCAGGGTGTTTATCCAACCCACAGAATCTGTGCACTCAACCCACATACACTGGATATGGCCAAAATAACACATTTTAGAACTTTATTTGGCCTATAACTTGTACAACTCAATACTAAAAGAAAAAGCAAAAAAACTTGAAGTCTCAAACTTCAAGTTGAGACATTTCTTTGATGGAATGGAATCATAGTCTAAAAATGCTTTAAAGAAATTTAAAAAAGTGTTTAAGGCAAATCTTGCCATCCTATCTAGCAACCAAAATAAATGAATAAATGGGAGGATGTGATAGTTGTATCTGCCTTCATGACTCTTTTTCATCGATTTTGGATTAAAGTCCAGTTTATGGTCATGTCAGTGTCGTGCCATATTTACTTGACTTGATAGCGTCTTTCTGCACTGTTTTCTATGGTGCATCTCATTTGTTCATCCCTTCTGCTGAATTATGTCTTTTAACAGTGAGATTCCTTTGATGTTTTAAAAGTATTATGCAGACCATAGCTTCTGTAATGAAATGCAACTGAGAAAATATCAGGTCGGACAAACTATACCAATGACCATAAATAATCAGTATATACCGACTCCTATTTAATGTTCTTTTGAACGTGGTGGTTAGTTCTAAAAGCCAAGTCTCCAGTAATTAGTGTACATTTATATAGCCATATCATTATGACAAATAGTATTTATCTATTTTATTTTAAAAGATTTGCTGTTTCTTTTTAATTGAGGTTTAGATCACATTAAAGAGCGATGTGTTGACTTTTTACTTCCTCAACAGACACACCGTCACAGAAGACATAAAAATCTGAAATCGAATGCAGATTTGCTTCTCCTCAAGAATGAAACAATACCTAGTTATTTATCTTGGTGCAAATCCAAACAAAAAACAATCCATATTTGGCCACATCCTTCTCACAATCAATATTTTATACTATCTGTATTAATTATAAAGCAGCTTTCCATGCCTTTTTACTCGCCTTGGGCTCAGACTGAGCATCTTGTGTGGGATCAACACATTTATGCCTTTAGGAAAGCAGTGGGAGAGTGAACAATTAGTTTTACCAGAAGACCATTATCTATTTCTTCTAGTGGCTGAGTGTCCACATGTGGAGCTGTCTCTTGGAATAAATGGTTAATGGACTTTTGAGCTTACCACTCTCTTTTAGGGTCACCCTCTAAAATAGATTTAAACTTTTGTTTTTAAGCACAGGCCAAACCACATCTGTTGCTCAACAAAAACTAAATACAACCCATTGCATTAAACAAAATAAAGCAGTATATGAGAGTTCTGAACTTAAATATTTCTTTTAGCAGCAAAGCTACGCCTTGAAGCGTTGCAATGACCCAGTTAATGAGAGGAAAGTGGGAAGCCAGCAGAGTAGGCTTTAACTTGTAACTGTGTGTTGTGGCATCATCCCTGTGGTAACCACAGCATGGGTCATAAATCCCAGTGGAAATGCTCCACAGATTGCCTGGGGACAGTAAGGACTTGTTGGTCCATCAAACTCATGCCAGCACAGTCACTGTGAGGACAACAAGTTCCTGTCTTCCCTTTAAACACTGAACGTTAGGAAGAGAAACTAGATACCACTGTTGTAACTCTTCAAATCAAGCAAAATAACAGAATGTTAATCCATGACTGTGACAGGGACTTTTCTTTGTATTTTGGCCATATGGAGAATATGCTGTTGCCTGATTTAAATCTCCAAATCATCGCACTATGTCACAATATCTTCAAATCGCCCAAACAAAGGGCTTACATGCCTCAATTGTGTCAGCACAGAGAGCACTTAGGATTCGATCACTGTTGCATGTTTGGTGTTGTCAGCTCATCCTTAGATCATGCTTGTTAACTGGAAAGCTCTAGTGCATAACCACAAAACCTCAAGGCAGTAAACAGATCCACTGTCTACCTTCTGGTCTGTGCCACTTAACTGAACCTTTTCAGTATGCTTCGTCAAATGCACACGCCTTATCCTCAGCGTGCCTCTCAGTTAGCTCAGAGTTTGCTCTGCTGTAACTCTGGGATAAAAAGGAAAGGAAGAGAAACTAATACAAGATTCTGGTGCAGATTTCCTGCTATGCTTCTAAACTATAAGAAATCCTGGTGCAATATTTTTTTAAAGGAAGCAGAAGTGCCACTACGGTGTAATGCTAGCAGCCTTCCTGCATCTGATCAAGTTTAATGCATTTCACCTGAACTTGCACTACATGCAGATAACATTTCATTTAAGAAAAAGAAATTAACAAGCCTAAACCAACCTGATCTGCATCAACAGACAAACACTTAGTGCTATTGCATGTGCATTAGAGATGCACCAAGAATAAAGATGGAGACCAGAATTAGCAAGTTTCTTAATTACTACCAACTTAAGCTGACACCTTCTATAGTGTAGTAGAGAGTGAAGGAAGAAATCAGTGCTAGCCATGTTGAGCTTGAGGAAAATGTCTAAAAGGAAGTACAAAGATGGCAAGGATTTATAAAATCCAGCCACAAATCTATGATCCTTGAATGGTTATTTTGTATATTGCATTATTTGAGTCTCTGAAAGTATGAAATTCTCAAAGTCCTAAACAGACTAAACTTGCAAGCTTTCCAGGAACTTAATAATTGGACTGGCAGGAACTAAAATAAACATAACATCCATTGCATCTACAGGAAGCACATCAATGAAACTTTACAACAATGAAGAAATGGTTCTGAAAATGAACAGATATTAATTTAAAGACTGAATTGGCAAAAGTTGTTAGATATTCTTTTTTTTTGTCTAACAGGTCAGGTCAGGATGTTGAAGTTCAGACAGATAGTTGATGAAAGCTTTACTCTTTTATTAGAGTTTTATTTCCAGGAGAAAATTGTCCTGCACTTCCAACTCTTTCCTTTCCTTCAAACCAAAAAACAGACACACACGTTTTTCCACTCCAACGGTTGTGTTAACAAGCCCTGAGATTGTGTGACTTTTCACCAGACATACAAATGAACACAACATCCTGCACACATTGCATCTACACACCGAATGGAGCAATTGGAGCTAGAATTTGATACCTAAAGCAAGTCATCTAATGTTTTAGGAGCTTGGTGTTTTATTGAAGTAATTCTAACCTTTAATGACGAGGGACCGCTTTGCCATTTGTCTCGGCTGAAATTCGAACAAATAGAAATAAAACTTAAATGAGCCATCAGCTGAGAAACGAGAGAGGAGCAGCATCAATAGTATTTCTTATTTGTTGCACATTAAAAATGCATGTCACACCACACATGCAGCCCTGCCTGATAACACTCGTTGGCATTTTTTGTTCTTTATTGCTTTTAGCGGCCCCTGAGAAGACCGGCTGAGCTAGACAAGCTAGTGCGAGAGCTGGCATCATCACAGAAGCAGATTTACCCACAATGATGCAACTGTGACTCAAACAAATGAGGAAAATATCAAATATACAGGATAAATAAGCTAACATCTCAATAACAAATATATTCACAACTACCTGAGCATCATCTTGATCCAAGCAGTCAAAATAAAAGATTTACTACTTATAAAAGATTTAATGCATGCTATTTTTTAAGGTTTTAGAGACAAGTGACAGCAACATTGCTGTGTGAAATAGTGAGTGTGAATCTTGTGCAAAAATTAAGTAAAATTGCAAGAGTATAAATCTGAAAATGTTTTGAAGTGCCCATGGTTAAGCACTGCAGTGACATGGTGATAAAACCTCACCATGTCACTGCAGTGACATGGTGAGGTTTGCTTCTAGTTTCCTTCTAGGATAAACACTAGTTCATAAACTAGTGATAAACACTTATCCCACTACTATAATTCCTATTACATCACAGTGAGACAAAAACAAGATCTCTTACCTCCATTACATCAACATTTCCAATAAATTTAATCAGCCTGGGAAACATTTTTCACAAGTTGATTTTGGGAGCAAAATCAATAATAAACAAAACTGAAAAAGACTAATATGCATATAAAAAATATGCTTTCAACTGGACAATGAGCTTGTGGTTAAAAATAAATAGTTTTCACACCTTTCTTCAAGAACTGCAGCGATTTATGTTATGATGTCTGAATGAATCGAAGTGACAACAAGGTGGTGTCACCGTGATTAATCCCTCTCCTTCGCACGCTTGTCACCGCCATAACAAAGCAACAAAACCAGATGCCAAAGCCAGCCCACACATCTATTGTTATAATTACCTGACCTTCAAATCCACATTAATGAGCCCAGGATGATCCCCCTCTCTTTCATCATTTGGCTTTCGAGCCCTCCTTTTATCTAACAAGGTCACCTTTCACAACGTGCTGCTTCGCCCTGAAATACACATCCCCCTCATAAATATACATCCACCTGCATCTGCTCAACCTCCCCACCCAGTCCTGCAATGGGCGCTTGCAGAAATTACAAGAAAATAAAAACAAAGGTGTGAAGCAAAGTAAAGCAGAATGTTATGCTTCTTCTGAAGTTGTGCATCAAGGCGAAATGAATGCCACCACAAAAATGACTTCTGCAACTGAAATGTTATTTAGTAATTGCCTTAATGCAAAACTTGTAGCGTGAATGAGGAAGACTTCCTGTATCATCTCTTGAGACATGCTGCAGAGCAGAGAGGGAGAGCAGAGTTCATGTGATAATCTGGTTCCACTTTCCCAATCATAAACCCACTGTGGTTGACACAACAGCTAAATGAGTGTGGTTTGTGAGAAAACCACAAACACTTTGTTTGAAAATAACATTCTATTTTTTTTTTTTTTTGGATGTCTCCTTTTTTGTTCCTTTTTAACACTGCCTTGAAAGTTTTATTCAATAGAACAAAAAAGGAATGCATAATTGAGAAGAGGGGAAAAAAGGATACATATTTTTAAAATTACTCTGTTTACAAATAAAAACTAAAAGGGGTCTTGCGTTTGGGTTCAGCTCCCCTGAATTGATATGCAGAATCTGCAGGACCACATTTTTCTGCAGTTGCAAGTGCAAGTGTTTTAGACTGTCTGTCTCTGTACACTTTGCTCGTCTAGAAAATAAACTTTATATCTGCGGTTCTTTATAAGCTCATTCAGACTGGAATAAAATAGGGAATTGTTAAACGTGATTACATTTCACCAACTTTGGCTTCTCTTCACCGCCTTCGTTATTTCCAAATTCAGTTTGAAAGCTCTTGTTTGTTTTTCCTCCTGCTCCATTTCATCTGTATGAACATTCACTCGGATCATTGGACCCAGTACCTTTTAGTGGTATTAGGGACATGATACAAACTGAAGAGACTATGGAATTCTTTACTGTTGCAAAATCATGTACGTTATTAGTCAATTTTGTTGTACAGCTTTCATTTGTTTTAGATAAATTAATCCTCTAGCACCACAAAGCAAGCTGATTAGCTTTATAGTTATGCTTCAGTCTTGTTCAACTCTGAAATCTTTATAGGATATAAATACCTTTTCAAGTAATTAAGATTATAAAAACAAATTTCAAATCATTTTTATGAAAGGACAATAAATACATCAAAAGTTAGTTAAAATCATTGTACATTTTATCTGGCGAGTGATTAAAACTGAAAGTGCACAGTCAAAACAAGGATCAAAACTGCAACGCATACCAAGATAATTTAGCAAATGAGTGCACGCATGCCAAGTTTGAGGAATCTGGTTAAGATTATATTGTTTTTTATTAACCTCGACAAGAACTAGTGTCAGCACAAAGATCCAGCAGGATTTGGCCCAGCAGCTGCACAATCATTGTGGTAAATTTCCGGATTAGTCTCCAGTCGACCAATCTTCCCTCCTGGTGATCAGCTTTGCTGATATAGAAAAGACTTCCAGGCACCTTGAGGGTCCTCTAATATCATTAAAGCCAGCCAGGTACCGCCCTAGCAGGCAGACAGTTTTCTTTACTACATTAAACACAACGTGACTGAGCAGTTTTAAATTGGAAATACTCTACAATTTAAGTACATCTTCTAAGTAGGTTTTTTCCTTGACATACCGCTACATTCTTTTTGTGAAAAGAAGAATCTGGAAATGACGGCTCCCCCTTGAAGGCTGGACCAACGTATATATGCTCACACTTAAAAGTCCATATAGCCTGAGTGCAGACCATTGCATTAAGGAAGAGTGCATTGTCTTTTTTAACACTAACTGTATTTTAACTTCTCTTACTTCCTTAGCAAAATGCACTTAACAGGTACTTAAGAGAATCCATTCCCACCAGTGTCTATTTGATCATAGCGCCCTAAGTGTTGAGGTCATGTGTGAAGAGCACCCTGGAGGTAGAGGTTTAAGTCACAAGAACTCATCTCACTGTAGTGCCAGGAACACTCCAGATTGATCTTGTTTTCTCCTTATTGAGTGCAGAGACTTAGATCAATTAAAGGCAGTTTATCAAAAAAGTGTCCATCTTTTAACTTTACATTTGGATCTGGTTGGAGTTATCAGTACGAGAAAGCTGGGAAGGATTTAGTAATGTAGAACAAACTATTCAAAATAACAATCTATAGTATTTAATGAGAGGATGAATATTTTGTTAATAATCAGTTCTTAGCTGCTTTGCTTACCATGCAATATTTTGGCTTAACATGTTTCATATACTTTTCTTTGTTCCACAAATATTTTTTTCCATCCAAAATAATGAAATAATTAGTGCGCTCTAGATCAAAACCAATGTACTTATATAGTTATCAATATAAATGGTAATGTGAATGCTTAAATTGAATTTCCTGAAAACCTCGTATTATACCACATTTCCTTTTTATTAGGGAGGCACCAATGCCAATACCAGCAACGAGTATCAATCCAGTATCATGTCCATGTACTTGAACAAATCACTGTAGACTGTATTACAGGATCCAATACCAGTGTGGTGGGAGCTTCTTTTCCCTCTAACAGACAACATCAGTTATAAAAGAGTATGCCAAGTTTATGGCCACACATCAATCCAAAACTTACTAACTTGGCAGATTTTTTAAAAAGACAACCAGTTTGCTACTATAGAAAATTACTTCCATTGAATGTTAAAGAAGCTGCTATCCTGCTGGATATGAATCAAAACACTGTCTAGATCATTCTCAGCAAATGGCTCCGCAAAAATAAATAGTTTGGGTAATGACCAAAACTACACCAGTGTAAAATGATAAAAGCGTGTCTGGTATTCAGTTGCAAATGTTGCCTGTGTTTGCAGTGGTTTTTATATTTCCAAGACCGATAACTCTATTAAAAGCATCAGCATTATCTTTAAATCAAATTTATGTCAGCTTCTCCAAATGTAAACTCTGTGTGTGTACAATGTAGACACTAGATTTTTAACGTTACCAATCTGTGACCAAGTGTTCCTATGGCTGCTGAAATAACCGAGGAGGGAGACTGGAAACTGAAATGAAGCTAGAACTTGAATGGCTGCAGTCAGCCCTCCTGCTGCTGCTGGAGCTTCTCAAGGCACCAACACTTATGTTATATTTACTGTAACAATATCTCTCTTAAATGTTTTCCAAAACATAAACTGATGTCTTCACACTAAAGCATTTCTGAAAGGGGCCATATTGAGCAGAATGTAACGAGCAACACTTTTCCGTTTAAACCTTAAGCAATCATAAAAATACGCACACTGCTGTACACTAATAGCATTATGACTACTTAGTCCAATCCAATATTACAATCTTATGATTCACCCATCCTAAGCTGATGCATTTTAGTGAGGATGAAAGGTGGGTGAGCAGCGAGTCTCAATGGAGCATCCTGATGAATGCCAACATGTGGGTTTTCTATGCAAACCTTTCCATTGTAGCTAGATGAGCAATATTCCAGTAATCAACTTGTCATTCAGTGTTCTTAATGTTCTGGCTGATCGGTGTTTAGAAAACACTGATCCAGTGAAGTGAAGCTCTCAAAAAGACCGGCCACCTTATAAATAATCAATACTAATAATTAACTGAGTCAACATTACCACTGGTGGTTTGAACAGTTTAATAATAAGCAGAAGTATTTTCTTATTATGATTTAATGACGTCCTCATTCACGTCAAAAAACAAATATAATTTTCATCTACAGCAACTACATCAACTCTGTTCTGAGAATCGCGGTGATTTCGTCAGCTACAGAACAGAAGCAATAGAAGTGAACATAAAGTCCATGAAAACTGTCAATCACTTTCCTGTTTCATAGAAACTGAAATGCATGTGTGTCTGTTGGTCAGAAAATCAAGATGTAAACTGGTAGAGCTTTTGATAGATAGCTTTGATAAATAACACAATATAGTTGAACATTTAAGGCCACATCTGTTTTAATACTGACATAACAAACAAATCAAATTAATTACAAAACATTATTACTAAAATAATTAATTTGAAAAATTGTCAGCTAGACATTGAATTCCTATACAAATTGCAAGGATGTTCCTATACAAAGATGTTATGAATAATAACACTATAAAAGTGAAAATGTGTTTGAAAACCATAAAAAATGCTAATCAATTTCACACTTTAATTTGCATTTTGTAAAAATGTTTGAATACTAATGCAAGGACAACATGTATTGTCTGTCTCTAGCCTGTCTTTAAAGCTGCTACTGACCTTTTCTGTTGTTCAATAAATGATTGAAATTTTGCCCAGCACTGCATGCAGGTATACATATAGATTCAGTAATATAATGCCTCCTTTTAGACCACAAAAAGACGCTGAGGCAATTTAACTTGGCAGTTGCCTCAATAAATAAATAAATAGCAGGAAAAACCAGCTGTGTAAGACATGACAGAACTGTGGAAGACTGAATAAAGAGTTAAAAGGAGTAGCAGTGGGGGTTCAACTACCCTCCCTGTATATTTTTGCAGGTTTTCAAACAGAATAACCCAATCTTTATCCACACTCAAAGTAAGTCTACTCTGGCTTCATAAGGAGGCTTTTCTGTTGCTCTCTTTGCTAAATGGATGTGAGCCATTTCATTCAGCTACTAGACTGTAAAGAGGTGCTACACTTCACATAAAGAGAATAAAGACTTGATTAAATGGATTTAATGTTCTGATTTAACAAGAGTGGAATGATTAATGTCGCTGACTTAAAAAAAAGCAAGGATTTGTGTCATTAATATATTTTAAGTGACGCTTTCAAAAATTACAAGAGTCTTAGCCTTGAAAGGAAGACGCAAAGCAAAGCAACGGCTGTTAGGTGGTTCAACCAGTTAAGCTCTCAGGTTCACACAAATGGGATTTCAATCTTTTTTCTTAACTAACAATCTCGTCTGTTTTTGGAGAGAATGTTTCACTCCTGTCAAATTTAGGAGTAAAGAGAAAATACATCTAGAGAGGAGTTAAACTGGGGTTACTAAAACAAAATTCAGGGAATATTGAACCAGTCAGAAATGTTTAGCACTCCTCCGTCACCTCCACCTGCAGTTCAGGCTACCAACCAAAAGTACCACCCACTGTTTTCTGTGGCAGATTTCTACCCATTATTACAGATTTGCCCCAGTCTCCTGTAGCGGAGACAAGGGGAGCAGAAAAACCACCATGATTCCTGTCAAAGAGACTAACATTTTGCCACTGCTGCTACCTGTGAAATGACAACGTATTTTCAGAACTCATTTATCATGCATCTTGATTGACTGACAGGTTCCGACGTGGAAGGGGGGGTTGAAGGAATCCTACCGGCAGAACAGACATGATGCACAACAAAGCAAGGAGAGGAGTGGCAGCGGATGAGATTGCAAATGCTCACTAGATTGCTGGGATCTGTTCTATAATGGCGCCGCTCATGGTGACAGCATATTGCAGTAGCTGTTGCCTTAGTTCTTTTGTTTTGTTTTTTTGTTTGATTTTGAGGCATCACTTAATTTCTTGTGCTTTTGAATGCTGTGCAGCTGTAGAGTTTTTTATTAATACTTTTTTACTTCTGGACAGTTATGTGTATTGTTTTTACAACTGGGAGTAGCTAATTAGCATCAAAACGCAACTAAAACCTGGACTGTGACGTCAAATCCCAGAGGAGTTGAAAAGAGCTTTTCATGAATGCAGAGCAGAACCAAAGAGCAAAGAGAAAAGAAGGAAGCTCAAACCATCTCCTAAATTAATCCTAATGATCCAGGATCATATCCCAGACTTCAATGTCTCTTCCAGCATTCTTACGAAGCAGACAGACAAATATTGAAATAAGAGAAGCAAAAGCAAATGAGGTTGATGAGCAGTGACAGTGTTGTCCAGAACATGTTGCTGTGGAATATTCCTGCCCACAGCATCATCAGCCACGATTAGACATATCAAAACTACAATACCTGTTTACCGCTGTCAGTTGCCTTTACTCACAACCCAACAATGAAGAAAATGTATTTGAAGTGATAATTCAGAGTATCAAATAATCTCTCTCAGCTTGAATAAAATACAGCCATGTCAGTAATGAAGAAATTGAAAGTCTCCTTTAAACTCCAATCCAAAAGGCTGTGCTCCCTCGTGCTGTCCGAGTGTTGTTCGATTAAATTCATTTGCTTTGGTAAAGTGACTTTGTATTCTCCATCAGTGAGTTCAAATCAGACTCATAGTGCCTCTTGCAACAACCTGCCAGGCCTGAAGCTCATCCTGCATTACAACCTCTTTGCTTCATCATGCATTCTGTCGTTATCCCTAGAAAACCTACTGCTAATATTTAAACAGAGGACCCACTCTGACTAAACAGGGTCCCTCAAACTCATAAGAGCATAATATCCACAGTAATATGACCTGTCCTCTTGCCTGCATTTGCCTCCAAGCAGCTAGAGTCTTAAATCGCTTATCTGTGCAAGAGAAAGTACAGAATTACATAGAGAATTACCAGCATTTCTGACTGAACTACTCATAAAATGTAATATGAACATTATCCGAGTCCCATTACAGGCACACACAATATGGTTAAATTAATAAAACACATGCAGTTATACCTTTCACGCTGTTAGACTCTAGCAAGGCTGACATCAAACAATCTTAGGAAGAGCTACAATCAAAACATCCCCCCACTTACCCACTCAGAAGAGAATGAAACAACAGTCATCTACATTACACTAAATAATTGACAGACACGCTGCAGGCTGAGGAGTTCTAATAGCTATCTTGGGGATACCAACAAGAAGGATAGATTGACAATGATTATATCTCCCTAAATGATATCCCTGTTTTCCTGCTGAACTTTGCAGAACTGCTTTAATTGGAGCAGTTAAATGACTTCCTTCAAAGCTCTTTGCTTCCTGGCTGGACATGGACATTATTTCACTACAGCTGTCATGTTGTATGTCAAAGCAAAGATTTAAATGAGATGCCCACTATCTATTGGAAAATACGCAAGAGTCTTCATTCAAAGAACACAAAATGAATAGTTCATATCCCATATTTGAAGTGCAACAATATGTGCCTCCTCTGGTAGTTTATCCAAGATGTGACAGTTTTACACCACACTGCCAGGTTTAGTGTTCCTGTGTGAGGAGCCTTACAAAAAAAAGGAGGTGGGGCAGTGCACACAGAGTTTCCGCAGTTTGGTACACTCAACACTAAATCACATTTGAGCGCAAGTTACATTGTTGGAGGGCTGTCACTTCTGGAGAGCCAATTTATGTTTCTTTTAGACATGCCAACGAAAATTAAGGCTTTCTGTAGCTCACATACTAAGAGTAACTGTGAGGCTGATTATAGAACTGAATCTTAAAGGCGAAGACGACACAGCTGGAAGAACCCCTCGAAGATTTATTCTCTTTCCTTATAATTCCTTTCCCTTGCACTCGACTGGGCACAGAAGACACAGATACCAGAGTAAAACGATTTAAATCCCCATCTCATCCTCACCAGTGAGCTACCTCTCTGCTAGGTGGAATCTCATAGTTGGAGAAAAAGAAAAATTGTTTAAAAAATCTGAAAAAGAGATAAAAACTAAAGCAAACACCCTGAAAGATAATTCTGCAAGTAGGAAGCAAGAAAAGTGACTTTGCACAGAAAAAAGCCTAAAGATTGTTTTGTAATTAAGACTGTGAAGCCAAAAACTGAAGAAGAAAGACTAAGCGAGGCAGACAATTTATCCTCCTGTTTTGATGAAAAGAACTCATTAGAATAAAATCTTTGGTGCCAAGTCCTTTTTTTGCCCCCTTCTGGCTTGCAAGGTCAAAGAAAATTTTTAATGCATAATTTTGATGTCCAATGTAACACTTCATGCTCATTTTAATACTGTAGAATAAAAAGGTTGTGCACATTTAGATCTATTAGAGTGCCACTCTAATAGATCCAAAAGGGAATTAAGAAAAGGAAATAGTCGTTCCAAATGATTATGATAAAGCAGAAGATTAAAGAGTAATTTTCAGCCTGTAAAAGACATGCTAGTGTTGTACATGCAAAAAAATCAGCTTAAGACAAGCTCTGTTTGCACAAAATGTAGACTGCAGCACAAAATTAAAAACAATCAAAAATTAGTAGGTTGTCTTTGCAGAGTGTTAGAGAGGCTTCCCCAGGTGCTCTGTGTTCCTCATTATGCATGAGTAGGAGATTTCTCTACTGACCGAAATGTCTGTGATTAGATCGCAGTGGAAGCACGTCAGAGTTCTGGTTTGCTGCATGGAAGGTTCACGTAGTACCTGTGATTACTTATCACAACATATTACTGAAGTTCAGTCATAGACAGTTTTAGAAGAGGCACTGATGCTTCTGAAAGGAAAATGTTTAAAAATAATTACTGGGTATTGTGCCTTTAATCGTCAACCACCATCTAGATGTGGTGGGTGTGTGTTGTTTGGCTGCAACCAACTGAAACTAACCATGGTTCTGCTCCACAGCTATTAATATAATGCCCAGTGCACATGGAGATTAGCATGCTCTGCTCCCAGGAGAACAGGGAACCCAACTGTGGAGAAGCGCACACCTCCAAACTGCGCATAAGGTGCTGGTTGTTCAGAACCTGAAAGATGTGAGACTTTTACAGGCTTGATTTTAAGTGCATCATGCATTCTGACCCAACGTATGTGGAAGGAGAGCTGTACCCTCAAATACCTTCATCTTTGCAGCAAAATGTTGCAAAGAGCAGCATTTTGTACAGGAAACTTGTTTACTTGGATCCCATGTATGAACCACAGAGAAACAAATGCAAAAGCAGATGAAAATTGTGGTTGAGTGGCTGGGAAAGCAGCATTGAAACTCCAATTTGGAAAATATTATACAGCATAGTAATCTCAAGACTGTTTTCACTTTGAAATAGTGTTTGTAAGATTCATCATCTTCAGATGTTTTAAAATCATCTTGCATTTCCTCTAGACTGTTGATATGGTGTAAAATGGGGCCTTGTGCAACAATCCTTCAGCCAACCTTGCTACTTGCAGAGGATGCAGCATACCATTACTAACCAAAAGGCCAACAATTTTACAAGATGTACTTTCATTAAGTCGTTTTACAAAAAGAGACGTCCCTTCTTTGTAAGTGCATGCAAGTCAAAGTCAACAGGAACTTTTCATTTTAAGGTCCATTCACTAATACCTATAGTTTACTCAGTCTGTTTCTGGTGAGAGGACTCAGCAGTAACCTTGCATCCCAAGGACACATCATTTGAAATGCATTGGGTGCCCCATCACTTGATATATCCTTTTTTCCCCCCCAAATTACCCTTACCTAGTCTTTTCTGTCACCAACCATTCCCAGAGTATGAGCGGGACAGGTCCTGAGACACAAATAGAAAGCAACCCTCACACTGCCTTTTCTATAGTTGCCAAACCCCTGGGTAAGAGGTAAATATGACAAATTGCTTGAAAGGTCAGTCAGTTGTAAGTTTGACAAATAGAACCTGATTTTAAAGCATTTGTAAGAAAAAAAACAAATTTCTGTTAACATGAAGGATAGAAATGTCTTTGTGACCTCTATTAAAGGCAGAGATCAATCTGTATTCCAGTGTTAGCCCAATCACGAGGCAGTCCAGAATGGTAGCAAAGGGCTGCTGTCTGTTTGTCTCCAAATAGATAATGTGAGTGCTCTAAAGGAAAGGGAAAAACTGGAGCCACAAAATGGTTTCAAGCATGCATGATTAAAATGCAATTCAGTTTGGAACGTTAGATGGATGAATGACCTAAAAAGAAATGGCAGGTGCAGAGGTAGACAAACTGAGAAAACCTGCTTAGATCAGTGGATTTTAATTTGGCTCACGTTTAGATCAGTGGATTTTAATTTGGCTCACGTTTCCGCCAGTTAAATGTGAGCTGAAAATACAATAGGAGGATAAAATGTTGGATTATACACAGAGAAATTCAGTTAAAGGTGAAAATAGCAAAATTACTAACAATGTCAATTTAAGAAAACAACTGAGACATCAGCACCTGTATAATTACAAAAAAGGCCCATAAGAACTTTCCCAGTGTGAATCAGTTTTTTATTTTACAGAGGAACTAATATAGTCATGTTGCAACCTGGACTTTTTTTGATGCAGTCAACCGATCTGACGAGACACGACAAAGCAACAGCACCTGGCTGCAGTCGCAGTAACAGGCGGAGCTCCACTGGTAGTCAGACATCTCTCAGAAGTAGAGAAGGCATCTGGTGGAGCTCTGCTGGTGCAAGCAGGCTCTACTTACGTCTGTTCAGCTGCCGCCAAAATGTGGAGCAGCGTGGGAGAAGGAAAAGTTTTGTGATGAATAAGTACTTCCACGTGAAAACAGAAATAGAGACATGATGGTCATGCCTCTTTGTTGTAGTGCACCAATTAATTTAAATTAATTTAAATTTCATCAGCTTTTAACAACATTTTTTCTCCACTTTTTTTGTTTTCCATGAATAAAAATTTGTTTAAATTTTTCAAACAAAAAAATTATGACTAGAGCATTATTTTCCAGACTGCTCAATGATGTATTAGAATACACTCATTGAGCATTTTATGATAATACATGGAAAATTAAATGAAAAGAAATATGCCTTCAAGTATATTAACAATAATATAAATCCCAACTTCTTAATCAATCCAAAATGTATTTATTTTTTTGTCTACAAAAATCAGCTAGGAACATTAGGCAAGTATTCTGTTGAAATGTTTCTCCAGAACTAATGGCCAAACGGGCGATTTATTTATGTTTTCTTTTATGAAAGAAGAGTTGCTAATAAGCTGCTTCTATGTAATGGAAAAAATTCAGAAAATCAAAATGATGAAAAGTTGTTCACTTATTTCTTGACTTAAAAGATCAAAGAACTAGAGAAAATTCAATTGAATATAATATGCATCAACATTAATATTTTCCTTACTTTTTCTTTGACTACAATTAAACTTGAGACATTTTATTTTGTCTTGAAGATGTCGGGTGGGAGGCTGGAAAGTCTTGTTCATATAAAAAAAAAGAAGTGGCCACGTGGGAGTTTGTATAACAGCGCAATAAGAACCACACTGAACTCAGATTTGGCATCAGATGAGCATCTTTGAGCTTTCCCCATCACTTCACTGAAAGAATGTGACAATGTCTGGATTAAGGAAGTACTTCAAAGACGAGGTAATTTGGGTTCATTAATGGAGCTTCTAATTACTGAGGAGCCAGCAGTAAAGAGCCATGGCTAGCACTCGCTGTGTTCATCATTTATGAAGCTGGGATGCAGTTTCAAACCTTAAAAGGATTTAATTGGCTTAACTCTTGTTCTGCAGCACAAAAGTACAAAAGGAAACGTGGCTTCAGCCTCATTCTGAAGAACAGTTTCCGACAGCTGCACATAAGTCAGTTTCACACAGCCAATTCACATACTTTAATCAACACCACCACACAGTTCATACATGTTTCCAAAAATAAAAAGAAAAAAAGCCTAATGCAAGACACATACTATTCCTAAAACGATTTAAATGTCTTCTTTGCACACTTCCCAACCCTATTATATTTAAATGGTACACCTTTTGTTCTGCAAAATTTCTACAATTCTGGGTTTATTAAAGCACTCAAGTATTTTTCATCTTCCTTGAAGAAAAACCCCTCCACTGGTGTACCAAACAAGCCTCATTTTTGCCGCTGCAGGAACTGCCTGTTCAATCTTATTCATAAGTAATAGAAGGGAAGTGGATGCCTCCTGCCCAGTGCCACAGTGTGCTAAAGAGGATGTGGTCTAATCTTCACTTCCATCTTTAATGAGATCTGATGCAGGATGAGGCAGGATCCTGTGATCGCTGCTAAAACACAAAGCAGGCTAAGCAGAGCTGCACATGGTAGAGCAATAGATGCTGTGTGATAAAGTGATACACAGAAAAGATTAACGGTTTATCTTATATTTTTTTCAGTTAGCCATGTCAGAGCTTCAGACAAAGCCCTTTGAGCTAGTTGGGAAAAAAGTAACTAGGCACTGTGTAAATGAGATTCTTAAACACACAAATTCAAAACAAAAATGTAGAAACAGATTTTATTAAACAGATGAAAGCAACAGTTATTGTAACTGCTCTTAAGTAATAGAATGCTGTTATTGATAAGTTAACTTGTTTACAGATGTGCCAATCTACTATAGTCTTTATTTTCCAGCCTTGGTATTGGACAGTTAGACTGAAAGGGGAGGCGATGTCACACTGTGTGAGAGAGACATCGATATAATGTCTCTCCCAATACGTTTAAGCAAAGACAAATGACTGCAGAGCTAATATTTTAAATGGTCTTTACCTTCTTATATCAGCAACCAGTGCTACTAGCCACAATAAAAAACAGTGATGTTTTCAAGATATTTTGAGAAGGCCCAAAGTTAATGCTCTTAAACTCCATTCCTCGAGGTCCAGTGTCCTCAAACTTTTACATGTGGACCCTCCAGCACATCTAAATCAAATGGCTGAATTGCCTTCTCAGCATGCAGTCAAGTCAGAGTCCTGCTGATGACCTGATTATTTGATTTAAGCAGAGACATCTAAAATTTTCAGGCACTGGCTCTCAAGGATATAAATAAGTAAATGATGTCCAGGCACACTGAAGAATCATCAGGGGGAATAACATCATTGTTGAAGATTTTTATTTTTGCCCTTTTTTTTTAAATCAGACAACCATAATAAAAAATATGGCATGTTAAAACAGTACGTTGAACTCCTTCAGTCGTGGATCTGTTAGCTGTTTTCAGGCAAGACAACAGAAAGGATTTCAAACACAACATGCTCAGCTGAATGCTGAGTAGGATTAAAAAAAGTAATGTTGCTGTAAAATGTTTAACCTTCCTGTTATTGTTTTGAGTCTCTCTCTCTGCTGCCCCCGAACAGGCCTCATATATATATCTCAATGCGTCATACTCAACAGTACTGAAGGATAACTATCTCTAAAGAAATTGAATTGAATACAATTGATTAGCTCTGGTGAGCATATCCTCTTGTATTAGAATGTTTGTTAGTGGCAAATATATACACAGCTCTCCTGAGAGCCAAGCAAGCAAAGAGAGACATTCTATCTGAAACACTCTTTCTACATCCAACATGTAATGTAAACATTCACTGTCCACTCCCCTGGACACACTTTATATTCTAGTAAAGCCTGGCCCATTTCACTGAATCCTTTGAGGTATGAAAACATACTCTTAAAGGTCTGTGGCCTGCTCCGGGGGCACCAATAGCCTGTCAATAACTCTCTTAGGTTGTCCTCCCCCACCTTGCTCAAAGAGAGGCAGCATTCATTCTCCAATTAGACTTAATCAAGTTGGAACTGAGTTAACAGTCTTATGTCAATCTCTCCTAGCACTCCAGTTGCAGATATGTAATCTCCACTGTTGTCTCCTGGGCATTTTTAATTCATATATAAATACAGTGATTGTCTCCTGCAAATATATAATATGTCGCTGCTGGTCAGACAGCAGGTATTGGTTACAGCCACCCAGTCTAGACTGGCAGCACAAGGGCTTTGAGGAAAACAATGTTTATTTATGTAATTTCTCTTTAAGTGCAAAAATAATGAAAAGGGTAATTTAGTTCAAGAAGTTTTACAACAAAGTCCTGATAAAACAAAAAGTCAAAAAAGTCAAAAAATTTACTATTGTATTAAAAGTGCCAAATAATAGTTGTATGCAGAACCATCTTCTGAACAATGAAGGTTTGCCAGAAAGGACTAATGATCCGTATGGGAGGCTGATTAAGTATACGGTGACACCGGAGCTAACAACCCAAAGGATATAAAAACGAAGGGGTCCCACTGTGGAAACCCATCGGCCTTCAGAGTCTCCTCTCCGACTAATGTAATCTATGATCTCTCCCGTCCCAATTAAAAGACGAAATGGCCTCAGAACAGCTGTAAAGGGAGGCCTCACTGGAGCGCAGTAACCGCTGTTAATGTCAGAAGTTTCATTTAAAGAGCAGCAGCTGTTTGGGCTCCATGCAGGCCTCATGCCTTGGAGCCTGCTAACAGCACATACAACCCTGCCCATCTGGTGTGTTGAAGCAACACACCCTTCCCGGCTCACACAACCAACTACCATTTCCATTCTTCTGGTCGAGACCTCATATATGGATTACTCAATGCTTATTACACTTTGTATAAAAAGGTCAGAAGAGCTATTGAGCAGGCAATATTTATTGATTTTAGTGTTTAAAGCAGGAGTCTTAAGCCCAAGCCTACTGGGGGTGATAGGTGGTGCTTCTTCACTTTCCACAGAACTAATAACTTTGGAGAAAATACATACTTCTCAACTTTTAAATCATTCCTGTAAGCAGCTTTAGCATCCTGATCTGGCAGTGGCCACACTGCATTACTCAACACACCTTGTACAATTTTATATCTGCTTTTTCACACTTTAATTCAAACCTGGCTTGAAGCATTTCATTGGCAAGTATGAGTGAAAATTGACTGAATTAGAAATATTTTAGACAGTTTTGTGGGTAATGCACATATAAAAAATGATTTCCACATACAAATAGTACGAGGGTTGCAAAATTGCACACCTTAATGCAGATAGATCAGTATGAGTGACCAAAACTGAAAGCCCCACACTAATTGTGTTTCGACAAGTGTGTGTGTGGTCTCCAGAGCTGTAAAAATGCACTCAGCTGTGATTTGATTTTTACTTGTTAAAAATTCTCAGATCATTCTGCAGTCTGTCCAACAAAAAACACTCCCCGCAGTTTGTTCTGACTCAAGGAGCAGGAAACAGAAACGCATACAGCAAGGAAATGGGCTGCCAAGAGAGAGAACAGGAGGTCCAGTAAAAGATGAAATGACAGTTATTTGTTTAGGGAGACGGCAGAAGGATGTTCACTTCAGCCAATGTGATCAGATAATTCCATAGTTCAGCATCTTTCGACAGGAAGTAAGTTCATGCATGTCTATCACTGCTGTCCAAACGATCAGGAATCTTGTCGTGTCTCGATTATGTCATTTCCTAACCAAGTAACTAACAAAGTTGCCTCAGATGTTATCGGACACATCCTATTTCAGACAGAGCTGGTTCAGTATATAAAGCATAAATCAAAGTGCTCGGAGCGTCCCTTCTGTGTTTTCACATTTTATCAAACTTCAGCATCTTTTCTTAGGATTTTGTGTGACGAACCAACGCAAAGTAATAAAAAATTCTCAGGTCGAAGGAAACAAGTCTTTTTTTAAAAACCCAACAATTGCAACATATATGCATTTGCTGTATGTAAATTAGGAGTGGCTTCATAAATACAAAATTCAGCTGGCAGAAGATGGAGAAAAAACCAGAAGACTCACATGCAAACTAAACATATTATCTCTCCATCAAAATACGGTGATGGCAGCATCGTGCAACAGACATTGACGGAGTTAATAAAAAAAAATATATGTAACTATAGTGCAATCCTCAAAGAAAAGCTGAGGCAGGGGTGGAAGATCCCCTCACAGCAGGATAACAACTCCACACAACCAAAACCTTCATGTAAAGAGGAGAATAAAGATACTGTGCCTCTTTAATGTATCGTTTTGAGTTTGGTGGAAAAAGGAAAAGGGTCTCTAGTTGAATCTCCAACAGCATATGTATATAGCCATGTGTGTGGGAGTTTTTATGTGCGTCAGAGAATGAGAAAAGGGTGACTCTGCATAGCTTGTAGGGTTAGGTCAAGTTTTGATAAAAGGGTTCAGAAAACAAATTCCTTTTTAAACTTGAAGTTTCACTAACATTTTTAAATAAAATCTAGAATATAATAAACTGAGTGGGTTGGATTTTTCTGCTGCTGAACAAATGCTTTGAATCATAGGAAATAGCAGGAAGCAGCAAGTCGGTGTCGTCACTTCCAGCAGCTTTCCCTCAGTTCTTTGAATTTGTTTTCTTGGCCTAGATATGAAGTGTAACCTGGATGAAAACATGAGAGCTACAATGTGTTTTTGGCTATCATGGCTATGGTATGTAAACCGTTCAACATTGCAGGGGATGCATTTAGATTATTAACATCATCACAAAACAGGAAAATACAATAATTAGAAAACTCAAGAATGTCTGGCTCTCTCTTCTATCCATGGACAAGAAACACTGTTTAAAAACTAGAATTGAATCATCAAATGAAGGAATAAAGGTTTTCTTACGCTCTAATTCTAGATTCCTTTTAATTTGTATAAAGCAACATTAATTTTTTTGGTTAAGAACTACGGGCTAAGATCCAAGCACGTGCCACAGTGCACAATCACATCTCAGCAGAGCGTTTCTACGGCTCCTAACAACCTCCTTCTCGCCCTCAGCAGGGCACAGATTAATAGTATGCATTAGTTTTCCAAACGCTGAATCGGAAACAGCCCTGAACCAACCATGTAATACTGTAGTATTACATTAATGCAAGAAATGTTTTTTATTGATGTCACAAATAACCCTCTATGTGCATCTTCTGCAACAAGCAATCCACACAAGAAGGTTACATAGGTGTACACTCTCATATGTATGAGAGAAATCAAAATGGAAATGACTTTGACATCTTTATTTATTTAACTAGACATTTGTGTAAAATGGATCCAACTCATTTTAAATAGTTTGTTATCTGTGAAACTGCAGGTCAGGGTCTGTTTGTCCATTTGCTTTTGCCATTTTGTTATTTAAAATGAGATAAAATCTCTCAATATATACTTTAGGAAGTGCATGCTTCTGGTGACATCACATAAAGCAACTGTTTGTTTGAATGCACCCATTTAAAGTTCTCTAGTCTTTTTATCTGCATTTCTTAGGAAGTTCTTTTTTCAAAGTTGTTTACTTGCATAATCTGTTATATGTGTGCAATAATAGATCCAGAGGCAGACTTGAAGAGTGTTGACTTGTGTTCTCTCTATCTTTCTCTCTCCACCATTTCTGTCTCCTTTCCTTCTAAACTTTTTCCTCACCTTTCTCCCTTCTTTTGTCACCTTGCACATTACATTTCAAATAAAGCCAAAACAATTTCTAGTAAAGTTTCATATATATGCATATCAAGTGAAGAATGATGTCTGCTTGTGAATGTTGGGCCTTACCTTGTCACTTGAACGATTCTCAGTGCCTCACTGACAGACAGGATACACCAAAAAAAGAAAGAAACTAATGCTAGACTGCTTCAACTTGTCTTGCTTGACTGCTTGCCTGCCATAATATTTGTTAATGAGCTTGATTTCTCTACCTCTTGTATTGATATCGAGTCAAATACACACAAAGCAAATTTCTTCTTCAATCTGCTTTAATAAAAATTTTTTAATGAGATCCTGCAGTGGAAATCAACAGCTCATTACCATACTGGCTCTTTATTGACATTGTAACAACACATTTCAGAACTGGATAGTTTCTTTAAACTCATCAAGGAGTTGCCCTGTACTGAAAAGTGGCAACGTCCTGCCTAATTAATGACTCTACAAGCCAGAAGCCCCAATGTTTACCCTACTCTGTCATTTTGCAGCTTGTACTTGGGTATTTTTGTCAGGACAAGTTTAATTATCTCCTCAGCGATTAATTGCTTTCTAATGCAATGACAGATTTTTTTTTCTTTTCTTTTTTTTTTTTTTTAACAAAGTGGGGCATCATTGGAGGCATTTTCACTCTTCTCCTTGTTCTCCTTGAAACCAGCCTGGTGTTGCATTTGGGTTTTTAAAAACTTACAAAAGAAGCTTGTCTGGAACTGGACCAAAGTTTATGCTTTAGAATCCAGGCAAGCACAGCATGCATGGTTAACAGAGATACTCTACAAATGAACAGCTTTTTTTATTGTTATTGGTCTTTTTGTTTTTCTATAGAAGCAATTCACTTAAAATAAATTGGACTTGTGAATCCAAGCTTCCTTGGATTGCTTTCAAACCAAACAGCCAACAGGGTAGATGTCTTGGAACAATAATTACAGAATAATATTCTATTCCCTCCAAGAACTTATGTAAATTATTCAGAGGTCTGCCTTACCTTGAAACAAAGCATGAAAAGAATTAGGGGCACATGTGGTTGTTTATGTTTTGAAAGGAAAAAAAACAGAATCCGATGTGTCTATGCACAAGCAAATATGCATTATCTCCACAGCAAGCTCTAGTGAAGAGAAATCTGTCCTTTTTATTACAACACCAACAGCCTTGGTTGTTAGCAGTAATTCTGAATGGACAACTCTTTTTAAATGGAATTGAAATGATAGGGACAACAGTTGTCTACAGTTGATTGCATACCGACATCTTTTTCCTCTGGATGAAAGGAGTTTTTTTATGTGATGGGACTACATATAATGTGGCAGTTCTAACAAACATTGCAATCTCATAAAAAAGCAATGCAGTATAGCCTGTAGAGCCGATGTAAAAGAATAAATGGTGTAATGTGTAAAGATTATCTCTGGTAATAAACTAAGAATTTTTCTTATTTACAAAAATGAGTCTTGCTTAGAGTAATTATTTTGTAAAATCTCAAATTTTAATTATGTTAATCATTTTCTCAAAACAAGAAACACTGAATATATTTATTCTACATCGTTTTTATGATCATTTGCACGGTTAGCAATGGGACATTCTGCTATATGAATACTCAATGTCCTCCTTTTGCAAACGATTACATTACATAAATGATGCTTGAGGCTAGAAGCTGAATTAGTACAACAGGACATTTGTTCAGCCTCCAATGTGAGATTACTATTTCCAGCTCAGTTCAGTGTAAATCCATCACGTTTAGACTGTAAACAGGAAGACTTTCACCTGAACTTTTGAAATGATCACTTTCTATTCTCCCAAGGGTAAGGAGAAAGTAATTTCAAGAACTGATCAGTATAGAAAGGAAACGTGAATGTGTCAGTTCCAAGTGGCTTAATCCAACGCTTAACAGGCAGGAGCAGAAGGACGCCATGCTTGGCTGCAGCTCTAATCGTCCTGAAAGAACATCTATGTGTTAAATCCAATTTCTATTTAGCATTAATGCCCTCTGAGGAAAGTCTGCCTTTCTGTTGTGAAGAACATCAGGTTGAAAAATACAGAAAAGAGCAGCACCGAGATATTGGTTATCCGCCCAAAAAGATTTCAAGTTCTTCATTTAAAGTGAATGGTGATTGTTAACCAATCTGTTAATCCATGAAGATTTGTGATTAAGTTCTTTAACCAAACAAATCAACTCTAATTGACTAGTGTGACAATAGTCAGGTTTCCTAAAATATCCACACTTTTCCAGACTCAAAACTCCAGTGTACTCAGTCCTTTGTTAGATGATATCAAAGTATTACTGCAAACTTAGAAAGGTCATCAGCAGTTGAATGAATGGAAGGCTGAATAAACAAATAAAAGGATGGATGGAAGAGAAAATGAGCAGATGGCTTCATGAATGGACTAATAATAGAAAGTGAATGACAGGTGGATAAAGGTGGTTGGATACATGGAGGACAGATGGATGGAGGACACACAAACAGATAAATGAATGGAAGAACACATGGACATCCACCAGAAAGGTGGATGGACAAGTACAGACCAGCACATGCTGAATGACAGAAAGATGGACAAAAGGAAGACAGCAAGGATGCACAACAGAACAACAGCTGGATGAATAAACAAACTGATGTTCTGGCTAAAGATGAATGGATGAGTGGACGATTGGCCAAATATGAATGGATACAACAAAGTTAGATCTAACTTTAAGGTGGTGGGAAAGTGAATAAAGTCTGAAAAGACAAATCTTTTTAAAACCTTTCTGCATTTTGTCAAAGGTCAACATGATTCATTCATTCATTTGATACATTTAATGTTTGTGTGTTGATCAGTCAAGCGCCACACTTTAAAAGTCATGTTCACTCAAAATGTTTAATCTACTATCAAACACGGACTGAGCCATGCTAATCTCCTCCATGACAAAATTAATTATTTATCTGACAATGATTACAGTACCAGATCATTTAGAATACAGTGGAAAAACAAGTTGGTAAGAAGAAAGGAGGGTTTTTTTTTTGTTTGTTTTTTTAATAAGGTGCTGCTTCCACAGCAGTTGTAGGCAGCGGTGTTGAAACATGTATGCATGTTCCATGGTTCTTTGGTCAAGAGGATTAAAAACTACTGGTATTAAAGTGTTAGAGCCCAACAGCAGAAGAGTTAAAGCTTTGGTAAATAGCAACTGTTGTTAAAAAAGAGCAACTGGGAATCCAAAGGGGACTAAAGAGGGAGCAGGACTGACCCCTGGCTAATGATGCTATGCAAACACAAGAGAAAAACTTGGTGGCTGAGTGACCAACAGTCAGACTGGGAGAAGGAGGATTAGACCTTTGTACCAAGGGAACTGCAGCTTTGTATTCTGATGCAAAAAGCATTAGAATAGCTACCCATGCCTTCTCTAAGCCTGCTTTGTCCTTTGAGACAAAAGGGGGGTAGCTACTCTGATTTAAATCCTCTCTGGTTATGATCACAGCCCCTTGCAACTGCACAACTCGTGTTCTTAAGACAGCAATTTACTGATTGCCAGGAACTTCAGATGTTGAGGCAGTGCCTTGAGTCATCCATTTTAAAAGAAATTTGTTATGATGGGATTTATGTGGGGGTCTCAGGTGGAGAAGCACAGTCTGCCCTGATCCACGCGGATGAAAAATGCATACAGCAGGATGAAGTGAAGAGGAAAATAAATGAAGGTGGCTGAGGCCGCTTTGTGTGAGTAATGAAGAGAAATTGTGTGGGATTCCAAGTGATCCAGCTGCTGCTTTAAATAAAGAGCTCGTTTAAACGCTTTTTTTTGTCACACAACGTCATGCAAATCTGTGAGCTACCTTCTGACCTGTACACAACAGTGGGACAGCACTTAAAAATGGCTCCAAGGTAATCTCCCACATTTGAATTAGGGAGACTTCACATTACCATGCATCATAGATTACTAAAGATTTCAAAGCACTTTTTTCACATTTTTAAATCGTAACTACAAACTCCAACGCTTAAGGGAAAGAAAAATATTTACGAATGTACAGAAAAAACATCTAGCAAGTTAGTGGTGTTTGTTTTTGGCTTCCCTCAGGTGAATATTCTGTAAACCTGCCTTTCACTGCAGTTACAGCTGCTAGTCTCTATCAACTTTGCACGTTGAAAGACCAAAATCTTTGCCCCTTTCTTCTCTTTGCAAAATCACTCAGACTCAGTCAGCGTCAACAGCAAAGTGTTCAAAGTCTTGGATTTTGGTCTGGACTTTGACAGGGCCATTTTTCTCATAAATATGCTTTGATCTAAACTATTCCATTAGAAGTTCTGCCTGATATTTAGGTCGTTGTCCTGCTAGGAGGTTAATATGTACACCCATTCTCAACATGCATATAATCTCCGAGGTTTCTTTTGTGCGTGTGTGTGTTTTTTAATGTCCTTTCTTCAGGTTTAGTGGTTTAGTTAAATTACTGGGAAAATTTTTTTTTTTATATATTAAAAATCAATATGTCAAAATATATTAGAAAAACACACCAGTTTAGAGCTCAAATTAAAAGAAAAATTACACTAAATATAATCTATTTCTGTCCTATTTGAGTATATTGTTAGTGAGGATTACCATGATATACTTGAGTTTCCCATCTAAACAGTGAGTTTCCTGTTTTTTAAAGTATTACATGTCCATTAACAAGATAGATAACTCTACCCTTTGGCACCAACTTAACTTTTGATCTGAGTGCAATTTCCTCTCATTTCATCAAACAACAAGAGTGCCTATCAAGCTTTGTGACTCAACTGAGTACAAATTAAGACCTACTCCAATAGAAAAAAAATTACCATAAGAGGCTAGAAGGGTCATAAATAATGAAAAACCAAAAGTTGATATTTTTTAGATTTTCGCTGCACCTTGTGAAGTACACAGAGTAAAACGCTTCATCTGAAAGGTCAAAGATTTTTTATTAGTGAGAAAGAGCAGGCAAGTCTGGAGCTAAGAAAGCCTGAAAACATTGCAAACCAGAGAAACCGAATGAGGGATGGGCTTTGACAGCAACGCTACATACAGCGAGACATGCATAAAGATTTCACTTACAGCTTGCCAGAGCACTTATCACCTGTCACTTTGGCCGAGCATCTGTTTGCCAATCCATTTGAGTGCTAAGGGGAGGCTTGTTTTTTTGGCCTCCATCTCATCAGAGATTCATTGAAATTCAATCGCTCGCATGGACTCAGTGGGTTTGAGGAGAATTACCTGAGTAGATTAGGCAGCTGGAAAGAGATGTAGTCTGGTCATTTCAGCTTCTTCCTTCTGTTTGCTTTTCTCCACACTTTAGCTAAATTAGCAATTACATCTACTCTCACCATGGCCACCATCAAGCAGAAGAGGCACCTTTAGAAGCCACAGAAATGCTGACAAACTAATGAGAAAAACTGTTTGTTTCTGCAATCACTTTGTGGAACAAAGTGGAATTAAAGTGGGCGACCAACACAATCAGAAGTTTAAAATTTGAACACTAAATGGTCAGTAAGTATAGGCAGACTGTTTACCTCAGAGATCAATATGAATTTTCTGAAGGGAAACTGTTGAGTGAATCAAGAGCATATAAAGAGTGATGCAGCCCTAAATCTGTTAGAAATAAAAGTTTTTCTAATCTTTAAACTGAATTTGCCAAATATGTCTCCTGCAATGGCCAGCACTTAATGGAGAAGAGCTTTCAAATTGGGATTTATTAGCTCAGGTAGCAGTTATCAATGTGAACATTATCTTTTACTAAAGTGCAAATTAATCAGATTACTTTGAATAAAAAATTACATACTGAAATAAGTTGGAACAACAGTTGGAATCAGTTGCAAAACTTCGCTTTTTCTGTAGTTATAGTTATTGCAGAAACTTCTTAATTGAATTTTCATTAACCTACAATAAATACATTTAGTAATACATTTCATCTATTTCTTACTATAGTTTAAAGCAAGTTTGCTTTCTCTCAACAGGTTACATGTTACGAAATACTAACTAAACAGCTAAACTATTAGGTTTGCATATTTAGAACAGTGACAATAATTTCACTGTAAAACATAAAGTCAAGAGACATCTGTACAAATGATGACATTTTTTATTTGCTGACACAAATTTACAAGAATTCCAGCTGCTGCTTGGTTCTAAATAAAAAAACAAAACATTGGAAATACTATTTGGAAGGATGTAAACTAAGCCAATAAGAAAAATGTCCAGTAGGCGTCAAGCCAAACTTTCTTGCTGAAACCTGAAGGGTCATACCAACATTGACTTCAAATTTGGCTGACTTTGGCAGGTACCGTATTAGATGCTTTGCAACAACAAGAAAAAACATGCTTCAAACTTGCTACTATAGTCCATAGCATGCAAAGTATACTGGAGACATTCTATGGTTTATCAATACCTACCATTTCTGTTTAAAATTAATTTCAATATGATGGTAAATTCTAAGCACATGCATATCCCCAACTTTAATATTTTAGGTTATTTTTAATTGTATGCTCTTAAGTATTTCAGTTGAGCTGCACAGATCATAGGTCTGATCAAATGTGTAATATTTTGTGTCATTCTCCACCTTAAACTCATAAACTAAATCAGAAAAACCTGGCATTTTAACAGAAGAAGTGCAGACTTTTTATATCCACTGTCCAGTTCCCAAGTAAGTACTAAGATGACCTGTTTCCTAAGCAAACAGCTCACCGATGGCTTCCTGGATCACCTATAAACAAAACTCCACTTTTCTCAGCCTATCTGAAGAGGTGACCAGATTACTGGTTTCCAGACAGCAATCAAAAACCTAAGATAAATCTGGAAGTGCTGCAAGAGTTTGATGTGTTTTATCCTCACATTAATGATTAACACCTCCCTGGGGTGTTGTGCAGCTATGTGTGTTTGCTAGGCCTCAGAGGCTGGTGGTCCACGATGATTGAGGCAATTCAGCCGGGTCACCAGAAAGATCAGTCAGAAAGGTAATGCAAGAAGCCCCAAGAGATTTCAGAGGTGAAGGAACAAACTTTGTTAAAACTAACAAAAACAGAAACTGGCTGGGACTTTGTCAATTGCATCTCCACAAGAGTTTTTCAGACAGAGGCTCACGTATCCTGACAGCTAGACAAGTGCAAAGTCTCTTATAACCATCAGACTATAAGAAAAATCAAGCAGTCTCTAAAGAGAATTCCAAGTGAGTGCATTCAAAGGAACAGAGGCCTGAGTCCCAATTACAACCCAGCAGATGACTGCACATCAAACAGATTGCAGCTCCTCTACATGCTCACACTTCTGACACATTAAGCCTCAGATCTGATGAGTTATATGACTGATCCCCGCCAACCCACTGCAAGATCTGGTGACAGAGAGGGACTCTGTTGCTCCCCACTGCACCACTGTAAGAATCTGCTGGCACAGCAAAGAATTAAGAAAATAAAAAGTTTGCAACTGCGGCTTACTTATTGCTGAAAAAAGTGCTTATGTAGTTTACTTAGTGGGAAATAAAACTGAAGGTGTGAAGTGAGATTCAATGATTGTCCAGTAGATCAGTATGGGTTCGTTGAGCTCCTCTGCAGTATTTTGATAAACAGGGAGGAAGAACAGAGGCATTCTCCAGGGACTGCTAGATAATTCCCAATTGAGCCTATTGGCTCCCACACACACAAACACAAATACAGAGGAGACAAGAATGAGGATATTCATTAGGAGGATACTGAACTCTAATTAAGCAAGGTGGACGGGACACATGCAGGTGTGGGTTGCACCTGCTTTCTAAAACTCTCTCTCATACATCACAGCTGAGTTGGGACGGTAAGCACTCTCCCTTATCTGTGGCTGTGATGTCACTTTCGCTAGACAATGCGTCTCATCTGTTCCTCCACTAGAGCAGCCACCACTGCAAGCGTGAAATCTGGAGTCCTGGGAAACCATCCAGACGCCAATCCACACCAGTAGAAGACACTCGTCCTGCTTGACTGGCTGAAAAATGTCTGCCGGCTGCCTCCTGTGCTGACTGAACAATACATACCAGCTACAGTAGCAAATGCAAAACCAATGCATCCATTTGTTGTTTTGTGCTAGTCCAAGGTTTGGCTGCGAGGGGTAACTGGTCCAGAAGGAAAACCCAGACCTCCTTCTTCCTGGCAGCACCCTGCAGCTCATTCTAGGAAATAGCAAGGCCCAGTCCTCAGTCCTCACGGGATATGTATAGTCCCTCCTGTAAGTTCTGGGTTTTTAATTTTACTTTTGATATAGTCGACAAGAAACAACTCTTTAAGTGCTTTTTAGTAGGAAGAAATTAGTGGCGGTTGCCAAAACCAACACATTGTGCTAAATCAACTGGTTTATTTACTGGCATATTCACTTTGGCAAAAAGAAAAAAGTGTACTTAAAAAAATAAACAATAACAATAAAAAATTACATTTCTTCTGCTTTTATTTTTTTATGTGCAGAATTATAAAAAAAAGTGCATAAATTATCCTTATTATTGCATATATTCATAATTTTCTTATTAAAGTAGGTTCAGAAGGGGAAACTGCAATTTAGAATCAGCCACATTCTCCAGCTCATTCTGGAAGATCCCAAGGAATTGGGATCTCACTCGTTAAGACAAGATCCATGTCTTATAATGAATAAGGAATAAACAAAACATGGACAGACCTGTAAACCAAGTGCTTTACTTTGTGGTTCAGGTCAGTTATCCCTCCTACCATCATCCATTGTAGGATGGATGATGCTAAAGACCAAGATATATTTTAGCTGCTCTGCTTAAGGAGGGAGGAAACAGTCCAGTCCAGCTTTTTCCCACTGAGAATACAGTGCCAGACTTGGCGGGAAAATCTGGCGCTGGTAGCAGGTGAGATGTAAACCTGCTACTTTTTATTTCTATTAGAAAATGAAATGAAGGCTTTTACTCCCCACAATCTACTAATCAGCTATATCCTGATAGGACATACTCATTTCACATCTTTAACAGTCGTTATTTCTCCAAGAACTCCACTGGAAACACACAGCACAGCTGTTATGGCTTTGACTCTGATCTAGGTCATCACCTGTTGCTATGAAGTCCGATCAAAGTCTGCCCATGCATGTGTGTGAGTTAGCGAGAAAATGTCTTTCCAGTGGCTGCCGTTTGTTTGAACAGAGCTGTGATGAAAGCCTAGACAAACACAAGGGAATGTCAGCGAGGGCTAAAGTCAATAGACTGAGCCTTGACAGAGCCGGGGACCCCAGTGAGAGATGCCACGCCCTCTGACACCGCACCGGACTCTCTCTACATCATTGCTTTCCACTCAGATCACTACCGACAAATACTTTCTCTGATACAGTATCAACAGAGCAAGAATGAAAGACAAAGGCTGTATTTTTTAGGCATAGAAGACGAAAGGAAAACAAGAAACTGCCGTCTGAAAACAACACAGCAAAAGCTGAAATAAACCCAATTTTAATACTAGCAAGATATGCAAATAGCAAAATCTCCCCATTTCTAGCAACCTTCCTTCAACTCTAAGTGGACTAACTGATGCAGATAAAATATTCGAGGGAAAGCTCTACACACCAGCTTGGAATATATTATTAAGATTACTGCCTCGGATTTTTGGTCCAGTAATGTACTGTGAAGGCTGTGGAAGGGCAAACGGTAAAGCAAATATCCAACTCTATTCAAGTCTGAGCCGAATCTTCTCTCTCGTTTTCTTCTCTCTTTTTTATTTCTTTTTTTTTTATTGTCCATTTCAGTGTGGGAAGCAAGCAGAGCAAGCCTGAGTCCCTGTTGACTCAATGTGCTGAGACGTTTTCCCTTTTACTGGTGCTAAAGTAGGCATGAGCACTAATCCTAAGGGGTTAAATGGAGCCTCCTCTGGGGTTTCCCAATCCTGGGAGAGCTGGGGGCGGCTGCTGCAGAGTTGAACGCTGCGCTTCAATGGCTTTGGGAGAGTTTGGGCTTCACTTTTAAACTACAAAAAAAAAAAAATGCTCTTCAAAAATAATTTTCTTTAGCATTAAAACAATGCTTAAAATGACAAATTAGTCATCTTACAAGTATATTAAATTTAATGTACTTCATAGGGATGTCTTGCGAAAGTAGAATAATGCAAGATCCCAAAATAAAACTTAGTGCAAGGAATTTCATTCAGAAGTCAACTAGGTAATAAATAAATACATAATAAATAAACATGAACAATTTAATTAACGTCTTCTTGTAAAATGTGCATGTTGTGTATTTTACAATAAATGGCACTTTTTAACTATTTCAGTGGGAAAAATGACTACAATTCAAGACTACAACAAAGATATAAAAAATAATATACAAAATATTTCATTTTATTTTGTAGTTGGAGCAGCGCAGTTTTGTTGCTCTGGCATCTCTTCTCCACATTGTTTCAAACAGGAAACGGGCAGAGAAAGAAAGGGAAAACATACAGCCAAGTTCCTGAGTTTGGGAATTGAACCCAGTATTAATCCATTGTGGATTAATACTGTAGCCTTCACATCTGGGCCACCCGCTGCACCAACTCCCAATGCAGGCATCTCTTTTTTTTTTAAGGTTTTATTGGCTCTAGTGGCCTTTATTTAATAGTTAGTGGACAGGAATGAGGGAAATGAGAGAGGGGGAAGACATGCGGCAAAGGTCGCCAGGCCGGGATTCGAACCTGGGACGGCCGCGTCGAGGACTAAGGCCTCCGTATGTGGGTGTGCTAAACCTCTGCGCCACCAAAGCACCCAGCCAATGCAGGCATCTTAAATATAGAAGGTAGTGCATGGGAATGTATTACACACTGCTAAAAATGGACCACAGAAACAAACAATAAAATCAAAGTGATGAATGTTTCTAAGCAGGAAATGCTGGTCAATCTACTCATTAGCAGTCACCTTTATTTATATAAAAATGCATATTGGTTAGCCAGTTAAAGCAGCTTTACATGTTCACAAAAACATCTGAAGAGAAAGAGCCCCTTGCCTTTTCAAATCCAGTTTCACACAGACAGCAGAATTGGCTGGTAACATCTCGCAGTTCAGCTCTTACCACCCATGCTCCATTCAAAATGAATACATTTGCATCCTGATATAACCTAAGTGACAAATGGTGGCTATAAGGGAAGAACTTCTGTTTACGCAACATCCCACCTCCTCAATCCACATCTTGCTTCTAAATTTCCTGAAACACCCTGGATGTCTTTGAAGTGTCGGTTTAAAAGCAGGAAGAAGAAAAACATGTTCCTGCTATTCTTTTTCTCTCCTTTAAGTCAGACATTGCAGTTCAGCCTTTACCTCATCTCACCCAACTATTGCATCATTTTAAGGCCAGAAAAAATGTAAAAACGGTGTCTAGAAGCTGTGGATATTCTCCTTTAGAAGTTCACATGAACCTAACAAAAAGCTCAGTGCAGCTGGAGCAGAATAAGCTAAGTAAAAAAATTCAATAAAAAAAACAAGTGATATTTCAAAATCATCAGATCAATTCACAGTCGATCTGAGATTCTTTTCCTGGAATGATGAATTTGGTTTGCACCAAGTTTGTCCTCAATGGTATTTCTGAGACCACAGAGGTTTCCTCCTTGCACGCCTGCTTTGAATGTTAAACTTGTGCAATCCTTTTCTGATTATCATGTATTTTTATATACCAAAAGCTGCAAGAACCTGCTGTAGTCCTTTAAAGGTTTTGGAGACTTTTAACATCTTGCATTTTGCACTGAGGGTGAACTTGTTTGGATGACAAGACCTGGGCTTATTGACAGTCGTCTTGAATGTCCTCCATTTGTGGATTCTTTTTGGTAAAGTGTTATGGTTCAAACTCTGTTGAGACCATTTACCTACCTGACTCAGAAGTTACCACAGTCTTCATTCATAGGCCCCAGACAGCTCTTTGGATATCACCATGGTGCTTACCCTCACTTCAACTGTGAGTAGTATAGTAAATTCAATGCTTGAGGTTTAAACAGGGAAAATTTCCTACAAAAATGATGCACAATTATTTTTTAATCATTTATGTCTGATATATGTCAAAAGGTTCATATGTATTTTCAGTCGATATTTTCAGGCCATTTACCAAAATAAAAAAAAACACCACACTTTCACAGGCCTTCACTAAAGCTACAAAACCATCAACAACCTGAATATGCACCAAAACTAGAAGCCAACTACAAAGGTTTGCTTTGCTTAAAGATGGAAACTTTGAGCTATATTTAACCTCTTTCATTTTGGTGAATACAAGGCTGAGCTAATATTCTAATTTATTATGTCTTCCTCCTGCTGGTGCCTGTTTTAATGGTGAAATATGCACTGTGAATGCTTACTAACACACTCCACAAAGCTGCATTCACAATCTCTGTCTTTCATTTAATTTATGCATGTGGTCGCAACTTCACCTATAAACACCTTGGAAATACCAGCTGCGATATTGTACAGAGTCCACAGGCCGATGGTTGTTTAAAAGAGAGTAATGACATCAGGACACCTGTTTGCACAGATAAAAAGACAAACATCTTGATCTGGGATGATGGACTCTCTCCCTGCACCGCAATCTGCTGTTGTAAGCCAGTGAAGGTAAGTTGAAACCTATCAGTGGAGATGCTTTAGGTCAAAGGTGCCCAAGTTCAATTCACCACCGCTGTAGGTGATCAAATTATGTTGCCCCATGGTGGCTCTTTAGCTGAACTAAATCAATTCTTGAGAGTTTGTATTGAATATATTATTGCTTTAGTCGTAGATATTTTTGTATTTTTCTGTATTTTAATAAACTATAGGTAGGCAGAAAAAAACATGTCTATAAAATCAATATTTAAGGAGTTGTTACTAGTCAACCTTGAGAAAAGATCTAAATGAGATCATTAGTTCATAACCTAATACTTAAAATTATTCATGTTGTTGTTATTAGAATAACATTGGGAAGATCTCATGCTTTAGAAGAGACAGAGGGGAAAAAAAACCTCACAGAGGATTAACGAATTTTATGTATATGCAGATTAAACCGGACCCCTCTGCAATCTGATGCGCCAACATTGTAATACACATCTTAGATACTCCTGGTCTCATTGAACATTAACCTAAAATCACCCCGGCAACAGTGGGATAAAAAGGCTCTACTCCAGTTACTCCAGTTATGCTCAAAATGTGTCATCCACAACTCCAGCACAGACACCTTGCGCGCTACTGTTAATTGGTGGGTGGGTGCTTTACAAATATTTCTTTCAAGTGAGTCATAGATGTCTTCTCACTTCAACCGGTCTTTTTTATTTCCCAATCGCCTCTTTCTGTAGGGGCTCCTTTGAATGTGGCTCCTGGCTGCAGACTAGACATCTGATATCCGAGTCACTTGGGATGTACGAAGGAGCACTGCTGTCAGACAGTGAGGCACGGATGCCAACATTTTTGTAGGGGCAGCTGAAAGTGTCACCTGAAAACATCCTTAGGTGAAATTTAAAGCTCCGGATTCCCAGTTTTTAAGACGGATTCATATATAAGTAGTAAAACATGCATGGTAAAATTCTATTTTCGTGGCAGCAACAAATTTCCTTCCGACAACTTCACAATCAGACACATACAGCAACAGTGTTCAATGAATGCATTTTAAAAGAAAGCAATTTAACAGAGCAATTAGCTGAAATGCTAGACTAAAGCTACATGCGTCTGTTCTGTTTTAAATGATTTATTAATGATTCAGTTCATCACATATTTTAATGCTGCTCCTATCAATCATGTAAAGAGAAAACTCACCAATGAAGTTATTCTCCAGCTTATTTTTAAGGCTCTGACATTTAATAAGTTGTGATTCAGCTGCTCTTAAAGAACTTTTCCCCTCAAAGCTCTCTCATCTCAGCTCAGAACAGCATTAAAAATGCCTTGAAAAGGACTCCAAACATCGGTGAGCTTTCCTGGAAAGCGCCAACTAAGATCTAATTCATATTAGCAGACAAGTAGCACTTTGTTTTTTTCTTAATATCTAATACTTTGACCTTAACCCAGTGAAATATAACTCTAACCAAGATATGTTCTAGTCCAAGGGGTGTTATTGGTTCATTTGTGTGATTTTTATAAAAGAAAATCTTAAAACTGACAAGCTGCAGAAAAAAATTATTCAAAAGAACGCTTTTGATCTTTAATTTCTGGATGTAATTTCTTGCATGATAAACCATGTGTAACAATCACAGTATCAATGATTTGCAGTAGAAATGTGAATCTTTAAGAGCAACAACTGCCTAAAAACATTTTGAAAAGTCTCTCGTTCAAAATTCTGAACATCAACTGATGCAAGACTCGTGTCTTCCTAAGATAAGTGAGGACTTTGATATCTGTGATGTCAATTGTGCCTGTTAGTGCAATACGTTTGCCTAAGAGCCACATTTCCTGTAGTGATCCAGCAAACAAGACACTGCAATCCATGAGGTAGTGTATAATCTATTTTATCTTATCAAGAGCACCTTTGTTCCCCTCGATAACATTAGCACCAACTTCCTCTCCTTACAACTCTAAACTTCAACTGACCTTTTTAGTATAACACATACATGTGTTCTCTGTAGACTCAGACACCATACTGAAGGAATAATGCATGTTGCCTTAAAGATTGTGTCAGCATTTACACAGACATGTTCAGTCCAGTGAAAAGATAAATCCTAGAGTTTAACCACAGCTGGTAAAAATTTGCCAAGTTGGCTAAATACATTTTAGTGCAGAAGTAGTAAACCAGTTACAAAGCAGGACAAAGGCGGGCTTCAATTAGCTATATTGGCGATGTACGCTCAACTGAGAAAACATTATATGGTAATTCTATCTTTTATCTCCTTTATTGTGCTGATTAGTGTCGTGGGGGAAGCGTGCTCTATCTAATCTGATCAGAGAGCATTGTGTTTTGGGTCATTAACCGACAGGAGGTCTCAGAGGTTGACAAGTCGAATAGCCACCACCCCCTTTCTGAGCTGCTCTGCAGCTCTCTCAGCCTCATGTTTCCCCATCTGAGCAGACGGTCACACCAGCAGCTACAAAAGCAGCCGACAAAAGACAAGAAGAGAAACAGCTGATTTAGGTTTGTTGCTTGTCTACGAATGCATGGCCTGAAAGAGTGCTGACCAAGGCCTCTGAGAAACAGGATGTCCCATGTAGTCTCTGTTGTTATTGGTTCTTTAAAGTTGAAGAAGGATCATCCTACCCTTCACATCTGGAATTTCCATTAGAAAAGATTAGTGCCTTACTGCAAGCCATGGTAGCAGCCCATAGCAAAACAATGACTCATGTAACCAACATTGCATTTATATACATAAAGACTCAGATTCTGTCAGTCAAAGTTCACTTTACCAACTATTTTGGACAATAGCATCAAAAATTACATTTGAAACAGAGTCACATCCATAAAATCCGACATGTGTGTTCTTAGCACATTCACCGATTTGTGCTTTTGCTTTCTCCATTCATGTCACATTGATTACATCCTTTCCAAATCAAAAATGTGGATGTGGCAACAAAACTAACAGCACAAATCAAAGTTAAACCATTTTGATTCTGAAAAGCTGCCTTTCCGGATGGGGAAAAAAAAGGAAACAGAAATGAAAGGCCCAGAGCAAAGATCACGGACGACTGCCTGCTGAGGGTGAATATGCAAATAAAGCAGAAGGTAAATGAAAAACAAAGCGGGGGTTTTTGGCAGCTAGCTTTTACATGTTCCTGTTAATTTGGCACTGGTTACGAACATGTTAATGTCAATAATGAATTCCAGTCAGAGGATTGGCGCACAGGAGGCGCAATGAGTCTATTTTCCCTCATGAGCAACAAAGCGGTTTTGGGATTTATTGTCTTTTTATAACAGGAACAGCCATAACACCGAGCTTACATAGGACAAATCCAACTGTGTACATGTGTCCTGCAGAAAAGTCCAGGAAAGTAGGACACAGCCAGTCAACTGCAAACCCCCATATATCGACTTTAGCAGAGGCAAAAAATAAAAAGTTAATCAATTATCTGTTTCAATGCATTTGTTGAAGCAAGACAAATAGGTTCAGAGTAGGCTAATAAAGACAAAGCAAAAACTAGACTATAAAAGGTCAAAATCAAGCTTCACAGCAAAGGAGGAAGCAATCTTAATGTTGTCTAAACATTAAAAGTAGCCAGACAGACTGGAGCATGTCCTTGGGAAAGGAGAGCACCTTTCCCCCTTCAACAAAAGACCAACAGGGGCAACAGATTTCCCCCAGTCTTGAGATAACAGAAACCCAACACCTTCGTCCTCCAGTGGGGCTCTTTGTACGTCTAAGAGGGGGGTCAATCACCAGTCGCTGACAGATGTGTCTGCAGTCGATTTAGGAGAGGAAGACATGTTGAGGTTAGACGCAGATTTCTCTGCTCTGTCCCCATGGAAGGAAGACACGGATCAGGTCAGGATGTCCAAGGTTGACCTTTTATCGCCCTCAAGTCTCTGACAGACAACACCTGGGCTATTATCGTTAGGTTAAGAAATTGCTTCTTTTTTTTTTTTTAAACATGCGCTTTAGTTAACAAATTAATAGCATGCAGACCGGAAGGAATCTGGCATCCCATTGTGTCGCAAACAAAAGTGAGAGTCACTCCAGCTGGAAAGCAAACAAATCAGAGAACCTCCAGTGGAGGTCTAAGTAGTTTCGGCAGATGCTCCAGGCTTAAGTGTCTGTTCAATTAGGTACTCCAGTTAAGATGGCAATCATGGTCTAAACCCTGTGCTGCTGAGCCTGAAGTTGGATCACATTCTGTCCCTGGCAAAATGCGAACATGGGATGATGAAGACAGCCATTGAGCTTTTCTCTTATTTGTTTAACACCCCATGAACAGAGCTGAGCTTAAATTATCGCTAAGATACCCTGCAAGCGGTCTTCATTTTCAAAAAGCCAGCTTTTTCCTTTCATTACTGAGCCTCCAATTTTGCTTCAGAAAGAAATTTTTCTTTGTGATTTTTTTCCCGTTTTAAAGATGTCATTAATTATTACAGAGCAGCATCCCTGTCGTGACAAACAGGAAGATATCTCTGCATCCCCATAGCAAGAGGATACAAAAGCTCTCTAATAAATCTGAGCGTTCACTGAAAATTAATGCAGACCCTCAAAGCACTTATAGCCGGATTGTAAAGGTTTGAGATAATTATCGAAGGTAACGGTGAATGACAAACAGGGAAGGAGTCTAAAATTTCTCACTTGAAATGCTTTAGCTCTCAGAGAGCTGATCTCTACAGGCATCAACAAGATGATGCCATTGAACAAGAAATAAACAGATGGCATGGCAATGCAACGTGTGGGACTCTGTGGTCCGACTTGTCAAGTAGCCAGAGGGGGAAAACCCAGGAGATGACGCAGGCTAAGAGGAAGTTGGCCAGGTCAGACACTCTTCTGTAAAACCCCTGACCGGCTCATCTCTGCTTTGGACCCAAAGGGAAGCAGAACATGTTGTTCAACTTCATCTAAATAGAAAAAAAAAGGTCAAGAGGCACTTTAGGTATGTTAAAGCAGCTTACGCCCATGCTGTATTAATACACTTATTCATAATTAGCTGAACGCAGGCTCATAAATATAGGCCTACATAAGCAGTCCCTTTCAGCTGTATAAACCAACTTTCAAAATTATGTCACATTACAATTTAAACTTTAATGCGCTTCTTGGGGGCTTTTCAAAGCTCAACAAAATAATTGTAGCAAAGTGAGGGGAAAACATGTTTTACAAATAACAATATGAAAAGTGTGGTGTGCTTTTGTGTTCAGGCCCTCTAAGTCAAGTCTTTGTTCAAATACTTTTTTCAAGTATGGCTCAAACTCTAGATTAGATGTACAACATCAACTGGATGTAGGTCTTGCCTTTGACTAGGTCATTTTAATACACAAAATTGTATCTAAACCACTGCTTTAAAGTTCTTATTATATGTTTATGGCTGTTATCCTGCTGAAAGATGAACATCTATCCCAGTCTCAAGACCTCTGCACCCCGATGGGGTTTCTCTGGGATTGTATTTATCTCCATCCATCTTCCTGTCAACGTTCACCTGTCCAGAATTAAAATAAGCAGCCCCTCAGCATGATGCAGCCACTCACATGTTTCACTGAGGGTCATTTTTCTACAGTGTTCTGAATCTAGGTGAAAAGTTCAGTTCTGATCTTATCTAACTCAAGTACTTTATTTAACCTATCTTCCCTATATGACAAACCTTCCAACTATTTCCTGTTAACAGTTTCTCCCATCTGAGCTGTGACTCGCTGCAGCTTTCCAGTAGTGTTAGTACGGGCCTTTTGGCTGGCTTCTGATTAATTATGCCATTTGTTCACTTGTGTTCTCTATTAAGACTCAAAGCTTCACAGAACATCTGGTTTTATACAAAGATTAAATTGTACACTAATTCGGTGACTTTTAAAGGCAAATGGTTGCACTGGATTTTTAGGAAAATGAATGTAAAATGGTGCAGAAAAAAGTTGGAACGCCCCCTTTATTATTTGATTTTTTGTTTTTTTCCTCCAATTCACAATTACTCTACTTCGAGTTTGTCTAGTATGTAAAATCCCAATGATAGGCACTAAGCCCCTTCCTTCAGATCTAGCAAAGATAAGATAAAAGTTTATGAATGGATAAAAGTTTGTTATAATTTGACAAAATGTGCACTTCATTTCTTAGAAACTATTCTGGTCCAACATCAGACAATCACACAATGTACAAAAAAAAAAAAAAAAAAAAAAAAAAAAAAAATCAGATTTTTTTTAGCCCTTCGCATATTTTTATTTTTAAACACCAACTCGTTTAACTATCTATTGTACAAAGACTGAAAAAAGTACATCTGACAGAAAACACCCCTTGCAAAGTTTATGACATCTGATGACATGCTTTACGGAAAACTGAAACTGATTTTGTTCTGTAGATCAAATGACAGTGGTAATAAGTTTTTCTAATATTTATCAACATTCTCACACATATTATATGCTTGTATTTTGAGGTCCTCTTCTGACTTTTGTGGCACATGGTGAGTGAATCTCTGCTTTTTTCTCTTTCCTCCACTCCCCCTAGTGCGCCTAATCGGAACTGCATTTTCAAGCACCAAAACAGAGACCATGACGGAGAGAGAGAGACAGAGAAAGAGAGAGAGAGAGACCAAAAGAAGGAAGGACCTCCCCCAGATGACATCAGAGCTCTATTGAAGCAGAGCTAGAGGCGCACACAACTCCACATTTGTACTGAGGTCTACACTTGCACCCGTATCCTCTCACAGCCAGTTGATTGTGTATTTGTGTGAGGGGGGCTGCCACTGAAAACAGAGCAGTGCTGCAACAGACAAACTCCAGCTAGCTCTTAATCTGTGTGAGTTAGGAGGGTTTATTCTTCGTTTTCTTCACTTGGATCTGCATTTCAATTTTCATTAACCTGGATTGGATTATTTTTATTATTACTATTTTCCCTCTTCTGAGCCACATTTAAAGAGGATACCTGTTACTTTTCATTTTGCTGGTTGTTTTGAGAGGTAAGTCATATTTCTGCTGGTACAGCAGTCCTGTTGGAAGTGTTTCCCTTTTCTCTCTTTTTGCCTTTTGGATTTTCTCTTCGACTAACTGAAAGTAATGCGGAATCCTCAGGAGTTGCGTGAATGTGAACTGCTCCTATTTTCCAGGCGAATAATACGGGGTCCTGACAGGCGCGAATCTAGTAATATCCGTAATAACAAAAATGTGAGCGCACCTTTCTACAAAAACACAAAAAGCGTTTCTTCAGTTTTCACAGATTTTGCAGCACACAGAATATGTTTCTATTCAAGTCTCACCCCCACCCGGTGTCTGCCACTTGCTGCTGCGATCTCTACAAAATTCCTTTAATTGTGCATTTCCAACAAAGACAAAAAACACCAACTCAGTATTGTTCTTCCACAATCACGTTTTAGTCTCGGCACCACTAGTGCACAACGCAGATCTTTGCGCTGCTTGCAAATATTCCACATTTTAGGCACTGCACAGAGGGGCGCATGTATGCATGGGAATGGTATGGGATGAATATGCAAACTTGGAGGGGATTAGCGGAGGTTGACTGTCTGGAGCAATCTCGGTGTCGCAGCCTGAGAAGACACCCCGGTGCGCTCCTGAAATTGCAGCGCAGATCCCGCGGAGTTGGACATGAAGGGCAGCTGGGGAGGCTGTATGCCGCCTAAACGCTCGTTCTCCGTCGCTGCCTGGAGTACTTCCATCGGTTACCAATACAGATCCAAAGAATAAAATCGCCATCATAACCTAGATATATGTTTTAGAAAAGCATGCAATACAACCCGCAATTTCATGCAAGTTTTACGCGCATCAGGACGCATATAGGTAAGCACAGTAATTCGCAAAATTGCACGCTTGCAATGTAACAACCTCGTTAATGCACAGAAACATATCCCTATATCTAACCAACTCGGCGCTATTCTCCCTTCATCCAAACTGATATTTATCCTATTAGTCCAATACAATATAGCGGCATGCCTATTGGCAACACCGAGGCAGGGACAGTTGTTAATCCAATTTAACAGAGCCTTTTATCTTCATGAGACGATAAGGTCATCCAGGCTCTAAATAATGGCCCCAAGGCTGTGCAAACTGTGCACCATTTCTGCACACAGCAAACTTCTTGCTTCTCCTCTCATGGAAAGCAACGGTGGTTTCCCTCGTTATCATTATGGAAAAAGATAGCTGGTTAAACATTACAGTCATGAGGACAGGCCCAGTTCCTCTCTGATAGCTTGCCTGAGGCTAAAGTCCCCAGTCAGTTGTTTTTCAGAGGGAACTCTTATGGAAGATTAACATCTAACCAGGTCACAAAGGATGGAATAATCTAATTGTAGAAAAGAACGCATAAAATATATATGTTTGCCCAGTTCATGTGGAGAAATGTGTATTTTGGTTGCAGAACGGCAGGCCCCAATCTGAAATAGCCTAATTCAGTTCTTTCATATTTTACAGAGCCACTAAGGTGTATTTTTACCAGGTTTTTCAAGATTTAAGAAACACATTTCACACATTTTGTCAAGAAGAAATCCAAAGTTGGGAGAAAACCATAAATACTGTCAGAATAGATCAGATAAAACAGTGGGGAGGTTAACAAATCCCTTTATTTTAGGAAAGGTGTCCGGCCTGAGCCGAGATAGGTTTGCGCAGCTTAACAGAAGCATTCATGTCTTGGGTTTTGCTTGTCAAAGACACACACACACACACATACATACATTTCATCTCACAGTGCCTACCACCCCCATGTGGGGAAAAACAATTGCAGCTGCTGCAGATCTCTCCTTTCAGCCAGCTACAAAAGAGAGACCCCCGTCTGTCTCAGGCCTATATGTTATTAATGGGCCAGCAAAAGTATCATCTGTTCAGTCTATTTAGAGATAACACCAGGAGGCCACATACCAAACCTGAGAAACATTCAGAGATTTTTTTTTCACCCTGATTTTGCTTTTTTTTTTTTTTTGTAAAATTTGCGTCATTTAGATTTCGAATAGGATCATGAACGTTTCATTGTGATTTGGCAGCACAGTAGACCGCTGCCAGGTACTCTGACGTCTTGATCCAAGAAATAAGGCTTCTCTGCATATAAACACACAAATGAGTTTCAAATAATAATCGACAAACTGTCTTTCAAGACTTTTACTTGTACATTTCTAAAAGATATACTTATAATGTAATGATATAATACTCGTAAATCATTCATGTTTTCCGCTTCCATTGAGAAAATCCTACCTGCTTAATGTGCTATTTTGCACATGAACAGGTTTCCAGACCGATCACAGTCCCAACAAAAACTATACCTGTGCAATCAGTCAGAATTCAAAATTATATTGTGAATAGAGAGAATATCAGAACATCATAATAACAGAATTGATTTCCCAATGGAGAGCTCTACTGTGGTTCAAAATTAATTTCAGAGTTCATGAATAATTTAACAGCCAGCCATTACAATTTCTACGCAGCTCTTTCCTCCATAAATGCAAGCCTACAAAACTTTCAGTATTTTACTAAAGTAAAAGTCATCATGTTCTTCAATAATTACACAGGCATGAAATTGTTTGTGCTTGAGGTATTTTGTAGCATTCTTGCGGAGTACATGACTGCAGGGCATTGAGCCCTAGTCTCTGTTATTTCAGACTAATGTACATTTGTGTGTATTCTGCTCACTGTGGCTATCAGTGCCCAGCTTTATGTCTCTCCTGCTCTTCTCCCCTGTAAACAGACTTGTGCCAATTTTTTCCCCCCACAATGGTCAATTTAACTTTGCCAGTTCAGATTAAATGAAGCAGACTCCTCTCTATAACAGCTAGTGAAATCCCACTCTCCTGCTGGCGGAGCTTATCAAAACGATGGAGAAAAGCATCCATCACAAAAGAATAAACAAAAAAAGTTTGGCACAACTTAATTGCTCTAAAAAAACGCTCAAATGTAAATAAATGTGCAAAATACAGGGCCATTTCGGACAGGTTAATGCCATAACAATGCTTGATTGATTCACTGCTTAAATGAGATGAGTTTGAATCAAAAGTAAAAATTTCTATAACCCCCACCCCACTAGCCCTGATCCTCTGTGAGGCTACAAGGTCTGCATGCTTGCCTTGGAGCAAACAATGAAGAGGGGCCACTCTCCTGAAATCCGATGAGTGGAGGAAAAAAGAAAGTAGGGGAGAAAAGTATCCAGGCCCGAATACGCTCTGTTAAATTAAGCAAAAACTTACCCGACATACCAATAATCACCATCTCATTAAATAACTGCCCCCTTTTTTTACACCTTGACCCTAAGCCAGTCTGTTACCCAACGTTCTAACAATTCTGATGGCAAACATTAAGCAAAAAACAGAGGTAGGCATGGGTAATATAAAAATCCTATGACAGGATAAAAACAAGATAACAGTAATAATCCCTCCTGCTGTTCAAACATAAGATTATACTGCTATAGACTGAAAGGGTTATTTTGAAACAAAAGCAGACACCTGCAAAATTTAGTAACTCTTCAGATAGTCTTAGTGAGAATGTGGTTTCTTTGGTTTACACATTTTTTTTATAGCAATCTGAATTGTAAAAATCAATTTAGCAAATAAGCTAAATTGATTTTTTTGCAAGTGACAGAAAACTGTAAGAGCATTTTTTCTGTTAGCTGTTCGGCAGGTGCAGCAACAAGTGGAGGAAAGGGAACAGAACAAATTTCAAAATTTTGAATTTTGAAATTTCTAAATTATTTTGAAATTTCAAAAGATTTTTTCAAACTTTTGAAAATCTTGGTATAAGTTCTTGATGATATCTTGTTCATGTCTAATCTCTATGGTATACCATAACTGATGACTGAATCAATGTTACAACCAAAGTTTTCTTGATGGAACAAAAATGAATACACTTTTTGTAAAATGCTAATTTTCCAAGCAATTTAAATGAAAAATATAACAATATTCATCAAATGTAAAACTTCTTAGAAAAAGCACATTTTATATTGAAATAGCTGAACAAAGTGCTGCTTTAAGAGTTCATTCCAACAGACCAATATGCCATATCCCTCCGTCATCCTGTCATTTTGTAAACCTCCATTACTGTATTTAATCTTTTTTCCTCTCATCAGACTCCCTTTATTCCAAGTTACTGGAGGTCGCATCTGGTGCTTTTTTTCCCCCTAGACTCTAATCTACTACTAATGTAATACTGGACAGAGAGAGCCCATGTTTAGATGGAACAGAAGGAAGAGGGGCGTTATTATGAGACAGCATCTCAGGAGTTGTAATCGAGTTACAAGCCTCTCAATTCCCTAATCTTCTCCTTGTCAGGGGTTACAACTGTTAAACGGCTGGGCTTCTTGTTCCTAATTTACCTTTGAATGTTTTACAGCACATGGTAGCAGCCATAAGGGCACACGGATAGTTACAGAGCTATTGTGTTCTGAGAGGAAACGTAACATTTTCTTTGGTGAAGGAAATCTATTTTCGTGAGCAGAAAACGGCAGTCGGTGTGTGTAAGCAGAGGATGAGGTGGGCGTGAAGGGTCACACGAAGTAGCTGGGAGCAGCCTGGTGGGATGCAACACCCATCCTCTGCTTAATATGAAATTCAAATGGACTTCATATGTCACTGGTGCTTTTCACAGTGTGAGTAATTACACTAAGCTCTGACTGTGTCCGTTTTTGTTTCACGCAAAAGAATTTGGACAGACTTCTTTATTTTTAATCACAGGACCGGTTCTCTTGTAAAATACTTAGAGCTCAGCTATGCATTGAAGCGGAGCGAGAAGGGCACATGAGCTCCACCCTCCCCTATTGTTGAGTTTGGGGTCTAGATCACAGATGTGTTTTGCATGCACAAGCATTCTTTCCTCCATCTCCATAGAAAAGATTTGGTTATTTAGAGTAACTGGGAGTAAAAGGTCAATGGACTAAAAGGAAGGAAAAGAGGGGCATTTTGAATGTGACATTGTAAAGTAGTTTTAAGACTGGCACAATCAAATTCGGTCAGGTACCCAAAAATAATTTAGTTTTTCTATCCAATAAATATGTTTAAAATCCAAAGTCCAACCGTCTTTATTCCTCAGCTTTTATTAACAAAAAGGAAATAATTCCTTTATTTTATTTATTTATTTTTTGGTTGATTGAAAGCTAAAATTGGAAGGTCAGACATAAAAGAAAAACTAAAATCTGTATAAACTAGGAAAAGGCTGATCAGTCAATTTCAGTAAAACATTTATCAAAATTAAACTTAATTGACTTGAGTGTTATAATAATACTATTATTCAATTAGTTAGTAAGTTTTTGTTCAAGTGGTATTACTAATGACATTTATAAAAGAGAAATTTGTGACGAATGTTTGTGTCTACCATCAATATTTACTGTCTGGTTTAAATCTCACATAGATTTGTGTTGAACTGAACAGTAATTTGGATTCTACCGCTGCAATTATTGAGCCATGAAAAAGCAAGACTTATACGAAAAATATTGAAAGGCTAGCATTAGCATGTTGCTATAAATGGTCATATTATTAAGATCGAACTGGCTAGTACGTGAAGAGCTGCAAATAGCATATTGTTTATTAGATTTTATTAGCTGATAACTGATATTCCAATATTAGCTGAAATAGTAACAGCTGTTATAATTATAAAAGATTAGCATTTCAAGTATAAATATTGAACACTTTGGAACATACTAAAGTAAGATAGCAAGGATTTGCTAATGTTCTTATGCTAGCAAGAAAGCTACTATAAATCCCAATATTTTATTACTTGAGCTTTTCTCCGTTAAATGTTATATTTGTGATTTTTTTTCAGAGCAGTGTCCCTGATTCCAAGAGGCCATGATGACTCAAACTGCAGATGCATGAGGGAGATTGGGCCCTTCAGGAACAGCAACTCATCCCGTATTGCTCTCTAGAGAAGAAGGGGACACTGGTTATCTGCTTCAGGAAAAAGATCTTGAGCCCTGGATTAATGTGTGTACTGGCTCAACAACGAAGCAGAGGATTCTGGGTTACCTGAAACCACGGTTGGCACAAGCAAACAGGCCAGGATTGAGCCTATGGCCAAGGGGATTGGCATGGCTCAGACCAGCTTTGTGTCAACCCATCATGTCTGACGAGCCTGATGGCAGGAAGGATTCTTTGCCATCCGACTCACGGATCTCTATAAAAACACAAAAAAACCTAAGGGGCTGTTATGGCTGTTGAACCTGACTACAGCAACAGCCGCTGGGATTTTTAATATCAGCTAAGGGTGCATGTTCTTTTTTAGCAAGAAGGAATGCTTTTTCTGCAAGCTTATCTGCCATGGCAAAGGCATTGAAAGGATGAGCCTTTGACAACACAGAAGAGGTCATCGTCCAAACAAGGATCAGCTTGGCAAATACTGACCAGGTCAGGATATCACCAGAACCCATCCTCCTCCCCCTTTGGACAAACGTTTTCTTTCAGCGAGGATAAGAACAAATTTAAGAAGAAATCTTGATTGGATTTGTCTTTCGTTGGAAAGGATTTACAGCCTCGTCTAAATCAGGTATTGTAAATAAAGATCGCTTTGAGTCTTTTTGATTCATTCACAAGATCCCTATTTTAAAAATAAAATATGTGTGTGGATATACAGTTAAAGCCCAACGTATTCTCAGGCTGATTAAAATGGGAATACTACTATATTTTCATAGTCTTAATTGATTGCTCCAATGTTACCAACATTGAGGGAAAAATAATTTAAAAAACTCAATTTGGAAAGGTTTTACATTACAGAGTTGTAAGAAACTAATAATAGCAAAGACATCAAATTGCAAAAAAAAAAAATATATATATATATGCAAACCACTGCATCAAGATTCAATGCATTAGGAAAGATGTAAAACTTAGGAAGTTGTGACCAAAAACTTAAGACATGCTTTCAACCACAAAGCTTTAAAATTCAATCTCCCTTGAAAACATGCATGACAAAACAAATTCCAGGGAGTCTAAAGAAGCATAAAGTAAAACCTTAAGATATGCCTTCCTTCCTAAAACCTCATAATCAGTTCATATCAGTCAAACGGAAACATGCAAAATTATTCTTTCAGCAGTTACTTAATCAAGAAAGTGCTGTAAGCAGCTTTTCAAACCTGCAGCAATTACAAAAACTGGAATTTGGCTCCCTTTCTCAGGGCCTTGTCCATTAATCTGCTTTTTCTGCTCTTTTCCCCAGGGCCCTTTGAGTGATTAGACTGCCAGGATTCGCACCTTCAAGATGGTACGTCACTGCAAGTCCTTTGTCCTTTTCCTAATAAGGATTGGGTTGCTGCTGGGTCTAGCGAACCCCTTGGTCACCTCTGCCTCGTGTCCCTCAGCTTGTCGTTGTGACGGGACCTTCATATACTGTAATGACCGAGGCTTGACTTCCATACCTACAGGGATGCCTCTGGATGCTACAGTGCTCTTTCTGCAAAACAACCGCATCAAGAGTTCAGGCATCCCCACAGAGCTCCGCGGACTGGTAAATGTGGAGAAGATCTATCTTTACTGCAACAACTTGGATGAATTCCCAACTAATCTTCCACTTGGACTAAAAGAGCTCCACCTGCAGGAGAATAATGTCCGGATGATAACCCATGCCTCATTAGCTCAGATTCCTTACATTGAGGAACTTCACCTGGATGACAACTCTGTGTCAGCAGTCAGCATAGAAGAGGGGGCTTTCAGGGACAGTAATCACTTGAGACTGCTTTTTCTCTCCAGAAACCATCTGAGTACCATCCCAATAGGCCTACCTATGAGCATTGAAGAGCTCCGCTTTGACGACAACCGCATCTCGTCCATCTCAGAGCAATCGTTACAAGATCTCATCAATCTGAAACGACTAATCTTAGATGGCAACCTTCTGAACAACCGTGGGATTGGAGAAATGGCTTTCATAAACTTGATCAACTTGACTGAGCTGTCACTGGTGAGGAACTCCCTGACTTCACCACCGGCAAACCTGCCAGGTACCAGTTTGGAAAAACTGCACCTACAAGATAATCACATAAACCGGGTGCCATCTGGGGCTTTTGCCTACCTGAGGCAGCTGTATCGTCTGGACCTGTCTGGTAACAACCTAAGTAGCCTCCCACAGGGTGTATTTGAAGATTTGGACAATCTTACACATCTTTTGCTGAGAAACAACCCGTGGCAGTGCACTTGCAGGATGAAATGGGTGCGGGACTGGTTGCGGTCACTGCCAACAAAAGTGAATGTACGTGGTTTCATGTGCCAGGGACCAGATAAGGTGAAAGGCATGGCTATTAAAGATCTGACCACAGACATGTTTGATTGTGCTGATTCAGAACTGTTTTCCACATATGAGACAAGCACAGTCTCCAACAATTTACGCCCGTCACAGCCCCAGTGGCCCTCGTTTGTCACCAGAAGGCCTGTGGTGAAAGGGCCTGACATCAGTAAGAATTACCACAGTACTACCAGCTCTTCAGGCAGAAAGATCATCACCATCAGTGTAAAATCAAGTAGTGCAGATGCAATTCATATATCATGGAGAGTGTCACAACCCATGACTGCCCTGCGGCTCAGCTGGCTGAAGCTGGGACACAGCCCTGCCTTTGGCTCCATAACTGAAACCATTGTGCAGGGAGAGAGGACAGAGTATCTGCTCACTGCACTGGATCCAGACTCTGCCTACAGAATATGCATGGTTCCCATGGAGACCAGCAATATTTACCTGTCAGATGAGACCCCCGTTTGCATCGAGACAGAGACTGGGCCTCACAGATCTTACCAACCGACTACAACTTTAAATAGAGAGCAGGAAAAAGAGCCTTATAAAAATTCCAGTCTGCCTTTGGCTGCCATTATCGGAGGTGCCGTGGCTCTTTTGGCAATAATCATGCTGGCACCTATGTGCTGGTATGTGCAAAGGAATGGGTCGCTTTTTTCTAGGAACTGCACCTACAACAAAGGTCGACGGAGAAAGGATGACTACGCTGAGGCTGGCACCAAGAAGGACAACTCCATTCTGGAGATAAGGGAAACTTCTTTTCAAATGATACCTATAAATCATCTGCCCGTGTCCAAGGAGGAGTTTGTGATACACACAATTTTCCCACCAAATGGCTTAAGTTTATACAAAAGTCCACACAATGAGAACAGCATTAACAACAGAAGCTACAGAGACAGTGGAATACCAGATTCAGATCATTCCCACTCATGATGATGCACACAGACATCCAAGAGCAGTGTGTGACTAAAACAGAGCGGCAAGACTTTTACAAAACACTGGATATATGAGACTAAGGGAGCAATGTTCTGTACATTTGCCATATAATTTATATTTAAGGACATTTTATGAAGACTGAGAAGATTCCAATTGCAGGCTGTCACTGAACTATCAAATGCAATTCTATATTTTAGGGATTTGTAGTAATTTGTACTGTATTTCCTTTGCTTAAGGTTACCAACCGACTAAAGAAACTCTGTGTTCTATTAAGATATGATGACTTGTCAACTGTGAAAGTGGGTTTTCATTGCTGTGTTGAACAATCAGACTTTAGGAAACCTTGTAGTATAAGCACAGGTCATTATTTTAACTTTGTGGCTGTTAGAAAAACAAAAAGGCAAAAAAATGACAAGGCAAGTAATGTAAGGCACAGATGATCGACCAATTCACCAAGCAGGCACGTTAAAGCGTCGTAAAGAAAGAGTAGAGACTAGCTGTCTCCAATTACTGTGGACCAAGAATTTTACTCAAGTATTCACCTAATGTGTGGTTATGAATAACTAAAAAATGAGGTGCCATGATGTTATTACTTCCGCTTTGCTGGATGTGTTATTTTGTTCTGTTTTACAGGTAGACAAAACACAGCAAAGCAGGGTTCCAATGTATCTGATAGGATTGTAGGCCACAGCACAGGGCATAAAGCACATCAACCTTAACTAAGTAGACATGTCTGGCTGACACATAGGACCCGCCACTACCACCTTCTCTATTTGTAGAATGGCCAAATGACAATGGCGGCATTCTTTAGTACTATGTACCATACGTCATTCTAGTCTACAGGCCAAAAAAAGCCCCATCTTGTTGGCTTTCATACAAATTACCACCGTGTCAGCAACTCCTTAATCCCCCATGAGTATTATTTTGTATTATTTTCCAAATGGACACTGTTTTTGTTGCCACAATTTGAAGTTAACGGTTCTTTACAATTGAAAAACCAAAGTGCATTTTATGCCCTTTGGCCAGTCTTGTATGTGCCTTGATCTAATGCTTATTGTATTTAGCTTTTTAAGAAACCAGTGACTTTTTTTCATACACACTTGAATATGAGAAATATTGGTCATATTAAAGAATAAAAGTGGACAAAAACAACTTTTCCCTGTCTTACATTGAATACAACAAAACTACACTTGGAATAAATCATAATATTTCTATTCAAGTACAATATGTCACTATGGATATGATTTCAGAGTTTATTATGATTATATTAATTTTTCACATTTTATCTAAGCACCATAGAGCCTGAGAGGCTCCAGGGGTCCAATTTAATTCATTGATAGCTCAAATTACCCACTAAACACATAATTTGAAAATGATCGCAAATTAAAAACATTCTCTTTTTATCCTTTATGCACGTTTCCCCTTCTACAATATGGGATGGGGTGTAAAATGAGCTCATACTGGTATGACACCACAAGCAGAGCAATATGTGCTTGAGGCTGCTGCTGTTCTATCCTGCTGGTAAGTCATGTGTAACTTAGCGATGGGTCAGGAAGAAAAATACCACAATGGAGCAGAAATTGAGACACTGGACTCTCTGGTTTGATAAACCTCCCAGGCACCAGGCACACCACCATATGGAGGAGTGGTAGAGGCCGACCCTGCAGGGGATGCCCCTCTCTACAGTGCACAGAGTCTACACTGCTTCAGGCAGCACGATTGCTGTTCACACTGGCAGAGGCCCAATTAAGGTGCACATGAAATCGCTGAAGAAAATTGTGCTTTTTTTTTTGCATATTCAAACCCATAAGGAACTCATAATATTATTATTATTTTTTAGTTTGTAAATTGTGTAAGTAAAAACATATTTCCGATAAGCCATTATGTTCACACTTCCTCAGGCTTATGCTACCATACAAAGCCTTCTGCTAAACTGAAGAAAACTGCAGAAAACAGTAAAGTCATCCTGAGCTCAACAACGTCATCACCCTGACCTACGCAAGCATACGATGCCTTATATTCATCTCCGGTTTTTACATTTTGAAACCTTACAACCTCAATCTTCAGTGCTTTCCATTTTAATGTTATATGACAGACCAAGACGAAGTTATTTATAACTGTAGCAAGATGACACATAGTTTTCAAGGTTTTTATGCATTTCATTTAGTCATACTGAGTCAATTCAATTACACTTTACTTAACAATAGCCAGGCTTTTTTTTCCCTCAAACTGATAACTCTGAATGGCAAGTGGATGCACTGAATTTGTATTTATTTATTCAGTCCACAAGACTACTGATGAGGCTGCACAGTGGAGCAGTTAGTAGCACTGTTGGCTTGCAGTAAGAAGGTCCTGAGTTCGATTCCCGGACCAGGGTTTTTCTGCATGGAGTTTATATGTTCTCCCTGTGAATGCAGGGGTTCACTCCGGGTACTCCAGCTTCTTACCACAGTCCAAAACATGGCTATCAGGTTAATTGGTTTCGCTAAATTGTCATTAGGTTTGAGTGTGTGTGTGCATGGTTGATTGTCATGTCTGTCTCTGTGTTGCCCTGGCAATCTGTCCAGGGTGACCCCGCCTCTCGCCCGGAACGTTAGCTGGAGATAGGCACCAGCAACCCTCCAGACCCTGCTAGGGATAAGGGTATATAGAAAATGGATGGATGGAAGTCTATTGAAATAGCAAATAGTTGGATGCTTTTCTCTAAATAGGTGATTTGCTTAAGGCCATCTGAGTAAAGGAGGCTGACTACAGAAGTACCTTCTCTTTTAACATATTTATTTGTATTCTAATTTTTTAAAATAGTTATGTTGCATTTGATGCATCGAAGATTGTGGTCATAATTTGAGAAAATGTAAAAATGTTCAGGAAGAATAAATAAAGAATAATGTGATATGTAGTGCAAGGCACCAGATATATTAACTGAGAATCAAAATGAGTTGTTTTACCAAACAAGCTTTATCTCATTACCAATAATTGTTTGACTATGAATGATGTCAGCGATTAGTTTTTTTGTGAGCCTGTTTTCCTTTTCTAAATGAAATATTTAGGCAAAGTCACAAAAATCTTAACCATGTGCAATACAGATAATAATGTGCAATATACAATAAACAAAATATCTGTTGTAATTTCACATAACTTACACTAAGAGGAAAAAAAACTGTTATTTTAATATTTATACTCTAAGCTTAACTAAAGTATATCAGCAGGTTTCATACTCAGTGTCACTAATGAATAGGGGACGCAGCAGATACCATGAATTGAAAATTATTGGAGTGATCCAATATTCAGATGTTATGAGAAACTCTTGAAATGCTTGCAACATTATTTTTGAGCCAGAAACATGATTCAAAGTTGAAGAAAGTGTAGTTGCTTTAGTCAGAAACCATTTGTGTTTTCTTTTGCATGTTCGTAATGACTCAACCTGGTTGTACAAAAAATAATACATTGTGAAAAGAGCATTTTGCTGGTCAGATTTTAGCTAAGTAAATAACAAAAGCAAAATAACTTTGGGCATTTTGAGTGAACCACATAAGAGACAAAATTAATGAACCAGACTCCTGACAACCCTCTGTGCAGACTTATCACCCACGACCCCTGACCCATCTGTCCCTTTAAACTATTATTTAATCACTGTCAAGTTCTCACTAAGGTCAAACAATCCTCTAAACAACAGAAGCTGCCTGAAGCATTTGTCTCTTGCTTGACACATGCAGCTTGATGATGTTTTTCCTTTTATGTAACCCAGCGATTAAAGCTAATGGGGGCAGCTGCACTGGCTGCCCCAAGCTCCTGTTATTCCCATTGTACCGCAGTGGTCAGTCAGTCGGTCACATTTGCATGCCTATAGATGCCTGCGTTTATGCTCCCCTGGATGACCTCGCAGCTTCTGGTAGCTGTGCATGGTTTCTCTCCATCAGCACCATTAGCTGGATCAAAAAGTACAATACCTGTGACCCTTTGAGTGATTAGAGGTCGTGGAGGTGAGGTCAGTCTTGGTTCAAAGATCTCAAGAGATGAAAAATTGATGTACACCAGAGACCTTAATAAGCAACAAGCCCAACTTTAAAACACTTTGCTCAAGAAAAGGTCTTCTGCATTTTATTATCCAGAGTTCCCAAAAGCGATGCCTGAAAATTTGGAGACTGGCATTTTAAAGAAAAGTCTAATATTCTGTAATTATTTCAGAGCTTTTAGGAGCCAACACAGAGACAATAACAAGAAGAGACTATAGCTCAATGCTAAAACTTGTTTGATTCTAACAACATTTTACCTGGTTTATTACCTTTTAAGTGCAACAAGACAACTTTTCCCATAATGGTTAAGACTACTTTGCAAAACAAGATGCCAGTTTGGATCAAAATTAACATTTTTATAGGAGTTTAACAAAGATTTTGAAAATAAATATGCCCCATCTAAATGACATGCATAAGGAAAAGAAAAACGTTTTGTTTAACTCTTCCTTGTCATATTACAGCTGCACTTTATAAAGAATTGCAATTGTAATGACAATATCAATATTAGCAAAATCACAGTCAAAAATGTCTGCTTGAATGCAGCATTGCATGTTATATTTGAAGCGCCATGCATTCAGGCTCAGGTAATAATATGTTTGGCCGACTGGATGGAGTTTTCCTAACATTGACGCACCAAGCTGCTATTGAGCACTGCGAACATTGTGACAATGAGGGTTAATCACTGTAATATCATCTTCACAATGTTCAACAATGATAGCCCTACATCATATTTAAGAGAGAATTCATACTGACCAGATAACTTAGGGCTTGAATTACTATTGTCAACAGCCTACCACCCTAAGACCTCCGCTAATTCTGTTCTTGTTCCACTGAGTAACTTTGCATACAATACATGTTTATTTAAAGACTATAAAATAAGGGACATGATGTAAAAGCTTTGATGTGATTTATTTCTGATCTATCCTCACCGTATCTTTAGTGACTGTTTTTCTTTTGTGTTCTAAGGTGTTTTTTCTTCTTTCTTATTTATTCTTACCAAAACACTGAAGAAAAGAGGCACTGCTGTTCCTATGTAGCATTGATTTAAAAAACACAACTATATAGCTGAGCTACATTAAGCTTTGCATTGGGAAAAAATGAGGGAGCAACCGAAAGAGAAACTTTTTCCCCCTTTTTAGTCCAAGTATACTTTTTTGGCAGCTAGATCTACTTAATTACAGCAGTACGGCGGTTTAGATATGAGGGGATTTTAGATGTGTACCACGCTACAATAAGGTCCTAAATTGAATAAAACTTTTCAGCAAAATTAAAATCAGTCGGTCTCACTGGCAAATGAAATTACGTTCTGTAATTGTATTGACATTTGCAATAATTTTGAAGCTCCACAAGGCATCATTTTGAATCAGCTTACATTTACTACACAGGTAAAATTTTGTTAAAATAAAATGAATCATGCCATCATTTGGCATTTATTGATGCATTGATAAAAGTGTCAGTAAAAAAAAAATAAAACCAGAGAGTTCAGACTTTTTGCAGCAGGTATTTTGATGAATACAGAAGGAACCTTCTGGGTACTTTCTGTATTGTGCAAATAATCTGATCAAGCCAGTAGGAAGAGCTAACCATTATTCTTGCATGATGCCTAATTATTTTTTTTAGCTGGCCTATGGTAAAGAGATGCTTGAATTTATCGGTGGGCAACAAATGTTTTTGAGATAATTTACAAAAAAGATCAACTTAAATAGCTTCTGATTTTATTACAAATAAAGTGGCAACCTGCATACTTACCCTATGTAGGGAAGTACTTTTTAGGAAAACACCAAGTACTTCAAAACTATTGCTTTTAGAATATATTTAAAATAAATCTATAGAAACAAAAATCAAAACAAGCAATGTGTTGATTTTTGACACCATGCAGCAGTTATATTGTTACTTCATGCTATAACATGAGGCTCTCATGCCAGCCCATGCCTAATTGCATCTGACACTGAAGGACTAACTCATGTGAATACCTCCATCTGTGAGTGTTTTCTGTTTGTTTGTAATAATTAATGCTGGTTATGATTACTTGTGCTTTCATGTGAACCAGTGCACATTGTCCCTACATCAAATTAGCATAAACCATCATACATGCATATTAATATAGAGCAGAAAACGAAGCTCAACTCTTCCACCCAGTTGTCCTTTGACTGTCATGTAGCTCCTGGTGACTGGTGCAATGTGTTCTGGCAGCAAAAGAGCAGAGGAGAGACAACACTGTATGGTGAGAGACATGTCATTGTGAGTGATGTCGCCCAATGTGGGGGTGTTGTCCTTCGTCCTCCGTCTCTGACTGGCTCCCCCCAACCTCCAGGCCAGGACCCTCTCCATCTCTTCACATTACTCAGTGACCTGAAACCACAAGGCCAAAAAACTTAACCAGCTCCTCCGTCTTCTTAATGAATCCAATTTTTTGCCTGAAAGCACAAGGCATGCACATATATCCATCGCAACTCGGAATTGGCTGACATTAATATAAATTAACAAGAGGCTTTGCCATCAAGACCGCGCCAGTCGACAACACCAGACAATGACGACACTCCTATTTCACAACTTATTGTGCAGCCTAGAATACAGAGTCGATAGTCTCATTTAAAACAGGCAATAACCAAAACAAAAGCAGAGGAGCTGATTAGTGCTGATGGCATTAAACTATGAATTATACACAATATGTTATGAAAATATCCATATAATTGACTCTTCTCTGTGGCAGCCATTAATTTCTGTCTTACTTTAAGTGGTTTAAATGATCTTGTAAGAGGCCATACATCTCCTGATGCCCTTTATGAGATCAACACCACATCCCCCCTTAGAACTTAATCGACCCTCACTTTCATTTGTCTACAAAGTCTGATGCAGAAGAGAAATCATTTCATTTCTGAAGGTTCTGATAGGACCCAACTTGTGTCTAACCCCCAGCAGGTTTGAAGCTCAGCAGTGAGGCAAAAGCTTCACTTCGATCCACTTTCTTCCCTCATTTATGTTAAGCCAGCTTTGAATGTCAGTACAGTATTTGCATGCCAATGTGGCTCTGTCTGCAGCTCATTATTTTCAGACGCTGACAGTCTAATCGCATGCAAGTTTAGCCCACTTTGTGAACCTAATGCCTGCTACAGCCAAGTAATGCTGAAAGCAAGCCAAGGTTTATAACTGTAGTGTTCTGCTGCACGCGTCCTTCTCACTTTGGCTTTCAGGTGTGAAATGCAGAAAAAACTGCAGCTTTTCATATGAAGAATTATTCCTGCTTCAAACTCAAAAACAAAACATGCTTCTCTACTTTCAACATAATTTATCAAATGTTCCCAATGAAATACAAACAACCATTTTATCTAAAACAACTAAAAGATAATGCGAATCTACAAATACAGTAAAGTCCTGAAGGTTATCTAGCCGAGATGTCAGCACAAATAAGCCAACTACACAAAACCACTGCTTAACTCAGCTCTAACTGTTTTTAATCCATGGAAAGTGAAATAGCTCCACTTCTTTTAGGACCACACACTGTGTAAAAGATAGCAGTCACTGTTTCACAGCTCTTATGTTAAACAGGGTTTAACTTATATTTCAAAACAAAAATAATTACTAAGTTAACACCATTTAACTGCTTAAACATGTGTTTATTTTGTGTTTAAAATTATTATACGTACATTGTGTTGCTGGTTTAGTAGTGTGAATAGGATCATTTTATTCCTTTTATTTTAAATTACCTTTTTTAATTGTTATATTTAAATTTTTATTTCTTATTTTGTTTGCTGCTGCAACAACTGCAGAAGATTTAGAGAGAATTATCTTAAGCCGTCGTTACCTATTTGTATCAGAATTTGACATGACTAGCAGATTAGCACAGTTAGCATTACTACATGTTCAGAAACCTGAAAAATGTCAAACCTCTAGTTGATTTGGTTTATTTTCTCCCAGACTTTTCAAAACGGACCAATGTAACAAGACATTCTTTGGTTACAACAACTGGTCATGTTGGGCATCATCACTCAAACCTGGCCAGTATGAGCAGCAAGGGAAGCTACAAGGTACCAGTCATATTGCTCTGGATAAATAAGGCAAATGCATCAGTACAGAGGAGAACTGCAGAGATAGAGACTCTAGAGTATTAATGCATCTACAGAAACACAGAGCGAGGATTTACAAGTTTGTAGACAACATATGGGTGTGTTATTCATATGCCAATTTCTTTTTTATTTGCTATATGATCTGTTTGCTTTTCCAACCGTAAGAGAACGTTTCATTTTGTAAATAAACCGTGATCCCCGTTTTCAGTCTCTCTTCAATCAATTCATAAAAACTCAAGTTTGAATAAATTTTTCCAACAGTTTGAAAAAAAATTAAATCTTGTCTACATTAAGTGACCCAAACAGTGAAAACTTGCTAAATGTAAACTTCAGTCAAGAAAGATGTTTCTTGAAAAAGATTAGATATTTAGTTTCCAACCAGCAGATCAGAAATCAGGGCTGGTAGAGCATTCAGTGTGTCAGTTTAACTCAGCAGATAATTTCTCTGTGCATCTTTATTTGTACTGATATTAATGTAAAGAGAAAACCATTACAGACTACCATCAACTGTCTTACAAAAATGTTCTAAAGTCATAATCCTGATTTGGTTCTGTGATGCTGCAGTTGCACAGGAGTCAGTCTCAGCAGATCTGTTAATACCCGACTGACTGTCTGACCTTCAGGCGCGAGCTCAGTTTATCTCTCCGGTGAAGTCCATCTAGCCTTCCCTTCACTAAGACAACTCAGCCAGATTTTAGCTGAAGCTTCATATTTGGGGTTGCAATATTTTCCTACTTTTCAAAAGAGAGAGACAATTTCAGCAGATTCAGCACCTTTTAAAATTGTAAATATTCGGTGTCATAGTTAATCAGCCGCCTCAAAGTGTCATTATTTAAATGTCCTTTTAAGCCAATGTGATGCTACAATGTGATTACTCAGCAAGGGGCAATCTACAGTAATGACTACATTTCACAAACACCAAGTCTGGTATGGAGGAGCAAATAAAAACCAGTGTGAATAAGTCAACAGCAGAGGCACCCTGCAACTTTGAAAGTTTTGCACATAACATTGCAGTGGGTTGGGAGACTGCAGAGAAACCCCCCCACCCCCGACTGCTGCAACCAAACAAAAGTTCAGAGGAAAAAGTTTAGGGGAGAAACCACCAATGGGCAAGACGGGGTGGTGGGATGTGGGATTAATTAAAGGCTGCTGTCACTGCGGTGTGCTGGTGACACACAGCTACGCGATTACTGAGATCTCTGTGTGAGATGACTCTGCTCCCACAACTCATTTCCTCCCCATTGAGGAGCTGGGGGCAAAGAGCCGTCTGTTGTACAAAATACCAAGGAATCATTTTTCATTTGGTGGAATTTAAAAAACTAAACAGAAGAAAAGAGGCAAGAAGAATGAAACTGACGGATGAAGGGAAATTCTTTGGTTTTCGAATAAGTCAGAGGAATCCATTTCAATCAAGTGACACACTGGGCTTGTGGGAGGGGTAGGGTCAAAGGATGTAAGCCACTGTAATCCTCCGATCACCACTGTTTAAAACCTGCTTAAGTTAGTAGTGTAATGTGTGTTGACATTCACACAGACATTCATGCAGCTTAAAACCACATCTGTCAATGGTACCATATGTGCTGCTTTCTTGGTATGCTTTGTTATCCACCTCTTGCAATCTGTATGGAAGCACAAACTTAAATGATCACATAAAATAAAAGGTGTATACCAGATAGTCTATTGCAGAGTTCAATTGAGGGGAAAAAAATTAAAGCAGATTTTTATACTATGTTATATAATTAAAACGATGTCTGTTGTTGAATAATCATCTCCAATATTATATCATTTATTCTCTTTAAATTAAGAGAAAACAGCCTATATAAGTCATGACCAACCAAGATACCAAAACATAGTTGATTAAATTTGGCTCATTTACGTCAACTATTTAACATTTTTTCAGAAATTGAAGGTTATCTATGTCTATTCCAGGAATGGAGGTCTATTAGTGGGAAATAAACTTAATAAGCCTAGATAACAAATCAACTTTCAGCATTGGCGTTTTATTAGATTGCTATTGACAAACTTTTTCTGATGAAGAGTTCCTGTTGTTCTGTTTAATTCGGCTCTGTAGCACACGTACAACAAAAATAACTCAGGAGGCCTTGATGTAGATATAATCAGCGAGTCGGGCTTCCAGGAAAGGTTCAGTGGAGAAACGATGTGGAAGCTGATGCCTGATGTTGTTGGCTTCGTGTTAGGATTTTCAACTACCAAGTTGCTACAGCACAATAAACACAATTTTCAGCTACCTGGAAGGAAGCTGATTTCTCACTAAAAGCTGGTTCTTTAAGAGCATGTAAGCAAATCTCTTTTCCCAGCAGCTGCTGTTAGCTGTCATAAATGTATCTTGGAGTGTGGCAATACAAGAGAAACTGCTGCTCAGTGTGTGTGCAGTATTTATGGAGAAATCCTTTCTGTTCAGAAAGGTTAGTCGTTTAAAAAACAATTTACAATCTACTTTGACAGAGAAACAATAGGCTTGCCATTTGTTTTCATCATATCCAAACTGTCTGTACTGTTTGAGTTCATTTATAGCAAGGTTTAAAAGTAAAATAAAAATATCTCGGGACATTTTGAAGACATGCCACTTGTTGTTAAAGCTGCGAGAACGACACGTATCACAATGGTGTTGAAGTGCTAAAGGTTACACCACAGCTACAAATGTCTTTAACAAAAACTCTTATTAAAGGTGATAGCTGTGGTGAAAGCAGGATCCTGTAGACAAGGAAGAGTGCACCAGGGCTTATTAATTCTCACCTCAATGTTCCTGTAGAAGGAAAATAGATTTCAACACAGAAAGGAAGTTTGTAAAACAGAAAGCTTTCACATGTGATCTAAGTTTGGCAGTTATTCAACAGCACCTTGCAAAATTATTCCTGCCCCTTTTTGATAGTACAAGTTCAGTCATATTTGACAAAATGTGACAAAACATGAAATTCGAATAAAACAAATTTCTTCTATGAGATTAGTTGAATTTAGCCCTGGGCTTTGACTGGGCCATTTAAGCACATACATAAGCTGCAATATGGATACTTTGCCAGACATGTATAAGGAATTATTCACTTAATAAAGACACATTTCAAAAATCAGATGAAGTTTTTATGAATCTTTAAGCTTCTTGTGAGCACTAATGCAATAATGATTCATCTCATTTTTACAAAAATATAATCAGTGTAGAAGAGAAAAGAAAAGTTTTTCTTTTTTTTTTCTTTTTACAGAAAAAGAAAAGGACTGGCAGGGCCATTCCTCATTTTATGATTATTCTGGTTTATTGTTAGCTGAAGACACAACTGATACAGAAGACTAACTGATGAAAACTGTGTGCTAATGAAATCAGAAGACGGCAGGAAATGTGCGCTGCACAACTCGTCTTATTATAAATGGATTCTAAAGTACATGAAGGAACGGGCAAACAAAAGCTTAGAATTTCAGAGAAAATGAGAGAAAGTTAAATAAATTTCTTTTTGATTCATTTTGAGGCAGAAAGTCTTTGTATTATGAACCCGTGTAAAGCAACTTGTCTGTATTGCAAGCCAGCAGCATGAGGCTAAATGTTCCCAGACTGGTGCTAATGTGACAAGGGTGGTGGCTTTTGCAAGGAGTCACCACAACTTCTTAATGGCACCACGAGCTTGGCCATTAATCACCCGTTCATACAGTTTTGTGTATACATGACATGAGGGCAGCACTGCTTTGGAAAGGGACCGGGCCCTTTACCATAGGCTTTGGCCCCAGGAGCCCCAGAGGACTTGAACAAAAAGGTCCTATACATCTATAATTACCAGGTCACTAATCAAATTATTGTGATAGGTAGCAAAAGCACACAGCACAACAGAATTCATTTAGTATCTCAACTCCTTTGTCTCTATGCTGCGGCATTACTGGCCTCTGGGATAAATAAGTAACCTCCTTTTGTACTCAATTTACTTGAATCCCTTCAAATGAATTGTGTGCCTTGTGAGAGCCATGAATTAAACAACAATGAGAGAAGGTAATTTTGAACCTCTGACAACATAGTTGTCACTGCAAGAAAAACTATGCAAATGCAAATCATCAGCAGGAGCCAGATGGCTATAGTTTGGGGCAAGTTCAGCCAGACACAGGGGCATAAGTAATGTGTTGCAATATAATTATATTCAATAAGGGGAAACATATCTCTGAATGGAAGCCAGCGCGACATCTGTCCATCAGATACAAAAGGTGACCATTTTGTTACAAGTCCCCCAAGGTCATTTAATCTGAAAACATGTCGCTGTGTCACACAGGACACAGTCTGAGTGGGAGCACACATGTGCATGTCATTCATGCATACACCGTGGCCCAAAAGGGATCCGGTCCTTAGCTGTGTGGCATTTTAATTAATGCTGTGATGACGGAGTGGACCTGGCAAGTTCTGTATCTCACACGGGGTTGGGTTGAGAGGAAAGGGAACATCACACAGTGAGGTTAATGCCAAACCGTCCCAAAAGACATTCCAGGGCTAGCAGCAGGTCCACTATGAGACAGGTGCTATCGTCCCTGTCCACACATTACAACTGTGCGTAAATGCAAACTTAACCCTGGTAGCTTGTGAGCATGTTAGTTATTTTTATTGAGTATTAATATTTTATCAATTTATTTTCTTTTAGACAGATGGTTAAAATGTAGCATGTGGTACATTACTCAGATTTCCTCTTAATTTACCTCAGCCAAGGTTTTATTTAGAGCTGTGATTTTTTTTTTGTTTTTTGTTTGAGCAGTTTCAATGTGAGCTTGACAGAGCGTAGAAGATGTATTATCACCGCTGGTACCTTTGCTTTGTGAAATTTGTCTTTGCAACGACCATTAGACCTTATATTTCACACTAAATGTGAGCTGAATATAAAGATGTTCCTACTTTATGCCATCCAAAGCCTTTGCTGAGAAAAACAAACCGTTATAGAGGATGATTAATTGGAACTTTGAATATAGTGGCCACTGTTTTCATACTTTGGGAGGGAGGGGAACAAACCGGCTCAATGCACATGTTGGTCGTAAATGTCAATCTAGGTCAAGTATCCCATGCTTAATTTTGCCAGCTGGAATAATAACACTAAACACTAAACACAGGATGAGGACTTAGAATAATGTAAATTAACATTGGAATACAAAGGCAGCCAGATGTATAGACACTCCCTTGCTGGAGTAGCAGCCTTTAAACCTGATTTTTTTTTCTTCAATACAACCTTTAACTTGACCTTTAACATTTAGTGTGGGAAAGAAGCTCACGTTAAGCAAACTACAGTTCAATAAGATCACCAATTACACATCTGTTGGCACCCCAACACTTTTTATGAACGCACATTTCCCAAAATGTCAGCATTTAGTTTTGTTGAACAGCATTTCATAAGGTTGAAGAACACAAAAGGACACATTTTTAAGCATTCCTCTTTAAACCTGTATTAGGTTTACTGGCAGAGTCCACCAATTTCTTATTTCAAGTATTCTGGAATGTCAACTTAGAGGTACCATGCAGTTTAAAAAAAATAAAAATAAAAATCACATATCATCCACTGCACAGATGGGGATGAGTAGCCTTTGATTCATGTAAAACCCGGAGTGCTTTTTGCTGAAAAATTACAATCTGGTCCCATAAACACACAGAAACAGATCCAGTTAGACCAAGAAGAGTTTTGAAATCTCTACATGTCTACTTTTCTAAAGAAAATGCTTCCTTTTGACAGAAAGAGTGAAGAGTTGTTTATCCCAATATACCACTCTTAAGCAAAAAAATAAATAAAACAGGAATTCTCCATAGGTCACTTTGTCCTTTCACATGCCACACATTGATCTGTTGAGATAAAGAACGTGTTGTATGATTTCAACCCACCATTTTGACACATTTCAGTCAAATGTGAGGTGTAAAGAATGTATATGTCATGGCATGAAGGATGATTTGAAAAAGGGGTTGGATTGGAGTTTCCCAACAAAAAAACTGAGGATTTTTCAACCTCCCTTATCATCCTGCTCAGTATGCATGGTGGTGAGAATAGTTGTCCACTCCACTCTGTCAAGTAATTTTCTACCTTGTGGAAACAGAAAGTCATTAATTACTTCAATGTTTTTAATTCTTTACTTGAAAAAAATTTGTATCAAAGTTAGATTCATTTAAAATAATTGTTAGGGGCACCAATAACTGTGTGCTGTTGATTTTGTTAAAACAATTATTTAACATAATTTTCCCCACTGAGTAAGCTTGATTAAATTAAATGTTGGATTGTTGTCTAGAACTGCAAATTGAGCCTGAATTTCTTAGAATAAGATTATGCTGTTGCAATAAAAATATATTTTTAGCTTTCTTACATCTGCAAATAAATGTGGCCAGCACTGCACAAACACATAAAGAAGAAACAATCCCACATATGTGTGTAGTTTACCTAGTCAGGAGCAGTAGACTGAAAGTTATGTAAATTCTCAGAAAAAAAAAAAGTACAGAGCATCTACCCACTCGATGAAAAGGTGTCAGTTTAGTTTTAGAATGAATAAAGGCATTTGGGACTGGTGGTGTTATCAGGCTTTATAACTACAAGAATCCATAATAATGAGCGTCTTTTGGCAACACTACAGGAGAGTACCAATCAGGAGAACAAATGGATGAAATATTGATGTGATACTTGACAAAGACTATGGTCCTTATTGGTTGACTGTCACTTTAATTAGAGCAATTAGATTTTACTGCAGATCACAGAAGCTGCTGGAAAATGAGAAGGATTGTGTAGCAGTTGCAAAATGAGACGGGCACAGAGGAATGTCTGGTGCGAACGCATCCATTGTGAAGAAGCTTCAGGGCTTGAGTATACAGTACAATCAAAATACTTCACTGACATCAGCATGCTGTTATTAGAAATGATTAACAAGGAGCAAAAACAAAGAAAAGGAAAATGAGCATCAGATGGACAGGAAATAACTGTGAGGGAGAAAAACTAAACTCACGAAGGCAAATCATCATCTGGTTCAATCTGTAAAAGTCTTCTTGACGTGAGACAGACTCTGCACAATGAAGAGGAATGTTGGTGAGGAAGTGAGAACATTTCCAGTTAGGGGAGACTGCCACAGGTCAGGAAGCGGCATTGATGTCTTTGCCAGGTTTTAAAAACATACCTTATGGATCCTCCACATGCAAAAACATAACAGTGATGTACATTGACTGTAGGAGAAGAGTAGGGCATCAATAAGAGTGAATTTCTGTATTGATAACAATGGTATCTGTCTATCGTTTACCTTAATTTTAAGCAGAACAACAAAAGCTTAAACTATGTTCTTTGTACACGACTAGTTTCTATACTGTCCGTTTCAAGTAGTACTTTTTTTCCTCCATTGTGAGAGCAAATCCAATATGATGGATGTGGTTTGTGTTGCAATGTGATAAATTATTATTGTTGGTGAACTTGGCTGGGTTAATTCACAGTTATGACCTTCTTTGTCCTTCCAGGAGGCCCTGCAAACACTTTGAATCGCCTTGTGCATAAATGGTACCATATGAATAAACTTGCTTTGCCTTTGTGATTGTGACAATTGTTGTTTGATATTTCACAAAGATTCTACTGGACAGAAAAAACTGTTATTATCATGCTGCATGATGGAGCCATTTTTAGTATTGTTGCTTCACAGACAGAATGCAGACTTTCAAGTTCAAGTTTCAAGTTTATTTTATCGCACATTTCAGCAACAAGGGGGTTAATCATAAAAACACAAACATACCAAATCATAGAACACAAGTCAACAGTTAAAGCGTTACATTTTGTCAAGTGCCATCGTTACACATCAGATTGCTGATTAATGTTTCATTGATTGTACTTCAAAAGCAAAGTGTATTCATCTTATTTTTAAAACAGACCCTTTTAATTTTTAACACATCACAGGCCACTTAACACGAAACTGTGACAAGAAGCAATATAAACCACCCCTGGTTTTATCTTTATGTCATTCCCAATCAATAATTACTTGTATAATAATTATAAATCATCTGTCCTGTAATTCCAACGTGTTTTTTTTATTGTAATGAAAGAAAGACTGTGGCCAAATTACAGTGCTAATGCTCTCCTTGTATTAAAATAATGTGCCTGATGAAGCCATTTTACGGACTGGCTTCATTTAAGCCGATGGGCTTCGTTAGGGCTCAGCCTCCAAACTGGCACTTAAACTTCATGGTCAAACAGTTATCAAGGGCTAAGAGCCAAACTGAGACCTGCACCACACACAATAAACCCTTGATATTAATTAAAGTTGATTGTTCACAGGTTTTACTGGGTGATGCCTTTTTAATTGACACTTGCTACGAACAGCGCATTCAAGAGGTACACTATCTGTTGGAGGACACAAAAGACAAATTAAAGTCAATTAATTTGAAGCAGTCTGAAAGAGGAGATGGCTGTGCAGATGAAGGAAAACAATCAGCCCTCTAGGTGCTCAGGCTCAGACAGAAGTCCAGACTATGGGGAGACCCAATGTCTGCCAATGTGAGATAAGGGCAGCAAACATACTATGGCGCGCTGCCTTGTAACTGCTGCTTTAGAAAATGGAGCGAAGAGAAAAGGCCAGGGTCAGGCCTGCAGCAGGATCAGTTTTAAGGGAGTTCCACTGCTGAAGAGGCCCTCTGATATGTGGAGAACAAGCTACTTTTGTTCTTTATTTACGTTTTTGTTGGCTAGCCTGGGATGAATTATGGAGCCAGTTTTGGTTTGCAAAAGGGTTGACGTGAAGGTGGGCCAAGACGTAAGTGAAACCCCAGAAGCCGTGTACCCCTTACACCATACAGTACTCTGTCAAAGTGGTCTTGTGCATGAGGCATAAACCCTGCTTTCTTAAAAAAAGAAAAAAAAACAGAGGTCATGTCCTGAACAGGAGCCAGGTGGAGAAAGAAGAGAGCAAGACTTCAGCAACAGAAAAAAAAAAACACACCTAACCGTTACACTAAAATATTCAGGCTTGCAAGTGCACAGTAAATAGTGGTAAATAAAGTAAAAACTTATCAGTATGTGTAGCACAGTCAAGTCATTTTCATTGCCTTGTCATATCTCATCTTGTTATGTGTAAAAGTGAAAAAATATGTAGAAAAATGCCAGAAGAAAATGTCCTTATACTTGTAGCATCTGTCCTCAATCAGTTACCACTTTCAAAAACTCACAAGACTGTGGGTCTCTATTGTTTGAAAAGTAGGATGAAAATCGAATACTAGGGTTCCGTTCAGGGTCCCTTCCAAGTCAAAGACTATTTAAATCACTTGGCTTTACTTTAGACAAAGCAGTTGTGTTTTTATGAAAGGTTTTTGAAAGTGAGAACTCAAAAAGAAAAGCCAGTCTAACTACTTTGGAGCAAATGTAAAACTTTTGAATATAAAGGCTGATGTATCATGATAACACTTTTACATCTACAGCAAAAAAATGACATGTACAGTTCACTACATGTTTCCAAGTTCATCTTTCTCTATTCTTATCAAGATCAGAAAAAAAAAACTAATTAATTCCATGATCTTTCAGATTGTAGGAATTCTGCATGAAATTGTAAATCTTAAAAAATCAATTCTGACAGTACATTGAAAATTGTGGTTTTCCAAGTTGTTTAATTATTCCTGCAAACCAAAATGTTTCTTTATCTGCCAAGCTTTTGTGGCAATAATTTATGGTGGTATACTGCCCATCCAAAAATTAAAAGCCACACGCTCATATTTTGTTGATTATCTTGAGCTTTGATTACAGTATGCATTATTACAGCAACATCTTCAACCTTTTGCAGCATCTAAATGTTTATTCCATCCAGAGATTCATTTGTTTTTCCACCAGAATCTTCTAGAAATTATGAGTCGGTCCAGCAGATCTTAAAGATTATCTCTGTGGTGGGAAACGATGGGTGCAACACTTCATCCCACACCCATCCCTCTGGAAGAGGGTAAATCTGGACTTGAACCGCATGACTTGTTCATTGCTTCGATGCCCGATCTTTGTCTTCTCTTGCAAATTGAAGCCTTTTTGTCCTGATTAGTAGTTTTCTTATGGCTCCACAGCTGTTCAGTCCTAATCCCTCAAGTTCCGTTTGCACTGTGGAAAAACACAGATGAAAGGTGTTTTTCATCTGTGTTTTTGTTACTTATTTGTTTTTGCTACTTATTAAATAAGCTGCTCATTGCATCAGTTGGGGTTGAATAACTTGTTGCCAGCAGAAACAATCATCCATGTAGTAATTATGCAATAGGAGGATTATACATATTTGCTTTGTTAAATCCAGGTGGCAGCATTTTCTTTGGACAGGCAGAATGCAAAGCTTTTTCTATTGTAGCTGCTCATATTTACAACAGATTGTTATTTCATTCTCAGCACATTTACTAGTAAAATGTGAGGTAAAAGTAACTCAGTCATACTACGAGGTGAATATTTCAATTTGAGGCAAGATTGATGAAGTCAGGAGTACAGATGCATGTCAAAAGCAGACTGCAGTAAAACAAATCCCTGCTTCTAAACTTACATTTGTTCTAACATATAGCTCTACAGCAGTGTTTGGAGATACGTCAATGTCAGCAAAACCTGGTTTCAAAAGTGCTTACTTTCACACCTCACCACCACAGCTTTAATAAATCCAACGACGCTCTGACATTTTTATTTAAATTACGAATGCAAGAAAGGGACAGAAGACCTCAAATGTTCGAATTAGTCAAACTGGACAACGTGCAGACTCGACCTGCATAGCCCCCAACAAAAACATGCAGCTAGAGCCAATTAAATGTACTGTCCAAAGTATTTACACCAAACCACAGTTTTACTGGCTTTCCAGAAATATCACCCATCAACAAATGCATGTAATAATGACAAAAATGCAAAAAGCATTGCAGTGCTCTATAGCAGCCAGATGTCAAGAGTAACTTCACAACATTTGCAACTAACAATTACGGTCTGCATCAGTTTCCAGTGCAGCAACTTCCCCTTTACTGACCTAGAAACCAGCATCTGTAAATGTTGTGAATATTTTCAGGAGTTAAAGTAGTGTTTACTTTCTCCTTCTAATTTAGATATGGCGGCAGCTGCATCCGTTTACTGAAGCTAATTTTATGTCTGCAATAAACCTGAAAATCCGCACAAGTGAAAGCAGAGACAACTACACAGCATGCTCAGAACCAGATGTTGCCTTTTGTTTATAGGGCAGCACTTCCAATATACCTGGTTGCTTCACAGCATCCACATTTACAAGCTGGTTAGCATTCAAAGATGTCCCCAACTATAATATTTTAGGACATATGCAACTGAAATGTGAAGTAAAACCCAGACACACTCCCTGGACAGTTAGAAAGCCTGTCTTCTGTTCTGAGGACCAACATAAAGCAAAACCCTGAGGATCAGGACCCACAGCAAAGCAGGAGGAAGACACTTCTGGTCAGTTCTACACGCTCATTAACCTTTTCCATCAAGGAAGGCCAAGTGCTTTCTTCTTCTACTCCATTCGCTCACTTCATTACAGAGCTCCCTTTCAGAGACTAATTCCCATTTCAAATTTGCTTTTTGTTAATTAGCAGCAGGTTTAACCTCACAAAGAGCCTCTATTGTGTTTACTTTTCAATATTTCCACATATAAATGAATTAGCAGAAAAATACACTGTCCGGCGTAGGCACTTCAAAAATGCAATACCAAGTAATTGAGGACAGTTGCAAATATATTTGAGTCTTCAGTCAAAAACCATGCATCTTGTTTTGGACTTTGCTCCAACTAGAGATCCTAATTAACTGATGTGTTCGGGAGGATTGAAAATGCACAAATGAAGAGACTTGCTCAGGGCGAGTTGCAATAGTCTTCTCATCCAATAAATTAACATTTGATACCTTAGTACATAAAATCCAACAGATTTACAAGTTATGCAGCAATTTAAAGCAGTTGTTCCAGAAGCAAGGGGGGGAATAAATGAGAAACAAGAAAGATGTTGCTGACCTATTTTATCCAAAACCTTTTAGGGTGTTAATTGTGTTTACTTATCCGACATTGTGGAAACGAAAATAGGTGCTTCAAATATTGGGTATTATGTAATCTATCAATCTAGAAAATAGATTATTACACTTAGTGCTACTTATCCTGCCATTAATGGCCACTTAAAGGCATTAGAAATGTTTTTTAAAAATTTCACCATCTTACGTACTTGATGGTTGCTTTTGTGAAATGGTAAACTATCTTGCTGAGCCATTTGATTACCTTTTATGCAATCTGTCATGAATGTAACATCACCTCAACTCTTGAGTATTAAATTAACACACTGGCAGTAAAGCCAATTAAGGCCCCGTTCACATGGCAAAGTTTATATCTATAATGGGTTGTCGGTTTCAAAAACACCCACGTCCACATGGGACCAGTTCCAGAAATGTTTTCATCCACATGGTGAGACTGAGGACAGACCAAAGCACTACTTTTACTCTCCCAGAACTGCAAGTTGTCCAATACTTCACATTGGACATGTGCATAAAGCCTCCACACAAGGTTGGACTAATAAGTCATTATTTTCATTTAAAAAAGCCCTTTTTGCTGTCATTGAATATTTAAGGGCCAAATGTTCACTTTGGAACCCATTTAAAGTTCCTAATGACGCCATTTCCATGTGGTCGTGCAGCACAAAATGTTAAAAAACGTCCCCATTTTAGAAAACTCATCCCAGTGTGGATGTGGACCGGGACTAAGCCACATTGTGGATTTTTGTAGTTTGCCATAGGTTAAATTAGTTCTCTAGATCATTTAGTCAATTTTTTTTTCTTATAAAAGCATCAGCTTTTTACAGCTACTTTTTTTAAATGACCATCATGCTCTGGAGTCGTTTCTGCGCTCCCACCCCCTCACTCTGTATTCAAATGTAGCAGCAAAAATAAAACTGAAGAGCGGTACTCCTGAAAGCAGGTATTGTTCATCACAACAAGAGGAGAAACAAAACACAAATGGCATGAGAAAATAAGGGTATAAGCAAATATCTAAATTTGTTGCTTTGGCATAATGTAAACAGTGAAATCTGGGACTCAACTACTCACATTTGTATACTCTGCAGAGCTATTGACTCCAGCTGCACACGTAAAAAGTGCAGACTTAGGAGGATCATTTCACTGAAAACGTACCCTTGACTTTGATTGCATAGACTGTTCCACATCAAGGATTTCACTTCCTCCCACCTCTATTCACCAGAGTATAATTAAACAAGGCAATTAATGTTCAGTGTCATTATTCTTTAAAGTTTTGGCATAAATCACAGAAATGAAATACAGTTGATTAATTTAATTTCCAATTTGAAGGTGAGAGTTTATACCTGCCTCCCTCACAGCCAACTGTGACACGATGACACCAAAATCTACTACTCACTGACATCTCATCTTACTCTAGGGATATATACATTACCCTATCAAACACTGTGGCAGACATGTCCATATTAAACACTGCCATTTGATTTAAAAGCCTAAATGAGCCTGCCTCATTTTGATGAGGGATAGGGGATTGGGCTATGAGCGTTTTGCTAATCGGCACTGACAGAACCATGGAAGAGTCGGTGCTGCAACACATAGGCAGGACTACCAAGGAGGTAATGCAGAAAAAACAGAGATGCACAGAATTTACTGTTGCATTTACTTTCTTTATGCAAGATAACGTGATTAGGGGAAACAAGAATGAATTTGTTTACACGTGTGTGCTTATAAGCAAGTGAGATAGATTTAAAGACTGCATGAAGTAAGCTAAGAACTATGTGCAGTCAGACAAACATTTCCCCAATTACCTCCAATTCAGGGTTTTCATTAAGTACTTCCACATAAGAGTCTGACTGGCTGCTCTTTGTCTCCGCAGCCGTCTAGAGCTAATCAAATTCACAAGTCGTCTCACAAGCCATCTCAGCCTCCCATTATCATTAATCTGGATGGCCATCTCATCGGCACCGTGGTTAACGAACAATGTTAGGGCTAGAAATTCAATTTTCTTCAGTTAGCAACTGAATTGGTGATCAATTGTAGTTTTTCACAGATGAAGGATTGTCAAAGCGAGCTTCTCCAGTGTTCCACTATGGAGATGAGCTCCTGAAACCCATTAATAACGCGTCAGCTGTGCATCTCATACCGGTTATCACTGAACCCGGCTGCTTCATACGGAGCCCCTAAGGGGACATGGAGAAAAAAAAAAAGGAAAGAAATCCCGACTTACTTTCTCGAGATCCCGAGAAACTAAGTTGTGATCTCGAGATCCCGACTTATTTTCACAAGATCCCGACTTATTTTCACGAGATCCCGACTTTTTTATTTCTTTTCGCGGGATCTCGAGAAACTAAGTCGGTATCTCGGGATCTCGAGAAACTAAGTCGGGATCTCGGGATCTCGAGATAAAAACTCTGGATCTCGAGATAATAAGTCGGGATCTCGAGATCTCGACTTAGTTTCTCGGGATCTTGAGAAAGGAAAGTAAGTCGGAATTTCTTTTTTTTTTTCTCCATGTCCCCTTAGGGGCTCCGTAGCTTTATGCTTCCAGGGATTTTTTTTTTTGGTGTGAGACAAGGGATGGCATTGCAAGTCAAAACTACTTTAATAAAATGAAATATAGCTTTTATACTGTCTACAAAGAGCAGTCACCACAAAACAGCAATCTAAGTCACAAACATTAAACAGAAACATTAAAAGGGGAGTAAGTGATACAAGAAAATTTTATCTCAAGCTAAGGAACTGAAAGGGGAATAAGGTTTCTGTTTGCTGTGATGAAAGGCGTTTTTAGCGTGTGCATGTGGGTGTGTGTGTGTGTGTGTATGTGTGTGTGTTGGTGGATAACCAGAAAGAAAAACATGTCACTACTCCAGCTTCAGTAGTCCGTCTACATTCAAGTTAAAATCCAACTGAGAAAGTCAAATCATAAGTTAAAGAATCTGAACCTTTTATGAATTCTATTATGCCTTGCAGCAATAAAAACACCATGGCTTTAATTCATCTTATTGTCGCTCAAATATCAATTGCCATCAAATGTCATATAATTCTGGATTGATGGAGTTGATGGGACAATGGATGGAGAAACATGTTAGAGGTTGCAAAAGACTTAAGACTAGAAAGAAAACTTCTAGTTTTCTCCCACCAAGGCAACATTTTAAACACTGTCATTCCATTTGTTTCATTTATGCACACTTTGTGTTTTTTCTTCAAATAAAATCCGAATAAAACATATTACAGTCTATTGTAACGAGCTGTAAGCTGAAGGAACATGAGTAGTTTAAAAATGTTCCTTACAACAGATTTTTGCTACGACAAATTTGTCAATGTATCAAAATATGTAAATTACTGGCAAAGCTGTGTCCATGAAATACACTGTTTTTTTTTTTATTAAATATGTTGCAAGTTGTAAAAAGAACAGCAGCTAAAGAATTTCTTTTGTTTTCTGAGTGTGAGAAAGGAACCTGTGTCCAAGAAAAGGAAGTGAAACACTGAGCATATGGTAGAATACCTTTGTGTTACAAGAGTCCCATTACTTTCCTTACCACTGAAAAAACATAGCCTAGGGGACTAGTGAGAAAGATTACCTACCAGAAAGATCTGAGACTAATATCATTCTGTCACTTTGTTAGTGTGTGCAATTGTGGGATGCAATTTTTTCCTTATTTTTATGTAGTTCACAGCTTGCTTCTGACAAGTCTCCCTAACAGCTACCAAAAACACAATAAAAGTAACTTTGAACCCAAACCAGGTCAAACTGAAGAACATTATGCTTTTTGAATGAGGCATTGATCAAAGTCTTTGATGTTGCTATGTGGGTAGTTAAAAGACTCAGGAAAAGCACATCTTTGCCAAAAGTCTGAGCAGTGTTCGCAGACAGTTACATGGAGGACTCTTTAAAATATCAGATTCTAGCTATAAATGCTAAGAATACTTAAAGAAACAAGATTTCACCACAACTTCTTTTTTTTTTATATGTAGATGACTTTTCAGAGAAGGCGAAACAATGAAATTCCCAAAATCCCAAAGACTGGTGTCCCTGTAGTGGCCTGTGACCACCACCCCGATGCCCCTTAGCCCTTCCTTCCATACAACCCCTCATCTGTCCAAAAGAGATGGGGAATATGAAAGCCTCTGTTTGTTGGCCTTTGAGCAGTGAACTGCTCCATCTGTATGTGTGCTAAAGTTGTCCGTCACTCCCCAGCATTCCCCGACATTCAAAACTAGTTACGAGTTAATGCTCGTATCTTGGTAACGGCACAAGGCAAGTGAGGCTTTGTGGAAGTCTTCACTGTAGATATGATTGTGAAGAGCAGAGCTCAAGAAGTGACCAGAGTCAGAAGAAGTGAAGGAACGAAAACGTGAAACCATATTTTTAAAAAACAAACAAACAAAAAAACGGGAAGTTTACGTGACAAGGTTTCCATTTATTTTTGTTCAGGACAAAAAAAGAAGACAATGGCTGGAATAACTTTGCAATATAAACAGTGAATGGTCCATTTGACTCAATATACACCTCATTGTACAAGCCGAGTGACCATCTTTTTTAGTTCCACCCATTTCCCAAGCTTTTGTTCCAGTCAAATTGTTCACAACTATCAAAGGTATGGCAGAAATATGAAAAACAGATGTGCCTGCATGCAACATGGCAGCCATTCCCTCATTTTTTTTCGGTTTTCCCAAAGGTCAAGGCACCTTTTTAGAAAACAAAGACTTTAGAAGAACAACCACACATGGATTAACAGTCAGAAATTCCTACACACAAAAACTAAATATGTGCTCATTTTGTTAATAAAAAGAAAAAAAAAACTTGTTGAAGCACTTAATTTATATGTACATATAAAATTGGAGTCTTTGTAAGTGATTACACAATCACATTTTCATCCATTACCAATGCTTGAGAAAATCTGCACATGACAAATGAATCTGTTTGAGAGCCATAAGGAAGGACAAATGAACCTTGATAAACTTTACAAAACATGCAATGAATTCAGAGTAAATGCATTTTACTTTAATGGTGTAAACTCATTTATTTCTTATAATTTGCGGCTGACAGTATAATTTACCTGCTATGATTCTTTAAGAACTTGGCTTACAGAGCATTTCAACATATATATAAAGATTAACAAATATAAATACTGCATAACTAAAATGCATCTTGTCTATTAATATGAAAAACTCTTCAACTTGCTCTTCTAACATTGTTTTTGTTAGTTTATTGAAACCTTTTCTTCAACAAAATGCCTGTCAGTACAAAGACTGACCTTTAAACCTGTCATCATTATGACAAAAAGAAAAATGTTAGCCACAGCTCTAAACTTTGGGCCTTCTAAAGTAAAATCCTCAAAAATGCTTGAGTTTCCCATTTGCATTGTTTATTTTAACATTTTAAATTTTTTTCACCAAGACCGTGCTTTCCATCTCATGCCAGCCTTCCCAGTAACATGTTATGGCCAACAGTATCGAATGCTTCTAATCCAAGAATACGCCTACAGCTATTCATAGTTGTTCTTCCTGTTTTAAATCTGTACAATTGCTTACGAAGTATGTTTTATGTGATGAAATTTAGCCTTGCACATTTTTTTCCAGAGATTTTACAAAACTGTGCAGACAGAAATTTAAATACCTCAAACTGTCTCTTGCTTTATATGTTGGGATGACTTTAGCAATTCAAAACTTATCAAGGAATGTACCACTTTGAAGAGAGATTACAAATGCAAATGTAAGATGTATATCTTCACATGATCTCTTTGTGTTGCAATAAATGAATGAACATTCAAGATTTCTTTTAAATGCTTCTCCTGCATCTAGGTATTTTTAACCTATTGTATAAATTCTATTTGTTCCTTAAAGCATCATAAATGACCTATTAAGCCAAACTTTATATGACCAAATGCAAAATCTCCATAGGAGTCATGGGTGAGAATTTAGACACAGTGAAGCGGAGAAGAGGGAAACTAATGGCGTCAGGGTGCAAGGGGGATGCAAGGAGAACCAGCAACTACACAGGACAGTGGCGTCCTATCCCACTCTGATGGACATAAACCGAGACCCCCTTCGAGGACACTGAACTGATCCTGATTATCCCAGTGGGTTTAATCCTTGGAGACCAACACTGCCTGGCCGTTTCTCCCCAAAAAGACTCACTTCAGTGGGCAGAGAATCCCAGACACTGTGCCCCTAAACTGTGAAAACTCTCTTCACAATGGGGACTGAGTAGAAAAAAAGACCCCAAATCCACGCTCTTTCCTCGTACCCCCCCACACTCCCCATCGTCACACTTGGGAAAGCAAAGGAGCAAAGCCTCATCCTAGGAATCCTGCTCAATATCCTGGGATTAGCTGCAGACCCTCTCAGTGCCCCTTCTCTCCCTCCTGCTATGGCTAATTCAGGCTGTACTCATCTAACCAGAGCTGAAGTAAAAGTCCCACCATGGAGGGAAACAAACATATATACAAACTTTAATCTCTTTTGAACTTATATATCAATGTTTCCCAACTATAATCAAATCCCATTAAGGGACAGACCTTGGGAGTCTGATAAATGCAAAATGCCTCAGCTACCGAAACATGCACACATCTGAAAACACACAGCCTAACTTGTGTCATCTAGCAGCTTGAATTATTAGCAAATCATTTCACAATTCATCTCCCATTAAGGCTCACACATTCTAAACAGGTGATGTATATATAAAAAATAAAAATCTTGTTTTTTCAGGACTTCTAGACAGCCCTAAACAGTGAAAATAATGCAGGTGCAGTTTGTAGGGAGGTTTAAGCTTAAAGGAATTCCTTGAGGGAAAACATGCAATTGGGAGATCAACAGAGGCTTTGAGGAGTTCTCTAAAGCATCTGTGGAAGCCATGGGATGTCGGTCCAGCTGTAAATATACCAGTGCGCCTGGAAACTGCCACCCATGCAGCAGACAATTGTGTGTTTGTGGTCTGTGAGACTCCTGTTGCTACCATTTTTATATCCTGTCTCTTCCCCCTTTTTTCACCCCTGCATACAAAGATGCATTCATGCTGTGAGGTCTATCTTTAAAGACTGCTGTCATCAATCAAGCTCATCTAAAATGTTTGTTTTAAACACTAGAATTCAGATAATAGATTATGCTTACCACTAAATGCACTTTTGCAACTTCTGTGAGCAGGTTGGGTTGGGTTAAACACATTTAATGTGTAGTTTTAAGACTTTAGATTCAACATTTTGGCTTGGTAAAATGTTAGAGTGTTTCAAATCACTTTCATTTAAAATTTGCTTATTATCCTTAATATTGCCAAGTTTTATAAATATTCATTAGTGAAGCCAAAGCTGCATTAACTTACACCTGCTTTTCAGATATAAGTTACGTACGTAAACTAGTAAGCAATAGCGGGATGTGTAAGAATGACAAAAACTCAGCAGTTCACTATTTCAGTCATTTGTTTAAAGTGTTCCTATTAAGTGTGTGTCTTTAAGAGAGCCTGTGTTAAAAAGAAACATAACTAGGAACTAGTTTCAAATGTTTCAAAAGACCTTTGTAATCATTTATTTACTATTGATATTTCATTTAGAAGGTTTGTCTGTGCAGAACAGCAGTAGTTTTCCTTGTAACAACTGTGAATCACATTGCCTCAAGAACAACAATGTTTGGGCCCTCGATCAAACTGAATTCTCCACAATATAAAAAATAGGTTTTTTTTAATAAACTGAATCCATGTATTCAAAAATAAAAGTCCATTGAGACAAAATGCAATCCATCCCATTTACTTCTAATTTAACGTCTCCATAAGCTACAAAAATCAAGATATTTAAGACCCAAAATATCTTACCCTTTAAAGTAAACAAAAAAAAAGCTGCAGATTCTTTACCATTTTTGGTGTTACTAAATAGGGCTAAACAAGTATCATGGTTGCATCACACATTGCAAAATTCAAGATTTTCTTTTCCAACCACACTTACTTTTGCACATGACTGCACCAACAGATCAGAGATCAGCACACTGAGTTCTGGCTGTGTCGGCTACTTTGAGGTCAGTGCATCAGAGAACCCAAGTGGAACCAAACTGACAGCTTGAAGCATTTGTGTTAGTGTTAATATAGGAAGTTTCAATACGTATACATAATATTATGCTTCAATGCAACTACTGCTCCAATACAAATGTCAGAGCATACAGAGTGAATCCAATAGCTTATGAGAGAGGTAGAAAATTAGGAATAAAATCAGTGAACATTCAGACATGTTTAACATGTGCAAAAAGAAATCATGTCTTCACCAAAAACTGTCTTCTTTAGAAGTCAACATTCAATCATGTATCTGAAGACGGCTTATGATGGAATGAAAGCTCATTAGCTCATAATTGGGTCATTTCTTCACAAATGCAGTTGTTACTCTTGGCCATATATTCTCATTTAACTTAGAAATGACAATGACAAATACCTCATATTACACTGGAATTTTCATGCTGCAAATATGCACTGAAAAGCTATGCATCAGAATGCAATGCACATTAATCATCTTGAGTAAAATACAGAAAGTGCTATTCAGACTAAGGTCTTTAAATCTTGTTCATGTTTGAGGACACTGAATTAGTGTGTCATCTATGAGATAATAAAAGCAGCCATGTGCATCTGGTTAGCTAATATATATTTAAGTCATGATATACTGATTATAAATCAGAATATCATGACAACAAAAGTTCAAATCCAAATTTACAATGTACATTCTAATAATAAGTAAATAAATAAAAATAGAAGTAAAACAAAAAAAACAACAGACTTTTAAAAAGACTCAAAAACTAGAGCAGACAATATAAATGGCATATCAGCTCACAACTGATCAAGAGCAACTGAAAAAGGATGCTTGTCTAACATTTAAAGGCAGTTCATCCCAAAGTTTGGGATCTGACTTATTCCTTTTCCAACCAGGTTTGATCTCCTTTAAACTTCAATCTAGTTTTTTGGACAACTAAGAGCATCTGGCTGGCTGAACAAAGAGCCCAGAAAAGACGACAAACCTGGATAGGATCCAAAAGGACTAAAGGAGAAAAACCATTCTTGCTTGTATAAGCCAACAATAAAATTTTAAATAAATTCTATACTGTACAGAGAGTCAATGAAGAGAGGCCAGGACAGGTGAGATGTGTTCATGTCTTTCTATGGCAGTAGGAAGACAGGCTGCAGCATTTTGAACAAGCTGAAGACAAGATAGGGATGCTTGACTGACACCAGCATAAAGTGCAATGCAGCAGTCGAGACAAGTTGAGATGAGGGTATGTCCAAGCCATGCCTTGACAAAACTGGCTTAAGTTTTGCTACTAGTCTTAACTGGAAGAGACTTTTTTGCCTAATAGATTTGATTTGTTTATGAAATTTAAAATCAGAGTCTATAATTATTGCCAAATTGGTTATGTTTTGTCAGATGTATGACCCAGAAAAACCAAATTAGAATAGAATAACCTCTCTTTTACTTTGATTCATTTCAGCACCACCCACGTTTTGACATCTTCAAGGCAATCAAATAGGGGTTGGACGAGTGTGGATTTTCTGGTACTAAGGTAGGTAGATCAGACATTTATCTGCATAGCAATGAAAGACAAGGCTCTGTTTTCTAAATATGGACCCCAAGGGGAGAAGATAAAAAGGAAAACAGAAGAGGACCCAGAACTGGGCCCTGACTGGAATGGTCCAGAGTATCGAACCCTGCAGTAAAATCCAGAAACACAAAAATCACAGTTTCCAAAGTGGTTTGCTGAAGGGATATTATTAAAACCCTAACCAGTCCTGTGTCCTTTTAATCTAAATGTTTAAACGTTGAATATCTTCCCAATAACATCAGCACACACAAACACATTGAATTAGGTAAAAAACAATTTTAATATTTTTTAAATAAAAGGAAGTTTTGAGTTTGATCAAGATTTGAGCAAACTGAAGGGTCAAGCGAGGTTTTTTGTTGTTGTTTTTTTGTTGTTATTAATTGCATGTTTGCAACCATTTAGGACATCACTGGAAGTAATGCTGGTATTTATAATAGCAAGAATGTAGCTGTAATTAAAATAAGCTCATCACTTTTAAAGCTAATCAAATTATTGTAATATCCATATGGAATTTTTTAATTAAATGTGAGAAAAACAAACAATGACTCCAGCTTTGATGGACAATTCTGGTCTACAATTTATGTATAGACATATAGGGCGTTAATTTCACCAATGTGGGGCTTTTAATGATGTAATTAAACAGTTATTTTCCAGGGTTATGGTTATGCAGCATTTGACTGTAATGACTTTAGAGAGCAGGAATTGGGGATGATTCAGGATGTTCTCTAATCCACACTGGATCAAATCTACATGTAAAGACATAAACATGTAACCCCACTGAGACAAATTGCTCTTGCAAAGTTTTACCTAAGCAACATTCTTATCTCCTTTAATAAGTTTCTATCGTGACTCTAACTACATATTTGATCACTCTTTTTTCCATCGTTGATAATGGTAAATTAGAAATAGTTTTTTTCCACAGACTCTACTTTTAAGCAATGTCCACAAACTTTCAATATGGTTAAGGGACACTAAGGAGCCTTAATGTTGGTCTGCTTTACTTATTCATGAATTACTTCAAATTGTATTTGGGATCATAGTCTTGTTAAAACAGGTGGGTAAAATTATATTGAAATATGACAAGCATTACCTCAAATTTATATTACTCTAACAGAAAAAGTTTAATGAGCTGTAACACTACTGAAAAAAAGGGTTTGTGAAAAATCCATCTAGGTCAAAAAATCCATAGGTCAAATGCTTATTTAAAAAATAAAATTGTGCCAGTATCATTTCTCCAACAAAATGCATCTTCACCTATCATCTCTAGTTCTAGTACAAGTTTCGGATGTTATCCATCAATAGGTTTGGGAAATCTAATGAATCCTGAGCTGTGACATGACACTCTGGTGCAGCCATCAAAAGGGTGAAACCAGGAACCCAAAAAGATGTACAAACCTCATCAGAAAACAACATTACTGTTTATTTTCCATCAACTCTTATTTTGCCCCTAAGGAAGCCAAATTGCCTCTTCGGAGAAGTATCTTTTAAAATTATACCACACACATAAATGAGAGGGGAGAGCAAATGTTCATCAATCTGGTGCAGATGTCTCTACAAAACATTGGCGAGAACAAAAAATAGAAAAACAGAAGGATAGCTGGGAAGTTATCTGCTGCCTGTTGAAGTCTTGGATAAGCAACCTTATTAATGCGTGCATTAAGTTGAGTTGCTTTGGTTTAACTGCCATGAATACTGGGCTGACTTTGCTTTTTAATTAAGGTAATAATTAGTAAAGTGAACGTCTGTAAAGTTGTTTATGTTGCTTATCTAGCAACCTTGTATTTTGTCGACACCAGGCACGTTGAAGGATAAAAACATAGCAGTTAACAGGGGATTTTCCCAGGAAAGTAGCCAAAAGGCAATCTCAGTCTCATGCAGCACCTGCAAAAAAATACCTACACATATTGGCTTACATCCTGTTTTGCCGTTTGCGTTCCAACCTCCTTCCTGTTATAATGGGGAAATGAATGCAATGTAGTCACAGATTGTCCTCAGATATAAACACCTAGAAATTTAATACACAATCTAAGTCTCAAATAATAAAAACTGGAGACATTGAAGGTAAAGGAGAAAAGGAAAAAAGTAAATTATAAATGGAAGAAGTAGAAGTTCAGTGCTATGAAATGACTATCACAGAGTGGATTTTTTTACAGTGGCCGTGTATGCAAATCCGACCACTGGGAATGGTCTCTGGCTCTACAGCGCCCTATTCTGATGATGCAGTCCGAGGCAGTGAAGGAAGAAATTAAGTTTAGCCAGATAGAGAGGCTGAGTTAACATGGGGCCTAGAGGAAAAGCAGGAGTCACCTTGGTCCCATATGTGTGTGTGGAGAGGGAAGTCCTCAAGAACCACTCTCAGGAAACAAGGATGTGGAGCTCAGTGGATTGCATGTTAATGACATTTAAATCTATATTCCACATACGGGTGGAGATGATACGGGGAAATATGGGATCTAAAGCCGGAAAACTGAAACTCAGGGGTGTGGAGGCTTTTAAACTTGATTCTATTTTAAGGGATGGTCACCTTTCTGATGAAAGCCTAAAACACACTCTTACTTTTACTTCTCCTGATGGATGGCTGTCCTTAGAGGCCTTTTTCTGCTGAACCTTACTTTAATAGCCACCAAAGACCGACCGTCAGCCGCCTTTGACCTGAATCTGAGGACTTTACTAGCACATGTAACAAAAGCAGTGCAAAGGTGAAGTAGATGAAAAACACAGAGGAAAGAGGACCAAGTTGATTTGAGGAGCTGACATCTTTACTTCACTGTGAGTGCCTAAAACCTTCCCCTGGGCCTGGAGTTTTAACAGACTTGGTACGCAATGTGCAGCTTTAATCCGTCCCTCTCCTTGATTCATTACCGCCTCACCTTGACATTCAGAGTCAGTAAAAACCTCTGCTACTGAAAGAGCACCAATCTGAAAGATTCGACAGTTTTATAGAAAAGGTGCATAAAAAAATCTCAGTCCATCCTCTGAACAAGTTAATACAGACAGCAACTGACAGTAAACTCTTCAGCATGATTACTTCCCTCACTTCATTGACTTTCCATCACGTGTTTCAACCAGAATCATATTAAGCCTTGTTTGAGTAACAGCTCTTAACAAAGAATATTTTTCAAACACATCAGGTCTGTTAAAAGAAAATGAACACTGACTAAACCATCTGACCTTGACATGAACATCACGCTTCCAAAAACTGCATGAAGGTGACAGCCAACGGGAGCAAAGGTCAGTCAATCTGAGCCGGGATTGTCCTACTTTGTCCATTAATGTTCTTTCTTTGTTGATATTTTGCTTCTGCTAAAAAAGTGGATAACAACTGTAACTGGATGAGTGTATATTGTTTTAAAGAATTGCATTAGATAAAATCCTTATTTTTCTTTGTTGGCTTCAAAAATAGGCATGGATTGTTTTGAGATTGAAAACACATATAATTATGAGTTAAGTATGTATCTATGATTTTGAGTAAATATAGAAAATAGACTTCTCTTTGTTATGAAACATAAATTGTGTCAACAAAGGGAGCTTTTGTGGCACTTTGGAGAAATACCAAACAGATAAAAATCACCATTTTCTCTTTGTTTTTCTAATTTTTGAAAACAGTTTCACATCAGGCATTTTTTCCTACTTCAGACGAAGGCCTACACATCCAAAACGTTCAAAGAGTCCTGTTTCAACAGGACTATCACTGCTAGCCTTTAACAAATGATAAGGCAACCCAACATGTGTTTAATGCATTCATCCATGTGATCTCGCCTCCATTCCTCATGATTAACTGACAATTCTTTGGTCAGTAAAAAATATTTAAAAAATGAAAAGCCTTGACGTCTAATGAGTCAGCTGGAACATTCTGATTAGAGCAACTCTTAAAATTGATGTAAACCTCGCCGTATCTAATGTAATTACACTTTAAACAAGAAATAAGTGATCTAAACACAAAACAATGTAATTTCTAAGGAATGGTTTAATATTGTAGCGAGATTAAGTCTGAAAAGCTTTCAAAATAAAGCCTTGCCTGTCATAATTAATGATATACCAACGTACTTTCAGAAATCAGTTCCAAAACTAATCCTTAAAATAAACAGCGATTACTTAGTGAACATTAGTAGGGAAGAGTGTCTAGAACTCCATAGGCAGAAGCGTGAAATCGGTTTGCAGCATGCGCTAAAAATATTGTACTGCACAAACTAGATTCTTCTGCTCCCTTCATTTTGAAAGACAAAATGAAAGTCAGAGAGGCCTGGATCTTATGAATGAAAAAAATAAAAAATTAAAATTAAAATCATACATTCTTCTCTGCTTGTCAGATCGAGCCATACATTATGGTGTTTGAGGTCTTCCCAAAGCACAGCCGCAGCTGCCACAAAGATTAAGAGATGATCTGCTAGTCTTTTGTGTCATGTTACTAAAAGGCTACACTGCTGTTGGCTGCATGCCTAAGATCAACTTAGACACTCTTCAGACAGATAGAGTAAAGCTGTGGTTCCACTTTAAGGGTTTTGCAACAGTAAAGGATTAAAGGGGGAAAAATCTTCAAGACGAAAACCTACCATTAAGTGTGAAAAGCAAAAACTTTTCTTAGAAAGTGGTGGTTTATGTATAGTTGAACCATTTTTTTTGTACAGGTACATTTAGTGGTTAAAATACTAGATCAGACCCAGTTTGAATGAAAAGGCGATAACTATGTGGTCTCCAAATCTCCACTTCTCTACACTCATGTTCATTATATGTGTGAAGCGCTTCTGATAATTAAACATAGTAAGTTGCTTACAAGCACCAAAATAGATTAAGTGGAAACAGTGGCAACTAAATAAATTATGATTAGCACAAGGGGGAAAAGAATGAATGTTTTAGTGCCCAGTCTGGCCTGAATTCCTCAAGTACTTCAATTTGAAGCTTCTCCCCACTTTTCCAAATCTCTCACTGCATGGATAAGCTGATATTTTGAGCTTGTATGAGCTCCATTTATGCATGTTTACGTATGAGGAACACTGGGGAGTAGGTGTTTTTGTGAGCAAAGTGTGGGTGGGGAAGCATCAAAAAGGCCAAATGAAGCACTTCCAGTACCACTGAGAGATTAGATGGCAGACTCTAGCTTCAAGATATCACTATTGATTTCCCTCTCTTTCTCCCATTTCTCACTCTGAGGAAAAATAACTTCATTACTGTTCTAACTGACTCATCGCCGCACAGAGAGAAAGAGACCATATATTTTCAAGACAACCCATCTGAGAAATGCATTTTCTCATGACATGCAGCACATTGTCTGGCTAATAACTTTAAAAAAGCCATTTGTTTTTTTTAGGCTGACAAGCCCTATTTATGTGTACCGATGGTCAACAAAAAGTTGTGTTATCCCCATCAGGTTTGAATTTAATGAGTTATTTCCAATATATTATTCTTCACCAAATTGATAGTAATAATGAAATTCATTCAAAGAATTCATTCATATTCCATTCAAATACATTCATGATTAAAGGAAACAATGTGTCCAAAAACATGGGCTTTGCATTTTCATTAAACAAAGAAAAGATTGTGCAAAAGTCATATTTGAGATGTAATTAACACAACCTTGACTTTAAAAAGCCTTCAGCAGCCCTAATTGGAAAAGGAAAATAACGACTTTGATTTAACTATTGTAATTCCCCAATTCTTTAATTTTTCTGCCATAGTGTTTGAAATTTGCTGCTGTGTTTTGAATTAAGGCCAATATCATGACCCGACGTTTATCCAAGAACATTGGACAATTCAGTGACTACCAGATTTCCCAGTTCTTGTGGCAGCAAAACAAGCACAAACCATTACCCACTCTATCAACATACCTGTTAGCAATACAGCATTCAATTACTCTTACCAGGGCCCGCAGATTCAGGTAGCAGGAAAAACCAGGTAGAATTTCAGCTCCACTAAGGATGGAAAATATCTTACATCTCTGAATAATTTTTCTAACAATAAACTTAAAATTGTTGGACATTACCTTAGGACTCTTTGCTTTATGTGAAACAATATGACTTTTTTGACTTCAATGTCAAAATCTTGCAAACTTAGAAATATGTTACCTCAAACATATATGCTTGAGAACCAGAAAGTGCTAAAAACTCCTACTTGTAAAGAGACGAACTTGCTGATCAATAATGAATCAAGGGTTGCCACTTTTCCGCTTAAATACCCTGCAAGCTGCAAGTGTGTATTTAATTTTTGACACATAGCTTTTCCATTTGGGAAATGTATTTTTACTCATTACTAATGCAAACTTGAAACTCAAAAATCTTATAAAAGCCAAGTCAGATTTAATTAAATTCACCCTTTAAAACATAAAATCCGTTGCTGATTAATTTGCATCCTCCTCACTCCATTATTATTTGACCCGCTTGCATGTCTAGTAAGCTCCAGAAAATAAAACAGGCGAAAAGTTGGGTGGTTCTGCTTTAACACTCAAATACTACATTCACATTTAATTTTTAATAGAACAAAGTTCATGATTAATAGAAGAATTTGGAGCAGTCATAAAAAGGGAAAATTAAATTGTATCCCACAGTGGTGTCTCCTTACCAGACAAGCTTTTTCTACTCCTCCATTATTTAAGCTTTACATAACATTTGCCCGAAGTCCTATAATGGCACCGACTTTCTTCCCAAGGAAAAAGATGCATATTTTAAAAAATGATATTTACAGGGACACTTTAATAATATCAGAGAGCTTTAAAGGCTACAAAAAATGACAAATTTACATTCACCTTCAGAAAATCTTTATAGATGTAATTTCACAAACACTTTCATTATAGACCCATGATATTTTTGTATAAATAACTGATATCTAGAATGTGCGAAATCCAAAACTGTCAATCATATCACTTTGGAGAAGTGCCAATGAATCCGCAGGTGACTGGAATTGTCCAAAACGGCCCATTTGGAGTGCAAAAAATTTGGCAAATATTCCAAGTGTCACAAGGACACACTTTGGACGACAATCTAATATTCAACTTGTTGATTTCAGTCTGACAGCAGCATATATTCACAAATCACACACGTTACTGTGGCCAAGATGTTAAATGACAAAGAGACTATTGGAAGCAAAGACGTGTAGCAGCAGGGATCTGCAACTCCAATCCTCAAGGACCAATGTCCTGCAACGTTTAGATGCATCTCTGCTTCTACACACCTGGGTCAAATAATCAGGCCCTTAGCAGGACTCTGGAGAAATTTTCTGCATGCTGAAGAGATAATTCAGCTCTTTGATTCAGGTATGCTGGTCCGGGGACAAACCTAACATTTGAAGGGCACATTTGGACCAGTTGAATGGACTCACTGTCCTTGATGTCCACAGTCGATCTGGATGAGTCGAGATGCTCAGTTGTGGAGAAGTGTTGGGGGTGTTACAGGAACAGGAACCAATCCAGAAACTGTGTGCTTTTTGGCAACAATAGTCAATGCAATATAAAACACTGCTACAACTGTCTGCTTTTTTTCAATTTACTGCTGCCACAATTTACTTTGATGATTTCTGATGTCAAACAATATTTAACATCAGAAATCAAAGGTTATTTCTCTGTACTTAATATCATCTTATTTTGTTGTTCAAGAATAAACAGACTTTATAAAAAATATGCAAATGAACTAAACTATCCCAAACTGACTGCAATACATGTGCAACTGAAATAGTATTGAATTCCTCAGAGCAGGATAAACAAACCCCCAATAATGCAACAAGAAGACAAATTACACCTCTTTATATGCAATCAATTTTCCCCTTTTGCCCTGAGCTCTTTGCAAATATTCTACTCCAAGCTTTGGTCCATTTTCTATTCCTTTCTACACTCATTTGGTCAGTGACCTAATCACAAAAAAGCCAAATAAATACTTAGCATGTCGCATCAAGTTACTGTTACGCATCAACATGTATCAATTTTCAACGGAACAACACTGCGGTACCTTTTGCATGAGGAAATAGCTTGTGATTTTACTTTTCACACAGCAAAGGCCAGAGTTGACAGGAACATGTGTGCTATTACACTCTACTGCCCCCTCGTTCCCCACAAACGAGGAGGTTTTTTTGTCTGAGGAGTAAGGCTTCTGTTTCACCGAAGAGGAAACCGCTCTAGTTCCATGCCTATGACTGCATACAGAACATTGCTGCTGTCCCACAGGCAGACAGAACATACAAGGAGGAGCCTGGCTCAAAACATAGATATGACTTTCTTGTACCAAGGCCATAATTATTGTGTGGGGATATTAATGTTCAATATCTTTAAGCGCATAAAGGTTTTCTTACCTGCAGTTCATGCTTTTGGGAAATAAATGCTTCAAGGAAATTTTCACACACTGCTGTCAGTTTCAGTGTGATGCTCGGATGATAAAAGTGGAGATAAACACAGTGTAATCACGTTACTGGAAGCATCAGAGCAGATGTTACTGAAGAGTGCAATTAGCTGAGTTCACTTTTGTATTTGGTAGTCTTTTTCTCTTTCACTCTCCCTCACATATGTGCTTGCATTCAATACGGCTTCCACTAATACCCACTAACAACTTTTCTACACAAAAGCCCCAGACGTCGTTTCTAATTTCACTTTCATCTCTGGCTTGTCTTTCAAATCAAGAAATTCAGGCTAATGCAGCAATATACATATTTTACATCAAATCAACAGTGATGGCATACACACTTTGGCTTCTGTAAAAACATTAAAAATAGAGAAAAATCTTAATTTCAATAGACTACTTGCCACTAATACTTTTGAAATGCAATAATCTTGAGCTTGACTGCAGGGGTTATATTATCTAACAGGTCTAATTTCTTTCAGTCTTCCTAGTTGTCATTTTAGCTGCTCTCTCTTGTTCCTTTACCTGTATCTCTTCCACTTAATAACAGAGGGCTTAAAAGAAAAACAGATTTCCAAGCATGGAAATTTATTTAAGAAGAGAGGGTACTACTTGTGAGATTAACTATAGATCTTAGTTGAAGACATTAATTACTGTTCTTTTAAATCTCCTTCCCATTTATCATCACAGCTGCATCTGTGGCTCGTCTTTGATTCCGTGATCTGCTCTTTTTCTGATCTCATCCTTCTCAGCTGCATCTCTCTCAACATTAACAATCTTGTTGGAAAAAAAAAATCTCAAATGGTAAAATTGCTCTCATGGCCACTGTGCTCTGCTGATATGGCATCAAAGATCATTTTAACTGCCATCATTTCTTGCCTCTTTCCCCAACTCTTTGGATTGCATCTTTAATCCCTTCTCTGACACCTCCATGTTTTATTTCTCCCTCCTCTGCTTTATCCCTTTCCAGAATAATTGTTTCTGCAATGAATTTCGCAATTTTAGAGGGTCCTGAGCAAGACAATAAAAAAAAGTAATAAACAGCTTGATAAAGGAATTAATGTGGCAAACATTGCATTAAACTAAATAAGAAATAACACCTTTCCTAACTTAAGAGTTGGATCTTGATGTTGACAGATAGGAGAGAAGCTGCCTCTGAATGTCCGCCTACAAGACTCCCTTGTCCTACAAGTTCCCTCTTGTCACTTTATCTCCTTCAAAGAGTAAGAAGGAAAAGAAAAATGGAAACATTTATAAATAAATTGACAACAGAGAACACAGAAGGGGATAAAATGCAAAGAGGAAATAATAGAGAAATTAAAACTAAAAGGGACAGTGAATTACAAATAAATAAAAAAAAAAAAAACAGATGCTAAACGGAACATTTAAAAATGAGGGGAAAAAAATACATAAAAAGAAGAAACCAAAATGAGGCAACTGTTTCAAAATGAGCAAAATTTCTTGTATTTCTTATTTTTTTATCAAAGGCCATGAATGTAAAGAAATTACTTTTTTTATATATTAAAAGGAACCATGTGCCTCCAGAAAGCAGATGAAAGGACGCCTCATTATAAATGTATAAAAGCAGGATGACTTGTCCTACTTTACATCAAAACCAGCAGCGACATGTCAACATTTCTCAAAATGCCTGTGAAACCTTCCTAACAGGGTCTAAGTGCTCCATGGCATAACAAGGGAAGCTTGATTGTGCATAGATTGGACGAAGGAAGGAAAGTCTGCCAAAAAGGAGAAAACAATTACAGTAACTACTGAGCAACTGTTTTAGGAACACAAACATAAACACAGCTGTCTCAGTTCCCCCATCCTAAGTCCAGTATTTCCTGCGTTGTTTTGGTCTTATACATTTGCTCCCCACTGAAGAAAAATATACGCCCCAGATTTTCGCAAAATAAACCGATGTGCATGTATTTACATTGAAGACTTTCAAAATATTGTTTCTGGGTAAAACAAACACATGCTACATTTCTTCATTTAACAGTTAAAAGGGAGTAGCTGCTGACATGCATTGAAAAGATGCTGAGAAAGCAGGAAGGAGACTGGAAATGTGAACTGAAAGCTTTAAAGTTCATTAGTTTCTATTTCTAATTATATTTGTCAGCATGACTAAGTATAGGACCCACTAAAATTTATCTTTAACTGTAAAGTCAAACCTGTATAGATTAAATAAAATAAGCATTTCTGATTAAATAAACCAGTATTCTTCATTCAGCTGAATTAGATGATAAAATTCCACAAAACTGAAGCAATTATCAAATCTGATGAAAATTGCATTACCGAGCTGTAGTTGTACACACCCAAGCAATGCCCCGGTTACAGAAGGAAGAAAACATCTAAAGCAATCAGATTAAATAGTAAAAATTAAACACATAAAAGGATCCAAGACAATGTGACAAAGGACAATTTTGTTCCAAAATAAAATCAGCATAAAAAGGGGAATGCAAGACAGACGCTGTAAATGCAGCTCTGGGAGAAGGAGGCAAATTAACATGAAGGAAAATGAATGCAAATGTATGCAGATTCCTTCCATCAGCCTTTACTGTTATTTTTTTCTTAAACCTTTGGTCTTTTAAAACTGCTGGCAGACAAACAGCAAGCTGTTTAAAATTCATGAAACATTTTTTTCTTTAATTTATCAGGAAGAAAAGTCTTCAGACAACCTTTTGCATCTCCCACTCAAACTCAGTCAATCCGACAGTCAGGACAGTGTCGGCCCATGATGTTCGGTACTTTCCATGACGGATTGGTCCCTCACGGTATCCACATCAGTCTCTTACGTCTCCTTTGATCATGGGATAAGCATTACCGTGACTAGCATGACACACTTCCTATTAAGTAATTCACAAATGTGAGACACATTATAACATGACAGGAAGAAAAGCTAACATGCACTTACAGATAAAACTTAAAAGCTTTGCGGTGCACAGCAGATTTGAACTTTCACGCAAGAAACACTTCCCTCCCAGTTCCTTAAAAATATGCTTGCTGTACTGTAAGATTTTACCTTATTTAACCCCTTTGTGCCACAAAATGTCTTTGCACTGTTATATTGAATATAAATTTGGCTAGGATTCATTGAATAAATATCCAATGAATCTTATTTTGTCAACCTAGAAATTCAGAGAACCATGAAATAATCAAATTATAATGCATTCATGCCATAATTCAGGACAACTTCACAATCCATACATCATAATTCCTCTGGATTTTTATTAAATTGAATGTTACATATTTGAATCTTTGAATGGGAAAAAACCTCTTCATATAATTTTTCTAAGTTGCATCTAATTTGTTAACATTTAAAGTTTTTCAAAAGCCTGATTCACTGATCAGCACCTTCTGATATCTCCTACCCTGGAAACTCCAGCTGCCAATAAGCTGCAGTTTGCAGAGTCACACCTTCTTAAGTTTTTTTTTTTTTTTACGGTTTTTTTCTTTGCATGCAACTTGGAGTCAAATCCAAAACAGTGAACCACGAACAAGCTGAAGCAGGCCGGTCAGTTGCCAAACAAAACCACAGAGGGAAGAAAAAAGCTGACAATCCATCAAGTCAAGAAATTTAAATAAAGGAAACCCCTGCGCAACAATGCAGGTGGTTCCTGTAACAGCTGCATCTGACCCAAACTAAGCTACTCTTCATGGCTATATTCTGGACAATTATAGAGTTGAGCCAATGGATCCCCTAAATCTTCCCCTCTCAGATGGCCATAGAGCATTGAAAACCAGAATTAGTCTACAGTCAGTGCCCCTTTTTTCCTAGCTTCTGAGAAAACAATAACATTTGATGAAACATAGATTTTTAATTAGTTGATATTCTTTATTTTAAATTCTGTCACTAGAAAATATCTCTAATAGTTCATAAAAAGTAGTTTGTAGAGTATTTTATGTAACAAAACTGCAGGAAATCATGCAGTTAATATCATTGAATACTTTAGTAATTAAATTTGTTGTTAATCCATTTCTGTCATACTTCATCTTTTGTAATTTCAAAGTCCCAATTTTGATTAGATATTGTAATATAGTTAGTATCTCTGTTTTTAGCTTCATTAAATGAGGAAGTGAACCTTATATAGTTAAGGTTCACTTCCTTAATTATTTAAGGAAGGTTCACTTATTTAAGGTCAGTGAACCTTATAATTATTTATAAATAATACATATTCATTATTTCTAATTATAATAAATAATTATTTATAGAATTATTGTAATACTATAAATGATTCTTGATTACATTTCAGGAGGTTTTCCCCAAATAATTTGTTGATTATTTGTTCAACTTTGGAGAAGTGTACAAAAGTATTCTTGCTTTTCTGAATTAGATTTTACGCATGCTTAATTTTGCAATGTTTATGTACATTAACACATTTTATCACAGTTATCAATCCTGTTTTTATTATTGGTGTTTCTCTAATGTGTCAATGTTCTACCAGAAAATGGCTCACAAACTAAATTACATAGTAAGGAAATAATAATATGCGGTGGCTTGTTACAGAATTTTTAAACGCACTTCATTGTCAAACTGCAGATACCCGTGTAAACCAGAGGAAAATTTGAGCCTGATGATTGTAAAACTAATCTCTCCATTTCCCCTCTGCAGCAGCATGACTCAGCCCGTCTCATTCACAGCGACTGGCCGAGCCAAAGCCCAGCTGTCCACTGGCTTTTTTCTGCTTTGTGAATGACAATGATTTGCAATGAAGGGGTACTGAACCACAGAATGTGGAGGAGTTTCTTCAAAATCCTCCAGGTTCTTTTCTTCAAGACTGCTCTGTGTTAAGTCCATCCACGCCCTCCATGACTTCCCCCGTCCCCTGTGTATTAACCCCCTTAACTAACTCCCCATTCTTGCTCGCTGAGGTGTTCACTCTTCCATGGTCCCCT